>JACCIC010000016.1:1902500-2502500 GCA_018907035.1 Sycobia sp. Sy_11 | reverse complement strand
ATCGTAGGCCTCGATAAATAATACTAAACGAATCAAATAATATACAATAACGTCGAAAAATATTTTACAATGGAATGCTAATGGTTTCTGCGCGCGAAGATTAAATATAAAAGGATTAATTAATGTCACCGAAGCCTCAATTATCTGCTTACGACAAACTAATTTGAAAAGCGATGAAGATCCACAAATAAATGAATATGACTTATTTGCTAAAAATAGAAAAATGTGATATTCATTTGTAAACCAAAACACAGTCATGTGTAATATTATGCGACATACCACAAAAAATTTGCATATCCCATTTCTATTTATTCAATAGTTAGATTTCATAAAATAAGTGCCCAAATCATTTGTTATACTATTAGTCAGACCAAATTATGGGGATCGAAAATAACAAACAAGAGGTCAAATAATTGAGGATATACTAGAGAAATACGGCGATACAATTCTACTCAACAATAACCAAATAATACTTTAATCAATCGAATGGTCAGGAAAGCGCTATAGATCTCACATTAGCATCTGTATCTATATATGATAAAATGAGTTGGAATGATAGCGAATATCTGTATGACAGCGATCACTACCTAATTACTATTCAAATAATTAATAAGGAAAACAAACACCAGTAAATTCGTCCTGCTGGAAATTGAATGGAGCGGATTGGAAGGAATTCAAAAATAATATTATTAACGAATTATCAAACATATTTTATTATGTGCAGGAAAGAAATAATAATTACATAGATGAAATAATTAAACCTGGATCACTTAGCGTGTTTAGCGATGTTAAGGCATCGACCATGGCCCAGATTTACTCTGTTTTTGGTGGTCCCCGACCAGATACAGTAAAATATTTATTCTTTGGGTGAACCTGGGTTACGGACATAAATTTGAAAATATATGATCAAATAGGCTTGTTGGAAAATTAATACATTTGAACTGTTTGTGCAATAAATGTGTATTCTGAACATGGACGAGGTGCTCGAGAACAGTTCCATAGAAATGCGATATTAGTTGATCTCCAGATTCCAAGGGAATTAGGTAAAGAAAATAAAATAATTTTATAAACTTTTAATTTTTTTATTTCATTCCAATAAATAAAAATGTTCCTGAAACCCGAGATTATGATTAAAATTATGATTAAAAATATAAATATATTTATTTATTTAAATGAAAATATTACGAGATTATAATCTTGAATTATAAAAACTTATTTACATGTAATCATTTAAAGTAAAAATTTTCAGGTAACAGAATAATTATTTAATAATTAACTATTATTTTCTTATTTTCGTCGCAGAGAAAAATATAATGTCTTCCAGAGGAAGTTAAAGATTATCGACCATCTCTTCATCGGCAGAGTAAAAGGGAGACGTTGAAATGCCGGGCAGAGTTGCGAGCGGCCAATATTAATTGTAGCAGATCGTTATCATCCAAATCCTTCCCAGACTATTCAATCACAACAGATTAACGATTATCGAGATGTCGTGTTCAAGGTCATAATGAAGAGGAGGTTAGTCATCTGACAAGTCAAGAGGTTATTTTGCTGTCGTCAACGCGGCGAGTATCAGTTAAAGCTGGAGATATTCCGATGAGTTTTTCACCTTTAAGTGTAAGACAAGAGAACTCTAAAACTATTTTCGGTCACACTGAATGGTTTCTAATAACTTCAATGGAAAGTACTTTGAATACCGTGCGAGAAAGTTCATGTAGTGACAGAAATTTCAGATTAGCAAATAGATTAGCTACTGCGAGGAAGCAGCCTGATTTTTACGAACATCCATTAGAATAGCTCTATTTCATAGAAATCTGTAATTTATCTTCGGAACTTGGAAATTATAATGCACGCGACAATATGTCAAGGTTATTCGATGCTTTAAAAGGAGAGGATCGAAAATGTATAGGTACCTTGTTGAAAATGTATAGGTGTCATTCGCAACAAATAGTCCGGAAATAATAATGAAAACATTCTAATTGCATTTTGAAAAGAAAAAATGTATTTTAGAAAAAATTTTCAAAGACATACAATTTTTAGAATATTGAGAGAAATCTGGTTTATTTTAAATTTCAACAAAATTACAAAATGTAATTCTATAATAGCATTAAAACAAATTAGATTTAAATGACTGAGATTTGAAAAAAGACTGCAATCACACTTAGTGTCATTAAACATATCGGTATAAAGCCACTTATATCAATTTTGTTTCAGTATATGCATATGCACCTGTAGGTTTAACAATTTTTTCCATACATACGGGTACACCTAGTCAGCTATACAACTAGCTTCGCTCGGATATGAGACGCATATTACGATATTTGCGGGATAATCCATGGGGAAGTCGTCGAGGCAATGAATAACGGAGAGCTCAATCATTTACGTATGTATACAGACGAACGGGGATCGGAATGAATTGCAGCCCATTACTCGGGGCGACTGATTTTGCGCGCATAAAAGGCCGTCGTTATGTGCGTTCGAAAGCTCTCACTACACAGATACTAATTAGTTGCGTTGCTCCTGGTCGGCTTGCGTGCTTGAATTTATATTAGTTTATAACTATGTCTACTCCAGGGTTAGTTAAAGTGTTGAATACTGGAAAAGAGAGAGAGAGAGAGAGAGAGAGAGAGAGAGACAGACAGAAAACGAAAAGCGCTCGACTTTCGTTCGAATTTTTTTTTCTGTTCCCATAATATTGATACTTTTGTTACCATTGTCGTTTTAATTAGCAGCGCTTAATAACTTATAACGTAAAAAATTAATTTTACAAGACTGAAAACATTGGTAAATAAATATTTCGATGTTCATTCCATTTGTAATTGATAAGTTAAAAATGATTTGTAATTAATAAGTTAAAAATGAGAGTTTAGCAGGTATTATTAAGACAATCGTTCTATTATCAGCCAGAGATCTTTTCTTGATTTCTCCATATTTTTAATGGACTTTTATAAAGCAATTAAAGTTTTATTTTAAATTAGACAACTGGACTGCATAAAATGATGATCAATATTATGGTTACGATTATTTATTTTACAAATAATATAATTCAACGCTTTTAGTAATAAAGAAAAAAGTAAGCTAAGTTATTAAATACAGAAGCGTAGAAATTGCTATAATTTTGAATCTAATAATATGGAAATTTCTGGATTTTTTAGTCAAATAAAATTCATATATTACATTCAATATTGTAGTATCTAATAATTTCATCTGAACGAAACAGGAATTTTTAATTTGGTCGTTACAAGATAAACGAATATTTTACCAAATGCAATTGTATGTACTGCGTTAATTCAATTTTAGATTCACGTGAATAAAAACAAGAGTTTTTAGTTAACGAATTGCGATATATTTTATTAATGCAATATACAGAGAATTTTAAACATATGTTTAGAAAACAATATTTAAATTCATTTTAAGGCTATTATTTCTTAACCCTTTTGTGTTCTATTTGCAAACGTAAAAAACAACACGGAATCAATAAATTTTTATAATTTATCCGAGTTGTAACTGATACCATAAGGTGAATGTGGAAGTAAGTTCACAGTAATTTTCGACTATATATTTTTATCACAAAAGATTTTCTTTATATAATGCAAACTTCTGTATCAACAGAATTTATTTTTTTCAGAAAGATCATTAGATAAAAATAAAGATATATTTTGAAGGGTGACTTCATTAATGTTCTTTTAACTTTCCTATATTAATGAACAATCTTTGATCTTTGATATACGTACATTTGACAAACAAAATTGTTTTTAATAAATTAGTATACAGATTCTGCCTTCTTCTGTCATAATGGCATTCCGACTTGATTGGCTTAATTAACATCAAGCTTTTGCCAATAAAATCATAATTTAATTGACAGCGCTGAAGAGTTATTGTTTAGCTCAATATTCTCTTGCGGAAACTAATCTTATACAGTTTGATGCATAGCATTTCAAATTCTAAGTATTAAATTATTATTTTATATAATATCGAATTGGAATTTAATATTCACAAACTACAAATTAGTTGAGTACAATTCATGTTCAATAAATAAAACTTAGCTTACAAGATTTACTTATTCATAAGCACGTATAAAATGTTGCTGTTATGATATTCTTCTTGCTTATCCTGGTCTTGATATTTTTCATATTGTGAATGTCGAAATTATATACGAAAAATTAATATTCATTTCAAATTGTTTCCAAACCCGATTTAAAATTTATCTATTTATACCACACATCTTTTAAGACGCCCTAGCAAACAATCCTTGGCTGGTCTAGCAACATTAAACTGGGGAGAGTAAACTATCTGCAATTGACAATCTTTCTCTCTCTTGTACCCTGTATGAACGATCACAGAGTATGGGAGGGAAGGGTGTAATCCAAGAATGCCGTATCGCGTGAAGTAGCGTTCGTGTATTGGCTTTCCTCTCAGCGAGAAAGCACGAGCAGGACAGTGGTAAATTACAATTCCTTTCCAATACGGTGACGCCTTCATTGACAGAGATATACGGATATCCATTGCGATCGGTGATACCCGTATCCGATTCAATTAATCCACGGGTTCTTAAGGGTTGCTCTAAAATTGAGTGTGCGAGAATTCTAATTCTATAGTTATGTATATGATATGGTGTTACGTGTTCAGGTGAATAATAAGGGACGTATAAGGGACGTTTCCTAGACATATCCAACTATAGGAGACAGGTCGAACTTCTTGGTCGAAAGTCATTCGCATAAATTTTATGGAATGATCTAACATTTGATCTGAAAAATTCGCGTGAAAAAGAGTTTTTGTAGAAAATTATTACGATGTTTTGTTTATTAGCTATCTGAAAATAGTGGACATAAGAGTTCCAAAATAATAATAAAGATCAGAAATATGCGTTCACGTTCATACTACATAAATAACAGTTTTGAATTAGCTTTACTTTTAATTTTAATTAATTATCGCAAGGCATAAAATACCTCCATTCGTTGAGTGGAGGAGAAAACCTTTTTACATGACGTAACCTTACAGTTCGCAAAAATGAATAAATTACACATACAACATCGGATATACCACACTCAGGGACGCTACTGTAAAAATAATCAGCGAATCGTGATATATACTAAGTTCTTATATCATCATACAAGAGTGCTCTTACATACCCTATATATACTCCGGAGTATTTGGCTATAAATGAGGCAAAGTCTACTGCCTTAAGCCCGAAGTGGACGAGTCTCTACAATGATGCAGTTGTCACAGGAAAATAGAGTTTGGGTGGCCTTATCTGCTAGTTGGAAGGATTTGTTACGGTTAGAATACTCAGGATAATAAGAGAAGTGACGCGGCTCTCCACGTGTCCAGAATTTGCTCGAAATGCGTTGTTTCGATTCGTCTCTTATTTTTGTTTTACGTACCTACTTATTATAAAAACTGGTAAAAAATATGTTCAAGAATACTTTTATAAATGAAACAAAATACTCGGCTATTTAAACAACACTTACGTATTGATCATTTGTATTGAAAAGTTAAGATGTTCAATCATGAAATTAGGAATTAAGTAGTGTATATTTGTAGTGTACATTTTATAGTGTTCATGTTTTACAAGAATTTTCTTTTCAGGAAAAATTATTTAGACAATAGCGTTTTAAAGAGTTTTACAATTATTTTATTTTTCTCAGAAATAATACTGTTTGATGTAATATTAATTCATTGTATATTTTAATCTACACGCACATAGTTCATGCTTTATTTACATAATTCGAAATGATCAAAAGTAAATTAGATATAAAAATATTAGGCAATAATATGATTATTTATAATAATTAATTTACAGTCTCAGGTCAATTTCTAGTCTTTATGGTTTCATAAATCCAGTCCACAAAGTGAGAGACGCGAGTGTGTATTGTAGGAGTTAATTCTAAGGTCGGAGGTTCCAAACCCCACGAGATAATGCCTATCAACTCTGGTTCTGCAAAATTGTCATGTTTGGCCCTGTAATGTACCAAAGGTCCTCCTGAATCACCCTTTAAGATATAAACGAATACATTTATTAAATAGTGGCACATTATTGAAAATCAGACCAGGAATGATTGGAAATTATATTTCAAGATTAATTAGATTATTTTCATTCCAATAATTATATTAATATTTTCAACGTCATTATAAGAATTGTAAATTTGTTAGTTTTTTTTTTAAATTAACTTAAATTTATCGGAAATTATAAATGATCACTCACAATGCTGGCGGATGCATGCGTAGAAAAAGATCCAGTGCAGAGCTGCGAATCATAAATGTTCTTGTTCGAACCGTAGTGCTGAATAATGACCTTGCAAAAATCATTGGGCAAAATTTCCACGCTAACGGTCTGCATGTACATGGGCACTATTTGCCAATTCATCCACGGCCATGTTCCGAAGCCAACCATCATGGCTGTCCCTTCGTGGCTGATCTTTGAACTCGGAAGTCTCACTGGTTTGACGTAGTCATTGAACGTCAGAGCTGATTTTAGTTTCAATAAACCTATATCGTTGGATTTTTTCCTCCTGAAATTGATATCGGGAAAAACTATTTATCGAGTATTTTGCAGATATATATATATATAAAGCAAGGTATTAAAAATTTTAATTTCAATAGACACTCAAATAATGATTAAGAAATAAACTCACACGGAAAATTTTTTGTGAATTATCTTTTTTACAATTTTGACTATTTGGACATTCTGCCCGTCGCTGTTGTTTTTGTATTTGCCAGCTGTCACTGTAGTTTTCGCAACTCGATAAATACGCTTAATACAGTGCCCGGCAGTCAAGATCCAATATTTATCAATAATTGTGCCGCCGCAGGTATAGGATATGAAGCACGGCACGGATGATTCGATGGACACATAAAATGGATACTCGCCGTGAAGAGCATTCCTGCCGTTTAATATACGTGGATAAGCAAACAGTTTAGCGCTGACTGAGAATTAAAGTAAAATTAATTTCTTCAACTCCGAGCGATATGCCAGTAATGATCGTTTCATTTTTTTTTTTTAAAGAAATGCTTGAAATAATTAATTATGTTTGAACACTAGAAATAAACCATTAATGAATTCCATTAATGAAAAAACTATATCTTCATTTTATATTAATCAATTTTTAAGACATTATTTTTAACATTTAATAATATTATTTATTATTGTCTGTATACTATTGTATGTCACGTATTATAGTCGAGTAGACGAATTTGAATGTTATTCCAGTCAAACAATGCTTTACGGTGCCAATTTTCAATGACGTTATAATTAACAGAAAGCAACTGTATTATTTAAAGAATAAATAAATTATTTAAATTAAGCAAATAATAATTTTTTTATAGTAAACTTTGTCAAAATTAGGATCTGATAAATTTACCTCCACTCAGTAAAGGTGAGTATAAAGTAATTATTAAGATAACACTATTCATGATATCCAAGTAAACGCTAAAAACTGTTTGCATTCGTCAGTATTTTTAATGGACTTATATAGAACATATAAAGTATCAGAGATAGTTTTTAACTTACAAGATATTTAATCTTTCTACAATCATAAATATCTATTAAAAAATGAACAATGAAGAGCTGGAAATTGATTCAATTCTAGCCCACATTAGCAAATCCAGAAAATAATAATAACCTTCTAAATTATGCGTAAGGTTGAATTTTAATTAGATTTAAATATTGGAGGAAAGAATAATTAATAACGAAACTCTTTTCTGAAACTAACCGTGTCAACTTATCACATTTCATTTTGATGCTCTGTTTGGTATGAAAAAGTAGAGCATTCGATAATATTAGTAGACTAAATTCAATATCATTATATGGACTATAAAAGAGATACACAAATACTACAAAAAATATACACAGATGGGTATAAGTTTTTTTTATATCATATAATATACAAATCAATCTAAGATAAAAAATTTAATGTAGTACAAGATAAAATATGCGATTTATGGTGTAATATTCAAATATAACAAATGTTAATATAAGATGAAGAACTTTAAACTTTAAACTTTAAATTTTAAACAGTAAATGTAAAATACTTAAAAATGGGAATGGCGAATGTATATTCACTTTCCTGCATTTCTCAAGCAGTGATATGCACGTGCTAATATTTTTCTCAAAGCATTTATTCGAGCCATCTACTACAATCTTTGTACATACTAAATACATTTAGAACGAATGGGAATTGGGCTCGAGTGAATGAAACTATCTACGACTGAAACAAACTATCGGCAACTCTGAACTCCAGGTTCTTGAGCCTTACAAAATTCAGAATTTGGATGAACAGTTGCGTGTGTGCGAACATGTTTTAGCAGTTCGAGTAGTTTCATGATCTGACGGTCTGGAACTTCTTTTTCGAACAGGTGTTCAACTCATCGTCTAAATTAGTACTGCAGTATTGATCGGTAGTAGTACTCGAACTGTCCTCCTGTACTAAGTCGACTTCCATGGAAAGTTTCATATTTGCATGATAGAACTCGATGTTTTGATGTACTCGAGAGACCTTCATAGGGAGTTTGGGAATCGGCGGATTGTACTACTCGATATTTAGGTGTACCGGTGTGGCATCTTTGAGAAGGTTCTCGTATGTATATAAAACTGTACGTTTTTAGGTATGTGAGTGGAAAAAAAATTATTTATATTGCGTAGTTTTATACGACGAATACGTTTCTGATACTTATAACAACTGTAAATTTAAGTATCGTGCTAAGAACCACATAAAAACTGATAAAAAATATGAACAAAAATCTTATTGTCTAATAGGATTACTTCTGTAACTTGTTACAACTAATTTAGTCACGGAAAATTACAAAACATCACATTGTCCAAATATTGGTTTTTGAAATAATCATTTGTAAAAGATATTATGTTGACACTTTTACAATTATCCCTGAATATTTTGTAACCGAAATCGTTATGACAGAACTCAATTTTCAAAAGAAGTAGAATAAAATAATCAATACGCAAAAAAAAATAAGTTTTATGGAAACTAAAGTTATTAGAATTAGCAATAATAGAGTAAAATTAAATAATGATAGATTTTTATTTTATTTTTATAATATATTTATATTATTATATAAATAAGTATAGAAAATAGTATAATACTGAAAGGACCGGACGATTTTTACATTTACATTGATACTATATATTTAGAAATAAGATAAGGGGTCATTGACCGATCACATACATTTTCAATAAAAATTTTAGAGAAAATAATTATAGTTAATTAAATAAATGTTTATTAATCATAATTATACAATTCAAATTTTTTTAAAGACATGTTCATTAGCAATGGCATATTGATATTCAGTTTTTTCCATTCGGAAATGCGATATTCACTGTTAATAAAAATATTCTGGTATAACTCAAGTTCTTGAGCTGCCTTGAAATATCGTCAGGGTCAGTAAGCCTTTAGCTTCTATAAATGTATATTATCTATGATTTATACAAGCTTATAATTTGTCAATGACTAAAATTGTGCCGAACAGAATATTTCAAGAAAATGTTGATTTTTTCCAAAAATATCTGCAAATCTAATGCAGGTATGACAGTTGATATAAGAGAAGGAAACTACTTGTTCTTAAAGACCATGGATTTAATAAAGCTTAAAATGACCTTCAATCGCTAAGCGTGAGAAAATTATGGAAATAAGTACGTTCATACTACTTATCTCAGCTGCAAAATCGATAGATATAAATCTTTTATTGATAAAGCTTTTGTTAAAAAATACATATGTATATATAGATATGTGTATATATAAAAATGAAAATATAAACTATTTAAATAGTAAAATTTAATGTTATACTTTTATATTAATTATTCATTTTTTAATTCATACGAAAAAATTATTCAAATTGATCACTGCAGTGTTACAAGTTGTAGTATTAAAGTTTTTCATAAGTTTTAAACTTTTACAATTTCTCAATGAAGTTTGATATTGATAATACAACTTGAAAATTTCAGAAAATTAATAATTTTCAAGTATAGTATGTGTGTGTGTGTGTGTGTGTGTGTGTGTGTGTGTGTGTGTGTGTCATAGCCTGATGAAAATTATTTTGTAAACTATAGGTATCTACTGACAAGATAATTTTTAAGCTTAATTCCAAAATAGTATTCAGAATGAAATTAAATCTTATAAGTGATTTACTGATAATAATATAAAATAAAAGTGTAATTTTTGACTCTGTAATTTATGTTAGTAAATAATATAAGCAGTGCCGGATGAAACTCTTACGGAACATGGGACTACAGCGATTTCTCCACACATTAAAGATTCTGCTCATAATGCTATACCTAAAAATTCAATATGCTATCAATAAATTTAACAACAAAATGGCAACAAAATCAGCAAAAAATTTTATAACAATAATTATTAATGTTCAAGCTACTAGTGCTCGACCTTTTGTAGGCTCGCTTTTCACTGGTTCTGAGATTTCTTGAATTTAGCAATAAGCCACAAAAGACAGAGCGCCGATTTCTCGAAAGTTTCGCCTCGCAGCCTTATTCGCTCGGATATAGAAGCTTCGTTTTGAAGGCGTCATTTTCTATTTTCTTATAGAAACATTCCATATTCAGAATTACCAAATGTTTCTAAAATAAAGCTTAATTTTCAGATCTACAGCATTCGAAAATCTAATGCTTTTCCGGTGACGGCTTCGATTGATCTGAATTTATACTTTATACCAAACGAAACATCGTGGTATAACAGTTTACTATTATTCACTTATAGCTTTCACAAATAGCATCCACATTTACTTAAAGCCAGTTATAAATTTCAAAAATACAACTTTGAAAACCTAAGGGCCTTCCGGTCACAGCAACGATGGATTTCAAATCTATAACTTGCCAATAGGAAAATATGAAATTTTCCAGTCAGGGTACTGATAACCTGAAATTCCCCGAGAGATTTTAAACATAAGCATTTTATTTTATTATTTATTTAGCAATAAATGATTGATATTGAAAACTTTCACTTTACATGTACCTGAATTGTTCTATGTTACGGGCTTTTCTTTACATAGTTTTAATACAATATAATTATTAAATATAACGCATTAAATTTACCAAAATTATTAAATTACGATTTTGATATATAATAACGAAATAATCTTGCCTGTGTTTATTGTGTATAAATTATAATTGTATTCCAAAACATTATATAATAACGATTAATACTATCCAATAATATAATATAATGTATATGATGAATTATTAAAATTTATAAAAACAATATAATACAAACTTAATATAAAATGAAAAATGAAACTAATTCTGACAACTTATAACAGAAATATTATTTCATCTATTATCTTCAAGTCAAGCTATCACTGTTTGAGCGTCTATAATTCTTATATTACAATCATAACAATTTCCTTTGCGTGCTTGGATATCTGTTTTACAGTTACATCAACTTAAACAAAGTATTTTATTTTATAATTATTAATAACGCATATTATATTTATTTATCGATTATTTAACAACACAATAATGTATTTATATATTATATATATTTCAAATATAATCTCTCGCCGTTCTATAACAAAAGCACTCATGTATTTGCAGATCGAGTTACTGACGAAAAAGAACCGATAATAGATCAATATATGAAATAAAAACTATAGATTTGATAACAAAACTCCAATATTTTTCTGGTTTATTTTATTATTTATGCGTTGAAATATTTGTTTAGTCAAGAAGCTTCTAAATTCTTCAGAAGTATATTTTTGACAACGAAAAAGCCTCACGTGATTTCTTTAGACATACGCATAAATTGTTAGATTATTTGATTCATATCTCAACAATCATCTTTAGGATTTGAACCTCGTATAAGTCTTAAGTTAAGGTTTTCAATTCAAAGAAAATTGCTATAGCTTAGAAATGATTTTTTTAGTATCGACTTCGTTTTTGGCATTGAAAACGAAATGGAATGTTACTGCGTCCTTGTTCATCTTTCGTATGTCTGAGGCGTGCTAAATATTTATCAGGCGTTTCTTTACACTATAATTACATAATAATATTTTCATCGAGGAAGAAATATATTTAATTTATCGTATTAACAAGAATCACTTGAAATTGAGAAATTTATTGTAGGACGATTACATCAATAGTGACATTTTAGAAAAGATTATTGTATTTACATATATATATATATATATATATATATATATATATATATATATACTACATAGTGCACTGCATATATGTATACTACACGTATGTAGAGAACACTTTAATTGAAAATTAGGCATTTTATTGCAGTATTTAACACTATAATTTTTAGTCGTGAGCACTTGTTGAGAATTTGAGAGTTCCGAGATGCAGCTTTTTCATCTGCAATGAATTTTTTTCACAGTAGAGTTATGTTTATTATTTAATTTATTTGTTATTTGTAGAGGATTTTTTTAATTAAAATGTATAATTCTTAAATGAACCGATTTCTACTTACAATTATATTAATTTATTAATTTATAGCTTTATAATTTAACATGAAATTATGTAGTATTTACAGTTAAAATTAAATGTTAATTTATGTAATGATTATATTGAAAATCGAGGTACTATACAAAATGATTTTGTAGAAAATAGCGAATAATTAATTATACCCGTTTATTAACACATTATTTAACAATTTATTATTGTCCACCTGACGAAGTCTCGATTATTAATATGTTTGAAAACGCTGAAAATGCTAGAAATCTCATATTGATCCGGGGGAAAAATACAGGTCGGGAAAATTTTGAAAATTATAATAAAAAAAAAAGTTCACAATTGTTTATATTCTCTAACTACTATTTGTATACTGTCATATAAAATCTCATAACACAAGTTATACGTTTTATCAATAATAAGAGAATCTACATGGATATTTAATGTAACAAAACTTATGTAGTAGATGGCATATGAAACTATTATACAGCTTCTGAGGTTAGGGCAACTCATACGTTTTATCAATAATTAGAGAAACTACATGGATATTTAATCTAACATGAGTTGCCCTTATCTCAGAAACTGTATAATAATTTCATATATCATCTACTACCAATTAATATCAGAAGTAAAGTTACTTTTTGTAATTTGCAAAATTGCAATAAATTTTGTGTAATAATAATTAACTAAAATAGAAAATACATTTTTCCTCATTCTAACCTACAAATCGCACCTTCACAGCTTCATTCCGGTTCTCATGAGGAAAAAAGATAGTTCTTACATAATACGCGAAGGCTTTTTTACGAACCCCGTTACAACCCTCGGCTTTGCCTCGGGCCACAAACCTCTCGTTTCGTCAATAAAGCCTTTCCGTACTTGGTAAGAAATGTACTATTACTGTAAATATGATTACATTTTTGTAAGCTCATACCGCACAGGCTCCAACTGATAACGAACACAGAATGTGTGGGTTGTGATGATTGGCTGTGAAAAGTCCGTCACCTAAAAATGCTTCGGAATTCTGGTTCGAGCGTTGTAGCTATTTGTACAAATAAGCCAGAGTGCACGAGACGAAGTTTTGAATACTCGAGTCATGAAGTGCCCGTCTGCGAGTAGCTAGTCATATATTTATATAGTTGTTATACGTTTCAAAAGCACATGCAAGCCACAACTCTATTATTCGTAATTTTTGAACTTATCGAGTAATAAAAGTAAGAATTCACAATACGCCGATATAATGAAGAAATTTACTTTTATCATTGCAGGACTGTTTTTGTTTGGAGGTAATTGTTTATAATAACTTGATAACATTGATGTTCTAAATAAATCTTGAACTAAAATTGATGACTTTATGTAAAAGTTTAAGAATTGTATATGTCTTTTCAAATGTATAAATGCTCATTCAAGAAATATTTTCAAATTTTATCTGATCTTAATTATCTTATTTTCTTGAGTATTTTGCATTATTATAACCAATATAATGTAAAAACATAGTTAAGATACTATTATTAACTTTGTAAATTAATAAAATCAGTTTTAATATAATTTTTCTTAATTTAAAAATGAATAGATATTAGAGGTACCACACAAATTACAGATAAAAGACTGGATATTGTAACTTTGGTTAGTGATGAAACGTAGAATCTTCTAAAGCATTTATTGTCCAAATTTTGTTTTACAAAATTAAATAGAAATTGACATTTTTGCGCGCATACAAACGCGTATACAAACATTGTCTCTTTTACACATTAATTTTGTCTTTAATTGATTTCTATAAATTTCATATTAAATAAAAGAATTTTTAAATCTGCACATAAAAACTGCTAAATTGTGCTTATTCAGGGATACATAAATAAATACATAAATCAATCAATCAATAAATAAAATTAATTTCTTGTGTATAGGCATAAACTGATATGTGTGTGTGCATCTATTTATTGTTTTTATAGGATATGTATCAGCAGGAAAAAATGAGGAGCTTCAAATTTTTGAAGATAATATTGGTACAAGTAATACAGGTCAGTCATTTCTTGCATACGTTACTTTTCAAATTAAATATGTATATATATATATATATATATATATATATATATATATATATATCCTGGAGTTTTGCTTTTCAGATGATCAAATTCTTCAAAGGGAAGTAAATGATGAGAAACTTGATGATCTAAATGTAGTACAAGTAAATGAGTTCAGAGATAAAGCTGAAAAATTTAGTTTCCAACCTGAAGTCAATAAAGTCATAAATTACATTATGAATTCCTCACATTCGAACATAGGAATTGTTTTAACCGAATTGGTTACTAACGCTTTCAAAGCTATTAATACAATTCTATTACTATCTCTGACAAACAAAAATGCTCTTGAAATGAATTCAGAAACGTCAATAAGAATAAAAGTAGATGATGAAAATAAGATACTGAGTATTTCAGATACCGGTGTCGGTATGACTAAAGAAGAACTTATTAATAATTTTGGTAAAATTACAAAACGCGGAATAGTAAAATTTTTAAGCAAAGAAAATAACGGATTAACTTCTAATGAAATAAATGATATAATTGGCGAATTTGGTGTTGGATTTTTCTCTGCCTTCCTCATTGCTAACAGAGTAGTTATAACTACAAAACATAATGATGATAAGCAATACATTTGGGAATCTAATGGCGTAGACTTCAGTATTGGTGAAGATCCTCGAGGTTGTACCTTAAAAAGAGGGACTACGATTAGGTAATTTAAGAAAATTTCGAACATTCGAAAGATTCCCTTTTTCTCATTGTAAACACAGTTATTTATAAATTATAATTGAATCTACTTTATACTCAAGAATTTAATTTAATTTTATTTTATACTAACAAATAGCCCTTTAAAGCTCTCTAGTTTAAAGAATTCATTTTTTATATAAATATAAATTTAAATTAATAAATACAACATATAAATAAGCTCAATAATAAACATATTAGATATAAAATTTTTATTTTTTAATACTGAATAATTATCAATAACTATTTTCAGTCTGCATCTGAAAAATGAAGCTGCTGCTTATTTCAAACAAAATACTATAAGAAATCTTATAAAAAAGCACACAAAATTCATCAATTTTCCTATTTACTTATGGACCAGTGAAATTATTAATACTAACGGAGTTTGGAATTGGGAATTAATAAATGATTCACAAGCAATTTGGAATCGTGAGAAAACGGAAATCACCAATGAGGAATATAATGAACTTTATAAGGCATTGACAAAAGATACTCAGGATGCTCTTGGTAAAATACATACCGTCAATGAAGAACGGGGCTTTACTTTGAAATCCATATTATTTGTTCCGAAAGTTCGCCCGGATCAGAGTTTTGACCGTTACGGTTTCAGCCCTGATGGAATAAAAGTTTACGTAAGAGGTGTCTTGTTTTCCGATAAAATAGATAATTTAATTATGTCGGATTATTTTAACTTCATTCAAGGAATTGTTAGTATTGATGATATGCCAGAAAATATAATAACTCCAGAAGATCTACGAGACAGTTCAGTTTTGAAACTGATTAAAAAAAAAGTGGTACTGAATTTGACAACGATGGTAAAAAAACTTTCAAAATCTGATACCGAACTATTTTGGCATCTATATCGAGAACATATTTTATGGGGAATAAAGGATAATCCTAGCAATAATAATCGATGGGAAAAATTAATTGCTCATTGTACAAGTCATATTTATAAAAATAAGTAGGATAACATAACATATTATACTCAAACATTTTAAATTCAATTTACAATACTTGAAAAACTTATCCATAAAATAAAATATATCCATCAAATATTATTAATATTTGATGCAGTTTTGAGTAGAAGCAGAAAATTGATTGTTCCCCTTAGTGTCTCGATTATTTGAATAATTTTCAGAAGTATAAATAAACTTTACTAATAATGTATTTAATAATAACGTTCATTCATATCGCTTAAAAATAATGATACAGACGAAAAACTAATAATTAAACGAAATTAATAAGAACAATTATGAAGATTCTGTTACTCTATCACCAAATTTTATAACACTCGAAATATTGTAGTTCAAGTATCATTTAAACATGTTTTGAATATTCTATATATGCTTTCGTTTTAATATGTATCTTAATATTTAGTTATTAAATGTGTTGTTTTGTATTAGTTCAGATTAATGTTGATAATAAATGTATATTCGGCGTAGGAATTAACTCGTAATTTTTTTTTTTAATGAAAATATATTAATGTATCGAATGCACAAGTAAATATATTATTTAATTTCAATTTGAATCATTTATTTGAAATGTGGCTGATAAACGCTAGAGGATTGATTCTGAGCTACAAGGTTGATCGTTAGCTTGATTTCAAAAAACTGTAGCATATAATGTAGATGAATCAGATGTAGAACTATATACAAATTTACTTCTTTGTATTCAGTAATAAATTATCGATACAATACGGTTTAATAATAAATACTTATAGAAAGAAAGTAAAATTATTGATTTGCAATCAAATAATTAAAAAAAAACGCAAGTAAAATTGTTCTCCTTGATGCGTCGATTGTAAACTGATATTCATCCCCTTTAACGGGGCTAATAATTTTGGATACAAATAAGAAATAATTAAAAATCTTAAAATGTGACCCGTGCAGAAGTTTTAAAAATAAAATCTCTTTTATGCCTTATTATTAATTCTATGAAATATTTTTAATGACCTATTTATACTAGAGAATTTGTGAATTATTGATTATATTTTCTAACGTAAATAGTTTTATTATTATGCATTAGAGTTCTACAGGAATTGAGTGAGGAATTTGGTGCATCTAAGTCTTTTTAATTGTAATGAAAGAGTTCATAAACTTAATTGCTTAACCTTCCATATCAATTTTTTACTGAAATTATTACTATAAATTAATGCTAGAAAGGGTCATTATATGTGGACTACTAGTAGTAACGTGATTATTCGTGGCCACCGACTTTTCGCGTGGTCGCAATAACTCTAGAGGCCACTTCGTAATTTTTTCTCAGCTACTTGCTCGATCTGACGTAGCTCAAAAGAACCGCACAGAGTAGCGCACGGATTCGATTACGCGCGGGCAAGCAAACGAGATTAAGCGCTGATTGCGGCCGCGCACCTTCACGACATAGAGGGAGCGAGTATATGATATATATATATATATATATATATATATATATATATATCTAGAGTCTCTACACGCTACTCCTGTTTCGCGCGTCAACCAGCTTTCCCCCGGGCGCGTCATCTGCCGAGGACCGAGGAGATGCTCATTAATTGGTCTTCCATTTTCAATCTCCGTGTCCTTCGAACCCACCCACGCCCGCTCCGCCCCCTCTCACACCACCGGCCTTCTGTAGCACGCGCGCGTGCATCCGCGACCGTAATTCACTCACTGGCATTGACCGCCCTTGCGTATATAATGCACGCGGCCAGCCGTCAGACGCGCGCCGCCGCAATCTTTGCAGGGCGAAGGGGGCTAGGCTGGCGAGCGAATTTTGCGGCATGCGTGTAACAGAGGTCTTTGTGCATGTACATAGTTTGTCTCTTCTTGTATATATGGGCATTGATGAAACGCCCGTGCATGAAGTGCTCGCGCGGCAGCTGTATTGTCGCGTTTCATACATCATGATGCGTTCATATTGCTTAAGCGTTATAACAATTTGTTGCGTTTGCATAAAATTTTGTTCTAAGTCGAATTGTTTTATTTTATTTATTTCGTGAACACATTTGATTACGAATGCCTTTACATGGTGTTGTTCTCTCGCACAGTTCCTTCTCTGCCCTTTTTCCCGCCCTCGACAATATCAATTAACATTTAATTCTTATTCCATCCCAGCAACTTCTCAATTGTCCAGGATTCTAACGGTTCTACCTGCGGAACGGGGAAAATCTATGGTCAAACCGAGTGGGTTAAATGAATATAACAAGAAAACTCGCTCTGGAGTAGACGGTGCATTGAAACTGCTTAAAATTCAGTGTTCATGTCACATTTTGTAGGTTCGGATACCGAATTTGTCAGTGTCACACTTTCCGCTCCCGTTATTGTGCGTGTGTGTGTGTGTGTGTGTGAAAAAAACACCTAAGCGGTAACGTCTCCGCGGTCACACACCCCAGTAGTGACTGGGGACGAATGCCGCTTTACCTTGCTGATCGTCCGAGGAGCGCTCTCACCACTCGACCAATGCGTTCGTCTAAGCCGAGTGTTACTTACATTTAGTAAAGTTATCATTTGATTTGGGGCATTAAATTATTTAAAAATTAAAATGCAAATCCAGCACACGATGTGCTACAAGGAAAACTCTGGTTTCAGAAAATGGCAACAGTATTCGTTAGAACTGACTATGAAAATATTAAATATTGAAAGATATAAGTTTTTCTTGTAAACATGATACACTTTTCAATATTGATATCAGAATTTTGTTTTTATCTTTGAAAATGGCGTGTCTATCCGTCGAAATATGTGTGTGATAATAATAAAATCTACGTGAAATGAATTAAGTGTTATGTTTTTTACATATTTATCCTACAGATATATTAATTATAAACTATATTTCAGCAATTGTATAGACAGTAATCGATTAATTTAATATTGTTCTAATCTATATAGGATCAACCATATCATAAACTTCATCATTTATATTATGACCCATTATTTTAATTACGAAAGTAATATATAATAAGTACACATCTTTTTATTTATTTATTATGATGTTAGAACAAATATCGATTAATGTATAATTCGTAACGACGAAATAAATCGAAGAAAAAATCTTATAGATAGCTGCTGGTAGTGAAGAATAACACACTATACAAGTAAAATGAGTGTTTTCTTTTAGGATCCATTCATTCTAGGAGATGACAAGACATAAATTTCAAAAAATGCTCATACTATTTTTTAAATTCGCTATGTGATTATAATGCAAGTTTTTATGAATTACAATCTTTTAGAACTTGGGAAATAAGCATTAAAAAAGTTTTTGAAACAAAATTCTTGAAACTCTTTGTACGAAAAGTTTTTTTCTTAACGTTGATAAAAGGATTGGTATTAGATTGCAACATTTTTTAACACTACGCGATCTACAAGTTTCTCTTTTAATCAAATAATAAAAATTAGAATAGCAATTAGAAAAATGACCTACTAATGTACTATGACCTACCATACATATGGGCACGGTTTAGAAAATATTTATCAATCTTATATAAGTTAGTAATATCAGAATGACTTTTGTCAATTATTATTATATTAAAATTTTTGAGAAGATCATTCATTGTGGAATCGCTGTGAATATAATCGTAAAGAGTCCATATTAACATAAGAAAAACTACCAGTCCAATGAATACACAGACAGCACTTGCAAAATTTCGCACTCCCTTCAGGTTCTAAAGAGAAATGCAATAATCGCTTAGCATCCCCTTGCGTCCGATGTCGCGCAAAGTCGCGCCGCCCCTGCCGCGTTCCCTGGCCCATGCGCGAAATCCCTTTGAAGAATTTCTCCCTTTCGCGAGAAACTGCGTCAAAGGGAGAAACGGAGACGCCGACAAAGGGGAGCAAACAGGAAGACGTATAAGGAAAAAAGGAAGTCGATACGGGACTAAGGTCGTGGAACGCCAACTATGTCGGATTATCAATCGCGAAGAAAAATATTTTGAACGTTGAACGGGCAAGTGAGGGATGGGGATTTTCTGGCGTTTTCACCCTTCACTTTTATCCATCCATAGCCTATGTCTTTCATAATACCCGGGAATGGATAAAGAGCCGATAGATCGGTCGGGTTAGCGTGCATTATTCTCTGTTGTTCTCTTTCACATGTTTCAACGGACGGCTCTTATAAATTGAACGCTTCACTTGCACGATCGATAAGCCGACATTGTTACCGTTTTTCTTCATTGTTTTATCAATCAATTTGATCGACTCCTCATTAACAATTCAAACAAAAAGAGTGGTAGAAATCAGTTTCATTTTCCATTATACATTAATTTTTATAACGTTATACGTATCTATAAACATGCAAATTTTGTATTCCTATATTTCTTCAAATGACTATTAAATGTTATTTATTTTTTCAAATTACTACTAAATGTTATTTACATGATTTTAAATCCAATTTCCAATCAACTAAAAAATACATAGGCTATTCGAAATATTTTGTTTTGTATGAGGTGATAAAATATTGATAAACTAATGGCAAAGGTTTTCATGACTGAAAGTATACGTTTAATTCTATTATGGAATTGAACCAGTTCGCAGTGTTTTAACAAGCGTTGATACACGTTAAGCACTATTCCGTTATTAACTATATTCACATATACATTGTCAACAGCTATCATGGGTATTATTTATTGTACCTCGGGCTTGTCCAAATAATATTTAGATATATTAACGTGTAGATTAGGAACAAGATTTCCTGGATAAATATAGTGTAAAATCTCCGCACTAAAGTTCCTATTATGAAAATCAGTTTTCTTTTGTAAGCTTATTTTAATAAAGTGTGAAAATCCATTTGTTTATTTAATCAACATGAATAATTTTATTACTGGAAGTGCGTCAATAATTAGAATTTCTTACTTTATATAAAGTTTTTAGATTAGCAAGCGTTTGTAAACAAAGCACAAGGCGACATATCCTCACCAGCATGCTCTTAAAAATCATATATCCATTATTCATTTCGCACTATAGTATAATTTACTAAATATTGCGACTAAAAATTTAGATTCTATTATTCTTATTTTTAGTTATATAATATAGTCGAAAAGACAGAGAAATAGAGATATAGATAGAGAGAGAGAGAGAGAGAGAGAGAGAGAGAGAGAGAGAGGGAAGGAAGAATACGAATTCTCTACAGCAGTACCAGTATAATGTTCCATGTACCCATTCATCGCAGAGTATCACGTCTTAGCGACGAATTCTGTCCTTCGCTCTCTCTCTTCTTCTCTATCTTCTTCTATCTACATCTCTCTCTCTGTCTCTTTCTCTCTCTCTACCTCTATCTCTCTCTCTCTCTCTCCTCCCTCTCTCTCTCTCTACTCTCTATCTCTCTCTCTATATATATATATATATATATATATATATATATGACGCGGGAAGAAACAATCAGGGATGCCAGACGCATACGGTTCTTTGCTCGAATATCCAGTAATATAGCTGGAACTGAGAGATGTGTATATATACAGCACAGATAGTAGTTATCACGAAAACACAACGTACGTGCGCGTCCCGTCGCGCATTGAAAACTGTCCCTTTTTTCTCTTTTTTTTTTTTGCACGGTTGATATCTCTCTCCCCTCCCCGCGCCCTCACTCATTCGATATCACAACTGGTTTAAGGAACAAAAGGAATCGTAAAGATTAACCGGGTGTAAGGGAGTCGGGACAAGTTCACCGGAGTATATATATTACGTATTATATCGTGGCTCTAGGGCGAGGCGCTGCTGCGCTCGAGGTTTTAACATTCAGAGAGGCGAATTAACCAGCAGAAGATATTAGAGACTTATGTACGTTCTAGCGGAAATCAGTGTCGAAGATATTCTCGTCGAGGAAGAGATAGAATGAATTATTAATAGCGGTTGTAAATTTACTTTTAAGAAGACTAATAAGTATGAATTAAAAGCGGTGAATTAGATATAAATTTGTAGTTCAGTAAAAATTGAGAAAACTTTGATAGGCTATACAAATTATGATTCAGATTTAAAAATTATCTTTAATCTGGGCAGTACGTATAGATGAAAATATAGTTTCACCTAGTGAGTCTCTGCTAGTTGAATACAATTGTTCAGTTTAAAGGTCTGTTTAACATGTATTTATTGTTACAGTAATGTTAAATATTGCAAAATTTTAAAATTTGTATCTCTGTAGCCATACGCGAATCAATTTCAAATTTCATAGAGACTTTCTATAATATCTGAATTAATTCTCAATACTTTTCAGTTTGCTTTAAAAGTATTCTAACAGAAATTGTGATAATTATTCTTTTGGGGACAATTCGTCATATTCTTTCAAAATGTTCAAAAAGCATATACGCTATTCTTATCTTACAAGTATTATATATTGCATACATATTTTATATTTAATAGTAATTTTTGTTTATTTCAAGATGCTTCTGTGACAAAATACTCAGAGTTTATCAAAATTAGATTTCTTTGAGATTGTAAAGTATGGTGAAGTAGGTTAATTTAGATCATAATGCTTATTTTAGAGATTCTTTTAAAATTTCCTAAACGATTAATCTTGAATATAAAATATTTTATATGGAATATCTATCAAAATCTTTTTATATTTCATTATCAGTTTTAATTTATTTTATAGATTTTAAATAAAGCAATCAGAAAATTTTGTATAGTAAACCATTTTATAAAGTTTTAATTTGTCATCAATAAACTTATTTACGATGAAAAAGAAAATAATACTGAATAGTTTAACGCCATAGCTCTCAATTTTGCTGAAAAGACCCTCGCTGTTTTAAAACTGATTGGACTAATTCTCGATAACGCGATTCTTTACTTTGGAAACTTCGATGGAGAAATGCGCTTTCGACGTCAGCTTTGCCCCCTTAGTCCTCGTTTTCACTTGGCCCGACTTATACTCTGCCAACTTATTCGCAGCACTTTCCCGCACTATCCAGCCTGAAACATTTATATACAAAATGAAGCTCGAAGCAGAAGACTAGCGGGGACATCGAAGGGCGGATAGCACTTCGAAATATCCGCGGGTACAAGTTCACTTTCCCTTTTTCATCCCAGTGCGACGGTCTAGATCGCGTTCTCCCAGTGTAGGAAACAAGGGGAGGGGGTGAGAGAGCAGGTGGAGATGGGAGTAAAGTTTTGCTGCGACCAAATGCGAGGGAGCGAAGAAAATTTTTCGCCGCGTTGCAAGCCCGCAGGCACAAAAAGTAATTTGGCGGATATACTCACGACTGGCACGTCTCTCTCTCTCTCTCTCTCTCTCTCTCTCTCTTCCTCCCTATTTCTCTCTCTTTTTCTCTTTTAATTTAAGAACTCGCGCATTTCTTGGGGGGCATCGCGGGAAGTGTATGAATTTTTGATGAGGTCGAACGAGAAGCGGGGACGAACGAAAAGAGTCAAGGGGAGGAAAAGAGCTGTCACAAATTTGATGGGGCAGGGAAAGAAGAATATAAATGCCGTGCGTGTGCATCTGTTTAATCAGCAAGGAATTCGATTTCATGTTTGATGGAGCATATTCGAGTGACTCAAAAAAGGGAACGATATGATATGTAAATGACAATATATTTGATGATATCTATTTGATTTATTAAAAATTTATAAGAATACGTAGATAATACATAATATAATACAAATACTTTAAATATTTATTGCAAACGATTATTTCTGCTTGTATGTGTCTTCTTCTTATAAGCATAGTATTAGTTTTTTTGTTAAAATTTAGTTTGCACGCGCATATCTGCCAATCCTTTATTTATATATATTTATATTATATTTTTCATCTACAATATTATTTTCTCTTCTAAGAAAACAGGTTCTATTTCTTATCCACTCCGCATTTGTATAGGATTCTACTTGAGAATCAGGTAAAATCTATTACCCAACTCAGTGGAATAAATTCCGAGTAGCGAAACCCGGTCCGAGTGGTTGGTTGAAATATTTTAAATTCGATACTCTGTCAAATTTTGTAAGCTCAATTACGGAATTTCTCAATACCAAAATCCCTCACACTATGAATTGTGCAATAACGTCTAAACTACAAACATAATCTCATCGCGCACGCGGTAACCGATTCAAGTTGCGGCAATGTCAACAGCATTCAAGCATCGCAATCCGGCTTCATCGATCCGCCAAGATGGCGGATAAATTTATTTATATTTGCTTAAAACATAATTTGATTATAAAATGAAACGTTGGAAATTACAAAAATATTCTATCTAATTACATATGATGTACAGGGTGTGCTATTCTTGAATACTAGAAATTCAAAAAAACAATCATGAAAGGATCAATGAAGCTATCTAAATAACTGATGACTAATAATAGTAGCTCTAAGCAAATAGGTACTCAGCTCACTCTCTTTGCTTTTTAAGTTAGCTAGAATCTCAAGGCACCCTAATTAACCTTTGCAGGGTAAAGTTGAGATATAACGCTTAAGTCCTCCTAACACGCCATTCGAGAAGATAAGTGAGCTTGTATACCAAGAGCTAATTTAGGTATTATATATATATATATATATATATATATATATATATATATATATAGATGATTCATAGAATAATTTTATTAGCTAAACATTGTGGAGTGCGCGAATTGTTTTGTAAATTTCATTAGTGTAATTGCATACCGTTACACATTTGAAAACAAGTTGGATTGTGTAACATTATCGTTGGATGTTACGAAAAGGAAATTGAAGCAATGATAACTTAATTCATCTAGGCAAAAATTCTAGTGGTGTCAGAATGAGGAACGTGAAGCAAGTTTTTATTTATATTTTACTTAAGCCTAGTCTGTGCATATATTCTGATACTTATATTGGGGCCGCATATTTTATTTACTTACTTCGTCGAAGAGACAACTAAGCGGAGTGGTCTATTTCTATTAAAATTATATCGTGGCTATATTTTTTAAAATAAAATCGCATCTCATTTGTTTGAAATCATTCTTATCTAAATCATGTTGATAATAATGTTTTGATAATAATGTTGGTAATAACTCTATTTTGAAAATAATGTTGATTTCTTATTTAAATAATATTTCTTCACTAATTGGATTATATTCAAACATGTGATCATGTAAGATTAAGCAATAAGTTGTATTATCTATCGTGTTCTAAACGAACATCCATAAAACACAGATAGAGATTTGTTTTATTGCGAGCAGTCAATAATAATGGTAGGACTCTTCTGAATAATATGTCTCTTGGAAGTAGAGGCTGATGATTGCGTGCCTAGTATATTTCTTAAAATGAAAATTTATTTTGCGAATTTAAGAAAGGCCTAACATTACTGATATTATAATGATTAAAACGTGTGTCGATTATAGCTTCTTTTTTCTTTAGCTGTTAGTCGAGAGTGACAAAACGGGGTTTCTTCAATCGATCGCTTGTACAGTCCCGATCTGTTGATTAACCTTTGGTAGAATAGAATATTAAAAAAATTCGCAAGGAAAAAGAGAAAATGAGATTAGGTATTTATCCGTTTATCCATTATACATTCTTTCTTCTTTGAGTAAACGTGCAACTAATGAGTAATGTGTGCGAGTGAGAAAGCCTCTATCCAATCTCAGCCTCTCTTTTTATGCTCTTTACACATTTCGGCATTGAATCATGTATATATGCTTTTACTCTTTATTTTTAATGAAGCTATTACTATAAATTATTTAATTATATTATGAATGAAATTAGATAGATTATTGTTTAAATCCTGTTAGAGTGTTTCAACAGATGGACAGAAAAATGATTTTATATTTATATAAAAGGAAATTTATTTGAATCGATATGCAGTTTATAAACATTTATGTTACACTTATATAACTGTAATTAAATTTTTAATGGATATAAATCTTTTAAAATTTTTAAATTAAGATTGTAAAAGATCATATGATATTATATATTCATAATAGTTAAACCATATACGATTCATAAATTAATGCATATTGTTTGGTTGAGGATTGAACATAAATGTGCTGGATATGAAATTTAATATTATTATTATACAGGTTAAAAGAATAATATCTAAAGTTTAATACAATAATGCAATAGCCGGAATTATAATAATCATGCATTATTATACTGTCAGGAACATTGCACACTTGTTCTTATGCTGCTTTTATTAGGTTATATGTATTAATGCTATTCGCTGCTTGAATTAATGCATATTCCAAAAGGAATGAGATTCTTAGCAGCCGGGGATGGACTGGGTTTTAATAAAAGGAGTTTATGGAGAGAGAAAATAGCTGTTCAAAGCAGAGGGGTATAAGAGACGTCCGGAGGAAAAACAACGTAATATTATGAAGTGTGAGTTGGAAAAAGTGTGGGAAAAATGAAAATATAGGAGAGGAAAAAGAGCGAGAGCGAGAAAGAGTGAGAGAAGGTTTATGGCAAAAGAGAGAAATAGGATATCTGGATTGGAATATGAGCGACAGCGAAAATAATATGTACGTTGCGTAAAAGTGAGTTAGGAGGAGAGGGGGGCGTTTTTATGCAGAGGGCCGCAATGAAGTAGGAGGCGAAGGAGGTGGCACGCGTCCCGGGAGGTGCTAATGTAAAGTACGATGGAGACGGATTTGCAACAATATGGAAATTATATCGTGGTCTCGAATTTTTCTTTCTCGAAACGATTTCAGCACAGTATCAGAATAAACGCAATTAATTTTGCACACTTTGCGGAATAGTATCGTGTAACATTTAAACGATGAAAAAAAAATTGCTTTTAGTACCGGATGGCATGTTGCGTTGTGTTATTTTATTGTTAACAAGGAAAGTTACATCTTTTTATGTTATTATTGAAGTGCTTCATTTAAACATTTCTTGATAATAGCAGTTTTCCGTGGTTTTATCACTTTCGGCAGCTTATTCAGCAGAAACTTGTTGATCAAGATTGAAATTAACAGTTTGACAATTATATTCGTGATTTTCTTTTATTTGATTAATTATTAAGTTTATTTATTAATACAATTAATAATTAAACAATAGTGAATACTTTCTCATTGGCTATGAATTTCTTTTTAACTTTCACTAAACTTTTCAATACGACTTTGGCAGAGAACATTCGCCTTTGATTTGAAAAGCTCATGCAACTCTTAGTTGAGAGATGCTGAATGAAGTTTGTTAGGCTGAAATTGTCAATTTTTGTAATGTTCCTACCAGTCAGGAAATCATATTGTTTATTTAACAAATAGATAAATATATAGACTTTTACAATATGTATTTCAATCATATTCCTTATAACATACGTTATGCTATGTAGTAGTTAAAATTAGATTTTCTCGGCTCAATAAGTGAACTATACTGTTCATGATCCAAAATACATATTGATTACTAGATAACCTATCAATTTACAACAGTCAAAATGTAAAAAACCATTTGAGTACTAAGTACTAGAAATAAGTATCACATCAGATGAATGTGTTTGCACTGTACTGGTAGAGTGAGAAAGAGAGAGAGAGAGAGAGAGAGAGAGAGAGAGAGAGAGAGAGAGAGAGAGAGAGAGAGAGAGAGAGAGAGAGAGAGAGAGAGAGAGAGAGAGAGAGAGAGAGAGAGAGAGAGAGAGAGAGAGAGACAGAGAGAGACAGAGAGTATAAATTAAAGCAGAAACTTCTTTTTCAAAGGAATAGAAATTACACAAGAATATTTATTGATACGTAAAATGCTCAAATTTAAGAAATTACGAAAAATTCATAGTTATGCTAATTTCAAATAATTGAAAAAGAAAATAATTAAACAAAAAATTATTAAATAATATTGTGTAAATATACAGCCAATAATAATAAAACATATATTAATTGTAATATTTATCATCGATTTAAAAAATATAATACAAGAAATTCAATAATTTTAAAATATTTAAAATAATTTTAAATTGAAAAATTTTTATTAAGAAATTTTTCATAGCACACCTAGCAATCTTATTTTTATGAACCATTGAGTTCATTATTCTAGTCACCTTTTATAAAGTGAGTACTATATTAAAAGGCTGAACTGTTGTTATAAAGTTAAGTTAAGCTCATATGTATTTTAATTCAAGAGAGCAGCGGATTTTTTATTTTACTCTGGACTATAATTGTTAATCTTAGTGTTCGAGACAATCAAAAGGGATTAAAAAAAAACAAGATTTAAACATTTTTCAAATTATACAAATAAGTTTCTGCCGTTTTGAAAAGATAACATCGAAATTGTCAGTTGTAAAAAGTCGTATAGTATATGTTGATATCTGGAAACAGTATAACCTTTTAATACCTCTGATTTTTTGCTAGCATCATTTAGTTTTCACCGTGTTAAGATTAAAAGTTTTGAGTCAAGTAAACGTTATTTGCTTCTTAATAAATATATACAAACTCGTATAATTTGAAATAATTTTACATGTTATTATTCTATCCGTAACACTTAGTTATAATCATATAGCGAATTTTGGAAAACAGTCACTCATAAATCGATCTGTATATATAAAATAATTAACTTAAATTTGGAGATCCTGAAAATCTTTCATATTCCTCCTTAACAAGATTTATTTATTATCCAAAAATCCATTATTGCAAAATCCATTTCATCAAGTTCGAATGAGGCCGGAATAAGTTTTTCGAGAATTCGTCCTGTTATTATAACGGACAAGGTACGATGTATTAAATTGTAAGCAATAATATAAGATCCGGAACGAAACAATATTAAGAAAAGATGGGGGAGAGGTGGAGGAATTCTCATCCCTCCAGCGTTGCTGAGCCGAAAATTCACGTTAACCATCCGAACACCCCTCCAACGTGCACGCACGGCAATATAATCGCGAAGCGCCGCCAGGGGACGCAGGGGGCGTGGCGGTTCCCTCCGCGGCGTGCCTTCCTCTCCCAATTACACCGTACCGTCTGTTATAATAAGGTAACGGCCTCGTAAGCTTTTATTGTCGGGGTTTATTGTGCGGGCCGGCCGCTTCGTTCGCGGCGCCCGAGCCGGTGAACGCGTGTATTATATTTGCCCCGTATAGCTGTACGTTATCGGACTGGCACGGATGAGGAGACGGGGAGGGGACGGCAGCGGACGGCGAGGAATCAAATCGGGGTGGAAAGTTTACGCTCTCGCGTTTATACGGTCGGAGATATTAAGAAACTTGGGAAAGGCGGCGAAAAGCGTTTAAGGGGAGAGGTGAGAAAATTGTGTGCGCGAGGATTATAAGAAGGAGCTCTCTGAGAGGGATCGACGGAAAGAGAGAGAAAGAGAGAGAGAGTGAGTGAGAGAGAGAGAGAGAGAGGAGAGAGTGAGTGAGAGAGAGAGAGAGAGAGAGAGAGAGTGAGAGGATATTGTAATAATAAATTAATAGCATTTTGGAAGCTGGTAGCTCATTTGCTTGGCAGCATTTCTGTTCTCTTATTATATTTTAATATTTTTGATTTTGCTTAAAAAGTTCACTTCACATTCTGGATTATATTAAGAACAGACGGTGAATTCATTACATTTAAGTTTTAAGAAAATGTTTTATTTAATACATTAATACAAAAAAAAAGATTTTATATCAATATAATATTTTTCTTTCAATAAAATTGAAAGTTGAAATTGAAAGAAAATTGCTGTGAACTTTTGGATTTTACAGCTCAGGTTCCTTAATTTATTCATAATTTTTAATACCACTTTATAGAATACGTAAAATTAAAAAGATGTTTTAAAGCGTGTTTGTTATAACTCTCAGTTTCATTAACTGAGTATTAATTCAAGCAATTTAATCACGCGTAACACATTTCATATAATTTATTCTCTTCTTCTTTACAGATTTAATTTTACTTGAGCACTTATAAAAAAATTATCAAATAAATTATACTTAGCAGTAAATCCAAACTGATTTTATACTAATAATAATTATTTCGACAATGAATTATCGCAATGAAAAAATATAATGCCTATTACGAAAACAATAAAATGTAACAATTTTATTATTCAATGTTGGATTTTAGCTCACCAAGATAACACATGTTCGCAGAAATTTTTGAAAAAGTAATTACATGCTAAAAATGTTGTAAGAATGCTTAAGTGGTTATAAATCTTTTAGTGATCATTGAGATTTAAGGGAAAAATATTTTATAAAAGTGTCATTTTGAATGACTCGTTGCTTACCCTAAATAGAAAACCGATTTGAAAAAATTGTTTACTTACTGATTCAATAAAAAATCTAATTGATAAATATAGTATTGATTAGACAAAATTAAACAATGAGTAGTACTAATAAAAAATAATAATTAACTATTAAATCGAATTAAAAATATATCGCTATTTTTTATGCACAAGCACAGCGAAAGAGTAATCTTTATGCTAATTTCTAATTGGATTTTTTTTTTTCTGAAAATATCTCAAGTGAAGTAATTGTATACTTAACATAGTCAAAATACGCATATATAAATGGCGCTGAAGCTTTATTTCCTTCAAAAAATCGCATTCTTGTCAGTTTCACAGCCGCATTTATAGAGTATAGTTTGAAAACGAATGTGATTGCAGATCGCTTAAAATTGATTTTTACATATACGATAGCTGTTCAGGCTGATTTGATCAAAAGAATAAGCACATTTAAAGTTAAATAGCGCTTTCCCAAAAGTTCCTGCCGATCGTTACGAGATGTATAAAAAAGAATGACGATTACGGGACGGGATCCAGGACCAGTATCGAAGGTACTTAAGATCCCAGGCGTTTTCAATAGGATTATGAGGCCGGCATCAGAAAAAAAAGACGTACCCGATGAGTCAGCATTTGACCGGTTCTCTCTCCGTTTCTTTCTCTCTCTAGCTCTCCTTCCAGCTCTCCCTCTCTATCTACAGGCGATATTCTTTACCATAGGAGCTGGGCGATTGAATCCGAATGAAGGTCGCTATATAGGTATTATAGCAGGATCCTTATCAACTGGCTCCTTGAAAATTGCGCCGCTATATACGAGCACGTGTATGCGCCTAACGATGGAAAACACGGTATCAAGCTGGCAATTTTCTGTTCAAGAAGATACGCGTGGAGTCCAGAATGGAATGCTTTTGTGTTTCGATATTTCGATAGATATATATATAAAACGATAACAGATACAGTTTACGTACGCGTATACGTAGCTGCCCGAATATTGGTCTGTCTCACTAGTAATGACGGGGGGGGGGGAGTTGCTTTTTACAGATTATGCGCTTAGAGCTTATATTTCACTTAAATATATTTCACAGGTAGTTAGAAATGTATATAAGGAAAGAATATTTCAATACAATAATTTTTTTAGAATAATTTGTTTATGCGAAATTTATAGCTAACCGTATAGCTAATGTAAACTTACTTTTTTGGTTATTTCACATTTCTAGGAATTTGGAAAAAGAAATTTATATTTTATATTTTAATCTTGTGTATCATTGTATTTATCATAGAAAAATATTTCTTCCTTATGCAAATTCAATAGTAAAGAATTAATTGAAGTTACCGATTATTGCTGTTAATATTTTTACCATACGTTTATTAACACGCCGTTCAGGAACCAATGTTGGAAAAATGAATATTTTAATTCAAAAACAAAAATTGAAGAAGTTCTTCTGGTAAGATTAAATATTGGATTTGCGCCAGTCTAAAAGTTAAAGGCTTCTTTATTAATGTAATGAACTATAGTCTACCTTTTTATCAATTTATTATTTCGTTCATTCGAAAGTCTGCAATATTAGCTCTCTACCTTTATTTATCCTTCATCTTCAATCCGAAAACATCTTTGCTCATTCGAGAAATTTTCCGATGCTCGACGCATGGAACTTTTTTCCGCGACAATATACTATTTCTCGATGCCTTATGGTCCCAACCAGGTTTATGGCAGGCATCTATATATATATATATATATATATATATATATATATATATATATATATATATATATATGCCTATACCGAAGAGCCGAAATTCAACGAGGCAGAAACTGTTTTGCATTCCGAGCTCGCGTGTATAACATTCGCTCGTCCCCACCCTTCCAGCCCCATCCCTTCCCGCAGAACTTTCACCCTTATATTCCTTTCTCTTCCGAGGAGCACGCCGATGCAGGACCGGGACTTACGAGCCTCCGCGTGCGAGATTGACTATTTGACGGGGGAAGGAGGAGCATTATAGTGCGCCGAAGGGAAAAGGTTCGCGCGCGTCGCGAACGAGAGACGAGGCTATGCATATACGCGGGCGAGCGAAAAGGAGAAGGAAATGCGCCCGGTCTTTCCCCGAGGGGCTACTTTTGCCCCCACCCCCCTCCCCTCCTGTGGACTACGCTGTACGCGCGCGAGCTGGAGATCGAGGCGGTTCGGAGGTCCCGAATTCCGACATATCTTTATCGAATGCGGAACATATTGCTCCCGAGGGAGGAGGGAGGGGGAGGAGAAGAAGGCCGAGGGGCCGAGGGGAAGAGATCTACGAGTTTGATTATCGAGAAGCTTCTTCTCTTTCTCGCTTTCTCTCTTTCTACTTCTCTCTCTCTCTCTGTCTCTCTCTCTCTCATTCTTCCTCTCTTTGTCTATTTCTCATTTATATAGCACCCGTCTGCTATTCGACGAAGACGTTTGAGGATGTGCGAAAAATTTGCACTAATAATTCATTCTCACAATAATTCAGGAAGGAAGGATGTTGAAACAGGCTGTATTTGTCGTATAAGATTCGAAATAGAACTTATAAGAGCGGAATTGATAAATGCGACAAAAGAACTTGTTCAGGTTTCTGAATTTTGGTGCACTGTATTACTCATTTCTATTTTCTTATTTTTATACTTATCCTATTTTTCTAGTCGTCATTGCAAAAGATTTACTTAATTAACTTAAAGTATTTATGAAATTATATGTTAAAGATATAAGCCTAGATATGAGCGCATATTTGTCAATCTACGTCATGTATGCTTAACGAACGTATTACTGACCTAAATAATAGAAATAATTTTCCATAGATATTATATATCTTAATCGTAGATATTCAAGAATAATGGGATTTATTGTTACGAATGGAAAAGATTTATCAATTGACATAGTAATTAAAAAAAATTGAATCAAGAAACTGTATTAAAAGTAAATAAAGATAGTGGTATTATGTGTTTTTAGTCAGCCTGTGAGTTTGCGTATTAATCTGTTGCAATCTGATTTTTTTCTGATTTTTGGAAGACCATTATTTTCAGATAATTTTTTTCTAAAGTAAATACTTATAGAATGTTCAGTTTTGAATCATGTTCTGTACACTGGGAAGTTTTTGCACTGTGGTATAAACAGTATTTTTTATTTTGGAATTTTATTTGCATAATATATTAACATAAATTTAATAATGATATTATGGTAAGATAATTTTGTAGTATGTAATACTTAAATTATTAAAACGATTATTCTGCAAAATTTTTATTTCATTACAATTTAAAAGTAGATCAGCAGTGCCCGAGTATTTAAGAATATTCGGTCAAGGTAGTATAGTATATTAAAAGTTCTTATTCCAATATGAGATTTTTATAAAAATGACTATAATAATACAGTTTCTTCAATCAATAATCATCTAAAATAACTCAGAGTAGTTGTCGAAAACTGTTGCTCTTAATGTATGAATTTTTTTGAAAACATCGATATTATTATGTGCACAATATCTTTTTTTTCTTCTAATTATAGAAATATAGATAAAGTAAACGCATTGTGAGATAATTATTTACTTTTTTGATTAAAAAAAAAAATAATAATAATAAATTGATGTAATCTATATCTCTTGGACATTTTACTACTTTTGACTATTTTTCGAACAGTGTATATATCTAGAATTCTCTATGAAAATTATAAATTTATAGACATCGATTTATAGGATTTATTGTGTACTATGCTGAAAAATAAGAATAACTGTCAAGAAAAAGTATTCTCTATCTTTATTAAATTGAAAAATATTCACAAAATACTATAAATGAATATCGTGTATTATTTTATGTATTCATATGTATTATAGTCTACACGGTAATTCAAATTATAGTTCAAGTAATTAATCTGTAATAGAGCTTTTTACCGATTTTTCATCTATTTTTCATGATTTGGACGGTAATTTCGATATATCTTTGAGTTTGTTTTTTTATGATATTCTATCATCATATTTCTATAATACTTTCTACAATGCTTTCTTGCTTACAATTATTTCTCTAAAATAAACTAAAATTCTAATATATCACTAAATTGTATACGCCTATATATGTGTAGGTATCACTTTGTAATTTTGTAATTACGAAGGCTACGTTAATATAACCTGGCTTATAGGTCGGAGCACGAAAGGCTTTGGCTACAGTTATATATATACAGTGTATGTATAACCTGCGCGATAATACTTTTTCGTGGCTTTTAGTGCCGGGCGGAGGAGGAAATTTCTGACCCTTCGTGCTTGAGAGCACCAGATTCGGAGTTTATATCGGCGAGCAACGAATAGAGGGGGCGGGGGCCTGGCGAAGCGCAGTACTTACCAACGGGAGTAGAAAGTTCAGCAATATAATGCATCGGGGTAATAAAACGACGACGGTTCATTACAAGAAATCTCTGGATAATTGTATGTTCTAAAGGAATTGTTATATATAAAATGTATCGGAAATGAAGAAATTATAAATTTTTTTTTTGGCACCATATTATAATATATATTTTTGTTTTGTAATTTAATATCGCTATATGAATTTCATTGAGAAAGCATTTTTGAGTAAAGCTCATATGTGCACATCATCTGATGTTCCGTTCTTAAAAATTGTAAACATGCTTTACTAGAAATCTTGGTTTAGACGCGCGGCGAGGCTACTCTGCGGATAGATTTAATATTTTCTAAGTATACTTTAAGCCTAGGAAATAAATAACCTCGAACTTTGATCGTGGGTAGATCGAAAAGGAGAAACAAAATAGGAAGTGAAAAAAAATGTAGACAGGTAAAGCGGGACAAACGGCTCGGTAGACGAGAAAATGAAAAAGCCGGGCCGAGCCCCGAGTGTGTCTGCCAAGTGAAAGTTTTCCTTTTACTTCTCGAGCTTCGCCAGCCACTAGCCCCTTCCCCCACCTCGTCGTCGCGCATGCTTTCCTTTTTCTCCTTTAGTTTTTCCGTCAAGCCCTCCATTTATAAGGCGTGCGTTTTCTTCCTCTCTGCCTCTCTCTCTCTCTTTTCTCAGCCAGTAGCATTTTTCTTTCGTGAAATTTTTGCCGCGGCCTATTTTGCGTTTGACTTTGTCGGTTATTGCTCAAAGGCGCAGGTGTATTTGCGCGCACGGGCGCGCGAAAACTTTTTTACTTTTGACTCACCAGGCTTACATTTAGATAAAAGTTCCATCATATTTATATGAGTATAATCCATGTATGTTTGATTTTCGCCTAATAAAATGTTATAAGGTAACACAAAATATACAGTAATAATAAGTACAGACGACTATACAGTATAAAAGATTAATAATAATTAATAAGATTAATAATAATTGATAATTAATAATACAAGAAAAATTAAAAATATAATTTAAATGATAGGCTTCTAAAAATCAATACCATTAAGTAAGTATAATAGTAAATAGTATAAAAGTAACTAGTTAAATAAATTAATAATTTATCATGAATAAGATTAATGTTCAAATTAAACGATTTGAGTAAGAAGTAAACATCTGTAATTATTTACAACTGATATTTTTCTTAAATTTGATGGAAAAGAATATTACAGACTCCTTAGCCTTGTAACAGAAGTTTTTACCGCATACGTAAATTTCTAACTATTCTTATTATGCAACTTGTCTGTAAAATAGACCGTGAATTAATCAAAATCCATCATTCAATCAGTAATTTCAAAAGCTAAGATTAAGTTAAGAGATTATAAGAATTTACATTTTTACCTGATTTTATCATATATATCTAAGGAATTTATTCTAAACACATTCAAATACTGACACTCAGTACGTGTATGCAAATTTCATATTGAAGAATTGTAAGTCAGTCAAGGATAACTAAACGTTTATACAGTTGAGCAATTGTATTAACACACACAAAATTCATCGTTAATGTCAAGGTGAAAGTCAAACTTAACATTATAGAAAATTGCAAGGTCTAAGAATTGAATCAATATTATGATGATAACAGCAAATTCAGCTAATAATATAATATAAACTTTGTTCTTCTTGTACTAAAACAAACAGCTTTACCCTGGAGAGATATTGAGCAACCAATCATTTTCCTTCGACGAACAAACAAGATTATCTAAATCCAATGGAAGTTTATGTAAAGTGGATGGCTGTTTAATATTTTAATTTCATATGCATACAGAAGGCTTCTGGAGAATCTCAAAAAAGAATGAGAAAAATTTTAATCATAATTAAGAGAGTATGTTCCAGATGAAACAATAATACGCTCGGAAACCGATTTTTTAATTCATAGATAATTATCAACCGAATAAAATGCCTTTTTAAACTCCAAATCAACTGAATAACTCTGAAGCTCATTGTCAAATACTTTATATATAAAGAATCGGTGTAATAAAATCGTAATGGAATTGTTCCTTGGTAACCGTAATGAGAACAGAAAAAGGTCTAGTATAACATAAGAAATTGACACATCATATTATATAGTATAATGAAGAAATTCAATTATCAGCTAGCTTATTACATAAAAGCCCTACTTGTTGGAATTATCAAAATCCAGAAATAGAGAATTTAGAAATAGATAGCACTTGATCGACATTTTCATTGCTAAATACTGTATTAAAATAACAATTAAAAGAATCTTCAGAATTATCTAGCATATTCTCTAGATATATATCTATAGTTGTAGAAAGCAATGATGATTATACAAATTATCTAGTTATTAGTTCAAAACCTCACAACCGTTTTTGTAAAAGGCTTCTACTTGTTAAAACTAAATGTTGTAGAAAAAGATTTAAATACGATTAATATGAAAAATGTTGGCGCGACCTGTTAAGGGTGAAATTTCATTAATTCACGTAAATCACCAAGAATATTTCAATCAAATAAATTATTAATTGATGTCGCGTCATTGATCCGAATTTAGATTTACAATAAATTTCCATCAATGTAGAATTGCTGTTCTTCCACACATTACAAATTTGAGGGATACTTTCTCTGAGTTAAATAGCGAACAATACACGTTGATAACTCGTTGAAGCTGCTGAATCACAGAAATCGTTTTTTTTTCATCGATAATTCACGAAAGTGCATCGATGAAAATCTTTGATTTAATATTCCAAAATAGATATTATTTTGAATAAAAAATCCTTATATTATATATTTCTGAATAAATACAAACGTTTGACGTCGGCGAAATAATGACGAGTACTATCTTCCATCTGTGAAATCAAGGACATTACACCATTAGACTGAATTTCATTTAATTCGCTCGCACGAGTAACGATCTCTTCGATTTCATCGACATGCAAATCAATTACTTGAAACCCGTCCTGAGAACAACCCTATTTGAACTATCCGCTTCGAAAGGCACGCTTATCCCTGCCACGGGTATACGCCTACTCGCGCACGGGCTCGCGCGACAATGCACCAACGACGTCCCTGAGCGGCACGTTCGAGCCGCGTGCGCGCGCGCGCGCGATTTAAATATTCCAGGCGTCAGCCTCTTTCGTAGCCGCGAGCGAGGCGTCTCCGCGCCTTTTCGCGCTTTTTACGCCACTCCGTCTCTGCTGGCTTCCATTCCCCGCCCACCCCGCGAGGGGCGACGAAACATTCGGTACCCTGTGTAATTCGCCGTCGTTGCGCGTCTGTGCATTAAAAGGCCCCCGGGGAAGGGCTGGCGGGCGGGAATTATTGACTTTGAGATTTTCCGTCCCCTTATTTCGTCAGCGGAGCTGGGAGCCCGGGTAAGATGTGCGAAATCACGGCCGGAGAGCGCGCGTGCCCAGCATGCCTCCCACCCCCAGTCGGCGCGTTTCTTTTTTACTCAGGATGCGAGGGTCGGCGAGTGGCTGGGTTGAGGATTAGCAAGTAAGTTCTAAATTATGCGGGAATATATCGCGTGGGTGAACATTTTAACGAGTTCGCGCTTCAAATGCGGTTTCGGAGTTATTTATTTTTTTTTTTTTGAGTTTTCGTTATTTCACCGAGAAAAGCTTCGCCTTTCAATATTTATATATACTTTTGGCTATTTGCATTTTTATAATATCTTGCATGCAAATTAGTTAGCCATAGTAGAAAAAACTGCGCGTGTCTTAAGTAGTCATTTGACCTTTGAGCGACAAAAATGAACTATAATTTACAACATGTTTAAAAATGATGATAAGGCCATTATCAAAACGCAATGAGAAATTTCTCTCTCTCATTCTCTCACTCTCTCTCTCTCTCTCTCTCTCTCTCTCTCTCTCTCTCTCTCTCTCTCTATCAATCTATCTACCTTTCATCATGTATTATAAATGTATATGCTACATGTATAATACATTCGATGTCTTACTACAAGCTGTTAGTGAGATCTTATTTACTTTACCAAATCTTATTTACTTTAATAGAAAAGAGACAAAACCAAGCAAAGTAAAAATTCAGATTCACGATAGTTTAAAAGGAATAAGTGAAAAACTCGGATTTCTTGAATTTATCACCGAATATAAAGTCCCCGATGAGCCAAAACCGAAAAAATCTTGACAAAATCGAAAATCAAAACAATGCATGTCGCTTTCCATGGTTCCGAGGCCATTATTCACCAGGAATTCGTTTCTGGCAAAATGGCTAATGCTGTGTATCATCTTGGTTTGGTGGTTGGAAGCGCTTACTAGCCATATTTGTCATGCTTCGTCAGAATATCGTAAAAATGGAAGCTGGCGTTTATTGCATGATAATGCACCGTCCATCTCGCACCTATCGACATTCCTGACTGATTTTTCATTAAAAACGGATTTCTGGCGGTCAATCACTCACCGTATTCACCTGGTATGGCACCTTGTGACTTCTTCTTATTCGGTAAATTGCATTTGCAGATGAAAGGAAAGTATTATAGACCCGAAAGGCAACGACACGAAGAAGTCATTTCACATGCTGTTGGAACGCACTAAATTTTTTATTGACTCGTAAGGGGACTATTTCGCAGCAAATAAATAAATTTTTCAAAAATAATTTTTGAATCAGACCTTGTAGAACTAAATAATTTTGGGAAAATATCTTTAAAATCATTCGATGCTTTTGCCAAAAACATCCAAAGTAAAATATTCAACTGTTATTTTTTCCATAATGTCTCAAAATTAGTTCGTGCAAGCACGTTTGATTTAAATCCACGCTATATCAAAAATAAATAAGAAGGTTGGATACTTTATTAGAAGACCATAAATACTCGCAGTTTATATAGAGCAGTCTTAAATTTTTTTAATGATTTAGGAAGATGATTTTTGCTATTGTTTGGATTGTAAATTAACAAAAAATAGATAATTTTTGACAATGTCAAGAGTATCTAATATCCAGACTTCACTTTTTTCAAAATATATTATTAGAAAAATAAGTGTCACGTGACCAATTATAAAAATAATAATTGATACACAGGTATTTAAACTTAATAAGGCTACTTGCGTCGATTTATATAAATTATTAAATAAAATTATAAAATATAAAAATTATAAATTATTATATGTTAAAATAATGAACGTTGATATTATTATTCGTTAACACGTAATAATTTTTTGGAATGCTGCAATAATTTATTAGTTCATATTGTTTACAGAACGATCATGTACGTAATTTTTCCAACTGCAAGTTTATAATAAGAAATATAGATTTTGAAGGTAATACAATTGAAAAATTTTTCTCTTATCTTAACCTTTCCTTCTTATAAAAATTATTGCTTACAATATTTGTTCGAAATTCTCAATTAATATAAATAATGCTTAGATTATTTAGAAAGTTTCATTACGTAATTAAAGGATTATTTTAAATCGGTTCTTACTGTTGCAGAAAAAAATTCTATAATATGAATGATTATAAGCTTACAGAATTTGCCAACAGTCTTTAAACGTTTCATTAACTTTTGTATATATGTCTAGACCGAAATGTGTAAAAAAGCGATATCATCTTCGCACACACGTCTGTGCAGCGTACATTCATCTGGATCGAGATGAAAGCTATTATGGTATGGATATCTCGACTTTAGCTACAAAACTTTTGCACTTATAATTTTTGCGATAATGCTTTTCCAAGTGTTATACCATAATTTCAAAACATTTGTTTTTTATTTGTTTTTTGATTGTTGCAGAACAGATTAACGAACATTGTTTTTTAATTGTTTTTTAATTTAAAGATTGTGTTTTAATTGTTGCAGAACAGATTAACGAACTGACCTACTTACTTATTCATCTGTCTAACTCGATTTAACTTTGAATTCAGGTCTCCGAATCAAATATTGTATGATATTTGAAACTCATCTAAAATCTTATATAAATTCAAGTTATCAACGTATCTGAAACTTAGTTACTTATCCAGAATTAATGCAAGAGAGCATAAAAATTTAATAGCAAACATATTATATTTAATACAAATTAGATTCAACGTTACTAAAATATTATGATTATAGTTTCAAGTACAATAATTTTATGTTAATATATTATAGATTAGTGAATAAAATTTGTCATATATCGATCTTAAATTTTGAGAAGATAGACTTAAAAAACTTTATAAGCATAGAGTTCCATACTATATATTAGGCACTAGTGCGATTGTTCGATGCCAACATGAATTCACCTACTGACGTATCTATTGGCATTGGCTTGTATATAAGCCTGCTAAAGTCTGTTGACTATAGCAGCATTATATTGATGTCCCATACGAAGACATTCACGATAAACTCGCGATTAAAAGAATAACGCAATTTTCATTCAGCTGTAAAACAAAAGTTCGCTGCGACAAATAGCACATTTACTGAACTTGTATTTTAGATCCTTCGTGAGATAACGACAACTGTCTGATGTATTTGATTGTGTTTAATAAGTCCAAAGAAGAATATGAGAATCCTTTGAGTTTTATGCCAAAATATTGTATCCTGTTTTTGAATAATTGGAAAAAACTGTTGTACAAGGTCTATCCTGCTGATTTGTACGTGTTTGCATAGATTTCGACGTAAAATGACAAATTGTACAATGCTTTTGTAGAAAAGATTATATAAATTGTTGCAGTGTTCGTTAAAACTTTTCAAAATATATCAGCACATACAATATAATATAATAACGTTTAATCTTCAAATGTGTGCGCATATGGTGCAAAGCGTATTACATAATTAAATATGAAAATTTACATTAAATTTAATTTACCATTGCGGTCCATTTTACGAACAAACGATTATATTTATATTTGCGCAATGGAATTTTATACCATTGTGATATATGAAATTTTATATTTATATATCTATTCGATTTAAGTAACAGGACTTGAAAGCATTATTTATGATATTAATTTGTTGAATGCGCCGATAGGCAGTAAGTTTTCAGTTGATAATTCATTTAAAAAAGTTTGTTGTAATTTCATTTTTAATAAGGTTCCACGGATAATCGAAGCATCTCTGTGTTAAATGATTTTGCAGAAAATCGATAAGTATCATTGACCAATGTTTTGAATTACTGTCGCATTCTTCATCGCATTTTCTTCACGTGTAACTTCAATTAACCGAACTACGTATAGGCCCTTAAAATGTGCCGTAAAAGAGCATCTCGAATCGTTGGCAGACGAAAAAGGGGAGCCTACGGGTCCTTCGGTCTATCCCTCTCCCCGTCCCCCGACGGCAATAAATACTTCGCGGCTGCAGCGCGCACTCGTCGAGAGCAAGTCGTCAATACAGAAATTTCCATATGTCGTTATACGGCCAAATAAATTTTACAGCCCTTCGCTCTACCCCCTCCTTCTCTATCGGGCCGATATGCAAAATCCGCGGGGCGCCCCCTGCCCCAGCCGCTCTCCTTCTCCATCCCTGCTGTCGGGAGCGGAAGGTATAGGTAAGACAGTTATGCGGGCGGCCGCCCACTTTTCGCGCGAGTCGTCCTTCGGATATATATCGCCGCGCGTGCACTTTACAGCCCTAGCGGGTGTGAGTGAACGGGTGGAAAGAGAGAGAGAGAGAGAGAGAGAGAGAGAGAGAGGCGAGGCGGTAGGTCTGGGGGTTTTGTATATTTATGCCCGGTGCGAGGAGGCGGCTGTGGCTGACTCAAGTTTGGCCATTATCGAGGCGGGGCGGCACGGCTGCGGGGCGCGGGAGAGACTGCCGGCGAAACTGTCGTGCACTCAACACACTGGCGCGTATCGCGTGCGTGCATGCACAAACACGCGCACAGACCCGTTTCTATATATATATATATATGCACGCACGCAGGCGAGACGGATTTATTCGCTCATTATGCGGTCGAGACGAATTTTCGCTCGGTCTCAAGACGCAATAGATTACACAACTATGGCGCGGACAATGGTTCCAGTGGAATGAGGAAATAGGGGGGGGGGTAATTAATTCACGTTAAATGACGCGAACTTAATGATTGATTGTCGTCTTGGTTGGGCGGCTTGATCGCTTTGTGGCAGTGCCTAAGTTGGCAATTCCAGGGAGATGACGTTTCCTTCAAGAAGGACATTTAGGCATTCGTAATGTTTAATTGGTTACGAAAGGAGTATACATTGCTGTTTATTGGACTGAAGCTTTATTTCTTGAGCTTAAAAGATTTTTTAAATAATTCGTCTGAAGAATGTTAGCTGTGTTCGGGATTTATATAGAATTTGGAAGTGCTACTATCGTTTGGTGGGATTTTGAATGAATCTACGAACTTAGGTTAGGTAATTAACTGAATTCCTTATAGTAGGAAGAAATTAGGTTGTTAAAATCTGCCAAGTCTTTGCAGAATTTTGCCTGTCTCTGTCTTTTCATATTTAATTCAACTTTTCAATATTTAGATAAATTTGCAAAATTTTTTAAAATATTATCAGATTATATTAAGAATTACAATCTAACAGAAACATACTTTCATTGAAATTAATTTTCAGAAATTTGCAGTCACGTTCAACAAATTACTAAATTACAAATACAATGTTTCTCTTGTTGGTTTTCAGTTGAATAATAATATTTTCACTATCTGACTAAATGTAAAAATGATAAACTTATACACGATTGGATAATATATTTATCTTAGGGTCAGATAATTGCTAAAAACAATACGCTTCGCGGACTCTACAATTTTTTTAAATAACGAAGATCTTCGCGAAATGATAATATTTTTATGATCGGCATCATAAATTAATTTTTTTTATATCAATTTTTCAAGAAAACCATAAGTTTAAATAATTTAAACTGTAACTTGTCCGTTTTATTATAATCTTCGCTTGGATATCAGTCATGTGGAAGAATTAAAATACATACGCGAATGAAAGTTTAAACGCGAATAATCCAAAACATAGTAATATTTAAAATTAAAGTCTTCTTTTTATTAAAAAAAAAAGAACAAAAATTTTACTAAAATTCAACTGAAAATAGATTAGGAAATGTTTCGAAAAAGCTGTAAAAAATTTAAGCATCAGTTTATTACGACCGTAAATTAACTTGCACGTGGATGTATAAATCTGAGCAGTGCGCCTTCTTTAGAGCGTACTAAAATCATGGTCGTAAAGTATCTTAGATGCTTCAGTTTATTTATTGACAATAAATGAAGGGGAACTTGTATCGCATGGTTTTCGGTATATTAAATTCACGTTCCGTTATTGCAAAAGAAAATGGCTTAAAAGCATGCTTTTCAATTATTTTGTATATGCGATTGAGAGCATTTACATAATTTGAAATGAGTTTAAAAAAGTTTGAGGGAAAAATAAGGAAATACGTAGACGAAACTTACATAGAATCTAATTATGTAATAACTGTAGAGATCAGAAAAATGTTGTTTTCCTCTTTTTCACTCAGTGTTCTCTTTATGTTAGAATTTTCAAAAATCTAATTACTTTATATCTGAGCTCATAGTGACTCTATTATTCATTCAAAAATAAAACTCGTGAACTAAATTTTACACAGAAAATTCATTTAAACAATGTTTCATGGTACTATATTACAAATGTAAAATTTATTCTTTTATGAAATTATAGTATAAACCACGTAAAACATGAAATTACTATTACGAATAATAATTTTTATTATTATTATCGATGTAAACGAACAATATTAAAGCTATATGAAACAGATGAATATTATTTTTTATAGAATGATTTCGAAAAGCTTATCTATGTCTATCTCAAAAAATCTCAAAATAAATTTTCAAAAAAATGATATTCGTTTTTCATGAAAACTTATAAGTTAATACAACTAAGTTAAGTTACTCTTTTATACAAGTTAAAGTTTAGATGCCTCTTATGACGAATATGACCACTTTCTACTTGTTTGGAATTAATACATTTTTGTAATTATTTTCAACTAGACTGACAAATTAAAGATTAAGGTTAATAATAAGGACGCAGTATTGAACATGGATACCCGTAAAAGTGAAAAAAAGCGTTTACGTATTTTGATATGACCATCGCAAAATTTTCTTCGTCAAATCTATGAAAAAAAAATTGATTTTTCATAAATCTTGATAAATATTTTGAGCTTGTTCAATAGTATTTTTTACAGGAACCTTGAAATACATTAAAGTCATCGTAACGGTAACAAATATAGTTTTAAAAGTCAATTATTACAGTTCAGCTAGAAATGAAACAAAACCTTGTGCATTCGGATAATGAGCAATTGCACGAACTAATTGCTACTAAGAGCAATTATTTCTATTGACTGCGGGTAAGCACTGTAAAGGGATATGAAAATCGATTAAATTGCACAGTATGGTGCAATAGAGCAAATACAGCAAAAATTTAATTGCCTAGACTTGAAACACAAAAGCATATACGAATGTAATTTTATGCGTGAATTTCTATATCTGCAAATCTTTTAGATATTGACGAAAGCTTTTACATTGTTATGGTAAAAACTAGTAAAACAGTGCTCCAAATCTCTTTCTGTTGTTTACGAATTCTTCTACAAATTTTCTATATTATACAGAAAAATTCGATTTTGTATAGTTAACCAAATCGCTACATACACAGCGACACGGACGGCAAGAGCAAGAGAATTGATTATCATTTGTCGAGCTCATCGGTGCTATTCAATCGCCAGAGAGAGAGAGAGAGAGAGAGAGAGAGAGAGAGAGAGAGAGAGAGAGAGAGAGAGAGAGAGAGAGAGAGAGAGAGAGAGAGAGAGAGAGAGAGAGAGAGAGAGAGAGAGAGAGAGAGAGAGAGAGAGAGCAGGAATTAATTTCGAGCAGGAGCTCCCATCCACGCGGATCTTTTTCCGCCCTTCTGCGCTGCCAGTTCACGGGTTATATAGTTGATCAGTGCTTAACATATTTAATTCCGTGTGTATGCCGCGCGGCATAGAGAAAGCGCGCGGAAGGGAGACAGAGAGAAAGAGAGAGAGCGTGAGCGAGAGAGGGCGAATATCCACCGCTGAAGCCTGCTTGGTTATGCAAGGAGGCTCGTCACGGCTCTAATTTAATCGCTCGCCGAGCACAAAGGCAAGCTCGACGATGAAGGGCGGCCGGGGTTGGGAGAGGGGAGGGTGAGTATAGGGCTCGAACAGTCGGATAGGCTGCGCTCGGTATAGGCTCTGATACACGTACAGAGGGAACAAAAAAAAAGAAAAAGAGGTGTCTACACCGTGGTGGTAGAGGTACGGAGGGGGAGGGGGAGGGAGAGCAGAAGAGCGAAAGTGAAAAATCGGGCGTCGTAACGGCCGACCTACCGTTGAGCTCGATCCCTTGCCACTTTCCGCTACTTCTATGTACGTTTCGTACGCGACGGGAATGAAGATTTTGAAGACGGCGAGAACAAGGGTCGTTGACGGAGATGGGTGGGCGGGAGAGACGTTTCTACTCGCCGAGATAGAAGATCTATTTCGAGTTTCGCAATTAGCCGATTAACAATTGCCGTACCTATATATTGCGGATCTATCGCGTGATCTATGTTTTCAATTGATGCTCCATTGAAGAAACTATCGGGTAAAGGATGAATGAAGGAAAATTGGATAAGAGCGATGGAATAATAGAATGAATGAATGAATTATAAATTATCGATTATGCAATAGATAAAACAAATTTATTATTTACCGCTGTTACTGATAATTATAATCGTTTTATAAATGTTTCGTTTAATATCGAAGACACGTGGATATATATGTATTATGTCCACGCAGTCCACGCAGTTACTTACTCGATCACCAAAGTTGTTCTATTGCGAGATTATCGACAGAGTCAGAAATCATTTGTTACACCCCTACTGTAACAACGTGGTTAGCATAAATTAATAGAGTAATCACGGTGTGTATTATCTAGTGGTGGAACGACGAGACGGTTCGATCAATTTCGTGTTACGACTATTGTCTTTAGCTTTCGCGGTATATATGGTGTGTGTGTGTGTGTGTGTGTGTGTGTGTGTGTTGCAAAAATGTACTGATTTGAAATAAATATAATGATTTTCAATATTAGAATAAAACCTTGATACGCAACCGACCGGTAAAGCAAGAGCTAAGCACGTTCTAATATTGCGATAAAGTCAGAACATATTGAGTGACTCTTAACGATAATAATAATAAATCAATTATTATATTTGGATGACTTTTTATAAAATATTACTTTGATTAACAATTGCGGCTAATTGATATAATTTGAGCGGACTACCGATATCGGCTGCACATAGAACTTATTTAAATGCATGATTTAATTATTAATTTATTATATTTTTTTGTTTCATAGTAAGAGATATTTTTTTCAACTACAGCAGATTGCATCCACAGGAGATTTCGAAAGTTGATTTTTCATACTGAGCTAATTGTAAATTTAAATTTGCAATTTGTAATTAGAACGTTATACACTGACCTAATTCCGACCATTCCGAATACAGATGAATTTCAATATTTTATTTTATCCTGGTTTTATTCAACTGTGATTTCTCGCTGTATAATTTTCTAATGGCTAGTATGTAACTGAAAAGACAGACATTATGACTTGTAACCTCACTCATCAGGTGATAAAGTATTAGGATCGTGTGCAAAATTATCGATTAATACAATAATCAAGAAATTGTCATTTTGTCACTAGAAATGAGAACGTTTTGAAAATTTGATTTAGAATTTGTGATTATTAAAATTTAAGAATGTTTCCATTTCCTTGACAGCCCTACTTTAAACTTTGCAGTAATATAAAATATAGATAGATAAAGTTCATGATTAAGTAAAATTTCCAATAATTTAATATTTACATATTATATTCTTTAAAAGAGTGCACTATTTATTCAAATGGTATAAAAGAGCAGTCGATATATCGTTCACGTAGTCAGGCATGGAGTGTGCATTATAAATGGTATGTGTGTGTGTGTGTGTGTGTGGGTGTGTGTGTTTGCACGTGTGTGTGTATTTTGCTGAATCATATAGTTTGTGTTGATTATTTTAGAATCCTGGTCGCAGATTTAGATATTTGCGATATACATCTTAAGTCGTGGAATATTTTTAACTTTCATGAGGCTATTATGTCTTTTATATACACTTTAGATGTAACTAGTTAAGATAAGAGTCGGAAGACAAAAGAAGAAGAATATGTAAAAGCTGGAAATCGTTCATTTATTACCCTTTTAGCACAGTAGTGGTGTAGTTGACATCAGAATTTGTCCAATCTTTCATTTTTATTACATCGGATCTCGTTTTCCAGAAGCGAATGGAGGAAGAACATTCACTATGCTAATTAAAAATACGTTACGTGGTTATTATAGTATGGGAGACGTTCTATTCAGTATATGGTTGTTGTGCAATTTTCTAAGGTTTTGCTATATTCAAGTCATGAAACAATATACGCTTGGTTTTCTCGATATTTTACTGATATTTCTTGCTTCTGCTGTTGCGTGATAATCAAATGGGTAAAGTAGGTAAATATTTCTCCAAGGATACGTATTTACCGTCCATGTCTCGTATGTAATGTATATCCTCGCACAATTATATTTATTTCAAATTCATGTAATTCCGTTTTTGTGACGCGTATTAGTGCGTTTTCAATTAAGCAAATTACTTATGGGTATGTAAATGTGCATGCCTTGAAAATATTCTATGCCTTCCATACCGCTTGACAATGTATTAAAAGAACCGCTTTATTTATCATATAGGAAATATGATGTAATGATGAAATACTGCGAAGTCTGTTGAGTCTACTGGACTGACGATCCAGTTTATTGCCAAAAAATTCAGTTTTTTTTCTGTCTATTTCGAATTGCATTTTTGTTACTTCTAATACGAAAAGCCATGTTTTTTCATCAGTGCGTGGAATGTAGGCGTCACAAATTATATCTCTACCCTTTCGTATCAGTATGTGGAGTTTAATGGCTAATAAAATAAATTCATTTCTTGATGCAATATGCAGTTCTATAAAATATTGATTTCAGTATGTGATAGGTATCTCCTTTCACGAAACCTCTGTGACACTTATTACTTTTCCTCACAGTCCTGTAATATATTTTAGTAATATATATATATATATATATATATATATATATATATATATATATATATATATATAATATTATATGAAAATTCAAATCATCTCAATGAAGGACTTTACATACTGAATTAAAAAGAACTTTTTTATGAATCTGCGATATTTTCTGTACAATTTATAGTCTTTTTCTTGGTTTTTATATAGAATTCATATATAGAATTCATTTTCTTGGTTTTTGTATAGAACTTTTTCTTGGTTTCTGAAATGCCTTTCTACTTGGGAAAATTTTCACTTAACATGTTCCTGAAACATTCTAATTTTTCCTTTTTGAAAAATACCAGAAGAATACACCTGCTCCAAATGTAGGCTCAATAGCTTCCAAATCATCATGGAAAAAATACGCAATGCGAGGAGCATAGACATATTGGGATACACTCTTTCAAACGTTTTGAAGTTATTATGGAAAGGCAGCAAGTTATTATAGATAGGCGCAAAGTTCTATATGCTCTCTCTCTCTCTCTCTCTCCCTGCCTCCCCCAGTTGGTTCTATCTGCGAATGGGACTTATCGCTCGTAATTAGATGCTTGTCAAATGTGATAAAGAGGTTATAAAACAGCGTTGTTATTCTTTTCGCGCGCATTATTCTTTTCTCCTCTGCGCTGGGGTTATTTTTCATTTGTCAGAACATTTTATATTTTGTTTTTTATAATAAACTCATTTTATATAAATTTGTCCTTTTATTTATAATTATTTATAATTTAATTTACGTTTATAGAGATTGACTATTCTTCGAAATGAATGAGCCGGAAGATCCAAATTCAAAATATCGACTGCTAGAGCATAACGTTTAGTAAGCTAATTTTTCATCCTATATAATTCAATAGTGTTTTTTCGTAGAATAATAAGCATAAGCTTAAATTAAAATTCAAACTTCAATTGTATACAGAGTTACTTCAACTATTCTTTGATTAAACTCAGTAACTTTGTGAGTTATTGCAATGTCAGAAAGGTATTTTATTACCAAATCCCTCACGCCCGTCAGTAGGCGAAAATATTCAACAGGACGGTGTCAAAAGCCGTAATAATCCAATAAATCCCATACGAATATATATATACACTGCTCGAAATAAAAAACGCGCGTAAAACATTATACTGCTGCGTAGGCGAACAGACCGCCAGCGAAAAAAAATAATGTAGCGCCCGCTGCGCAACGACCGAAAGTTCACGTGAGCGGCCTGGCGCGCGTTTTTTCCATTTTCTTCCTTTTTATTATTGCGGGGAGATGGGGGGGGGGTGCGCGCGCAAAGAAACAAGTCGATCGCAGGCCATCGTCTCGATCGCGCGAATTCCCCTACAGCACCTCGCCGCCCCCCCCCCAACTCGTTTCTCTTCCGTTCGCGAGCGCGGATATTATCGTAAAGTTTTATCGCTAATCGGTCGTTGATTTATGACGGTGTAAAATAGGGAAATTCAAATGAAGACCGGGAGGCGTCGGTGCCGCCGCCGCCGCCGCCGCCGCCGCTTTGGACACCTTCGCCAAGATGAAAAGGGACCGAGGATATGGTGGTGCAGGAGAAGGAGAGCGTGGGGCCGCGAGGGGGAGAAGTAGTGAAGAGCTTTCAATAAGGATCTGTGTAAGGGGCATAAAAAGTTTCACGGGTTACGGGTAGTAGCGGCAATTTTCTTCTCTTATGTATTCCCGCCCCCATCCGCACTTTCTCCGCCTCTTTTTTTGCCCCTCTTTTTATTAAGGTCTTCGATGAAATATTTATCATTCCAGCGAAGTGTTCCACATCTGAATGTCTATATAATTTTTATAGGAGCCGGAACGGATTTAAGAGGGTGTGCGAGCATGCATTGACGTCATATATATATATACGAGAATGTGGAGAACCGGTATTCATACTTTTTACGTTATTCGCGTAGAAATTAAAGTAAAGCACCGCAGAAGCCTTGGATGCGTTTGATATATTGGCAATAATGGTTAAGGTATACGATAATATTAAATATTAAAAAAATCTTCCTTTCTTTCATATTTAGAGAGTAAAACGTTACTTTTTTACGCAGTGGATTTAAAATTTGACCGAACGTCTTCTGGGTGTAACATTAAAAATAGAAATTATGGAAATTACAAGTATCTATATAGAATTTCCAGATGTTACTTTACCATATTCAAAAGATTTATGAATACGAGTGATATTTATTGCTAATTGAAGTGACTGTCGTGTAGTTCTATTATTATTCGAACATTCTCTTATTTATTAACAGCTCATCAATGTTACCGTGAGTAACAATAATGTAAAATGTACCTACATTGAGAAAAATTTCAGAAAATTAATATTCAATTTAAATTAAGTTAAAATTCAATAGCAAATTAAAAATAAAATTATAAATGTAATAGAATTTTCACATTAAATTAGTGTAATGTAATTCACATGTTAAAACGAAAATAGTAAAAGTACTATAATTCTCTTCAAGTCATAAAAGAGGGGACATTTTATTAATTTATGATTTAATCCTTATTTTTAAGTGGTTACATTATCCCAACATTTCTGGCGGGGCTCCACTCCCGTGCGTCTGGAATTGGTCCCACGTAATTGACGTTCCTAGATGTAAATTTGATCTTAATTAACTAAGAATTTCACGATCAATTAGTTATTGCACTTTTTAATTGAAAATGATTGTTTGAAATAGAAGCGTCATAATGTGATTGCATTTTAGGCTCACTATTGTTAAAAACATAATGTAGGCATCGTGAGTGTGTACACTTTGCAGGCTTTAGGCGAATGAATTACGTTAATTGACATGTTATGCTTGAGTTATATAATGTGCTTATACATTTATAACATTGAAGTCGAATGATTTGTATTGAATGAAATATTATATGCTTGAATATTATAATATTTTAATGTAAATAATTTTTGCATATGAAATTATAATTTGAATATGAGAGATACAAGAATACAAGAATTGAGAGTACTAGAATGGTAACGCAACAATACTTACAATATTACAGAAACATTCAATCTCCTAAGCGAAATCCGCATGAAAATATTCCATGATATATTTGTCAAGGACTTTCAATGATTCGGAGATATTTCTGCAGTCCTTTTTTTGTTATAAAAGCAACGCAATAAGTGCGAATCATAAAACTCCCGAAAATTCCCAGCGAACCCATCAGTCCTGCACTCGGCTGCTATAAAACTTCACCTGCCAGAGAATCACGCTAACTTCCACCGCAGACCGCTCGAAACTTCCTTTTTACAGCCGAGTAAACCCTAAAAAGAAGGAGGAAAAAAACGAGGATGGAACGCGAGGAAGAAAAAAAACGAAGAAGTAGATGTAGAAGAAATAACGAAGAAAAAAGAGGGAGTCGAGAGAGAGAGAGAGAGAGGAGAGAGAGGTAGAGAGAGGGAGAGAGAGGGAGAGAGAGGAAGATAGACCGCGCCATACGCCAGGGTGATTTTTCCTCCCTCGACTTCCGCCCCAAGATTCGGCAGAACCACCCTGCTCGTACGGTGGTCTGCGCGCGAGACCGCGGAAAGATGGACGCGTTGCCACGTGCGTAAACGCAAGGGGGCATGAAAGGAGCGAGCCGTTCCTCGAGATGATATACAGTTTATACTCGCTTTATTGTGTCGTCTGTCCGGCCGCGAAATCTCCGCCCCACTCCCCCACCCCCTCCCTCAATGCGGCCACAATAACGCAGGGTGTATCGAGCGCTTTGCGCCCGCGTTCGCACTCGCCTTTTCGTTCGGGCTCTCGTCCGTTTGTATTTTATCTTTTTTTGTCGTACTAGCACGAGTACGTTTGTTCGCTTGGCCGAAGTTCAAATGACTGACTTCTATTGGAGAAACGGAGCGTTGGCCATACGCGCGGATCATCTGAAAAATTCGATACTTAAAATTCAGTGAAATGAAAATAAAATTTGTCAGAGTACACAGGAGGTCGGAAATTCCGCTTTTGATTTAATAATTCGAAGTATTTACTTACTTTCTGATGTGTAGATATATATATATATATATATATATATATATATATATATATATATATAGGTCTTTATGTCGGCAATGGAGGAAACTGGTTCACTTCGTCGCTCGTGAATGTACATTTAATTTTAAGGCGAGCCCGAGCAAATGAAATTACAACGGGAATTCGCTTGAGAACTTTGAAATTCGCCTTTATTGAATTTTAATGTTAAAAGGAAGCCCTTTTGCAATGGAAATTCTTCTGAAAAAAAAAACATAGAAAAATAAATTAAATTATGCGCAAAGTTCGAGAAGCGTATTTGTTAAATATCGATGAGAATGTTTAGGCTCCTTCATTCGTATAATTTTGCGAATAATTATGAAATAAATTATGACCCCCTTCTACGTGGTTCGAATGCTTTCAAAATACTCTACTTTTGTTTGTGCATAACTTCGAAAAACGATCGAATTCAAAACTACTTCCAAAATCTGCTTTGAAGTGTCGGCTCGTGTTCAAACATTAAAAGGTTTAAATTTAATTCTCATTCTGAACGTTTCTGAAGAAGGTCTTAAAAATTACAAATGCTAAAAATCACATAGAACATTATTTGCCTCCTTAAGAATAAAACACGTATATATATATATATATATATATATATATATATATATATATATATATATATATATATATAAATGTGAACACGGCCGTTGAAAAAGATGCGTCCCGCTGGCTGGAGGAGTTCGTGGGGGATATCTGCAGTGGGTTGCCAGAGGAAAACAGCACGAATAAATAAAAATTGAACAGATTTATTTAATGAATCAACACATAAATATATACAGTGTGGTTTAAGACTACGTCGGCGCGAAAATGGGTGAATGCGGGTCGAGAGCGAGATATCGAGACAGAGAGAGAGAGAGAGAGAGAGAGAGAGGGAGGGAGAGAGAGAGAGAGAGAGAGAGAGAGAGAGAGAGAGAGAGAGAGAGAGACAGAGGGTGGGGGAGAGGGGGCGGCGGAAAGAGCGAGAGACTGAACTGTCACCTATCACTTACATTAAGACGTCGCGGCCTGAAGTTGCAGTCGTGCCTCTGCTGGATGCTCCCAGGGGAATGCAAATAATCGCCTGATCAAAGGTGACCGGGTCCTCCTCGACCACGCGAGGTGGCAAAGAGCGCGATAGCACGACGAGAGCACGGGGCTCCAGGAAACTGGCCCGGAGTTCATGGACAGCCTATCCGAAGCAGCGCACCATCATACAGAAGGAGGCACGGCATAGGCAGCGCGCGAACTAGGATACTGCGCAAACGACAGACAGACAAAACGATCCTCTCAGCACATGTCGCGGGAGAAATAATGGAGGCGGGCGCAAGAAAAATAAAAAATATCTCACTAATAGAGACAGCACGGGGCAGACGATGTGCCAGCTCCCCATCCTCTTTCTCACCATCTCAATTAACGTTTCATCTGCTTCTATCCGTCGTCGCATCTAAGATATATATATATATATATATATATATATATATATATATATATACGTATATCCTAGTATACGAGTTATAATCATTCGCTATGGAACACCGAATTAATTAATTAAATTCAGAACGTAAAATAATGACTTTACAACGAGAATAAAAGCATAAAAATTATATGCCAGCTGGGCAACTGAGAAAATTTTTCTCTCCTACAATTATTATGCAATTGGCTAAGAGCATTATGGTCACCCGCATGTACACAGAAAATCACACATACACAGACACTGATTGATGATAGCCACCCTCAAGCTACACTGGAGAAGCTTCTATCGTGTTATATATATATATATATATATATATATATATATATATGTATGTATATATCAATATACACAAGCTGTGCATATATATGGGGCCCTTGTAAACCAAAGCTGGCCCAGGCCAAAGGTTCGATACTGTATATACTCTATCGCTGAGGGGCGTATATTATTTGTTGCGCCCCGATGGCGTAAGCACGTGGTGAGGAGACCGGGGGAACCCTTACGAGCATTTCGACGCGTTCGATTTATATGTGTGCCGCACGCTCAGAAGCCTCTGATGGATATATATATATCTCATACAGAAATTACTAAGCGCTAATCGAAAACTTATACTATTACAATTTTTTTCACGTAAAAAGTATTATGTAATTACCAAAAACTACTATTTGAAATAATTTATTCTAAAAATTATTGGTAGAACGGTGGGATGGACGGAAACAAAACGTCGTCGGCAGAATGGATGTGAAATAAATAGGGCTTCGGTCGTACGTCTATATCATCATACTGGTCATCTATGAGCTTTTCGACCGTCCTCTTATGTATTATCGACATAATCGTACATTCGCGATTATAAACTTTCGTATTGTCGTTGAGAAAAAGAGGGATGACTGTCATGATTCGGTGTGACTGTCATAGGGAATACCATTTGAAAAATATGAATATTGCCATACATATTAGGATGAAAAAAATGTATATGTAAATAAAATGATAGATAAAGTAATTAATTTTTAAACATTCCTAACATAGTCGTACAATGACAAATAAACAATGCAAGCATAACATGTTTAATCGGATAATAATTCAACTTACGTTGTTATCAAATATTCTTACTATTTAATCATAACATTATTTTTTTTTCAAATATTTCCATTGATTGAACATGAATTCGAAAATCTATACCTTACTTTGAGTATTAGGTTTATAATTAGTTGTAATTACATAAGAATTAATTTCTGCTTATCAATACTGAAGGTGAATTAATTTGAATAAGAACTGTGATTCACGTATGTAATACTTCTTGAATATCTCTTTGATCAACAGAATATTATACAATTTATTCATATAGATAATAATTTTTCAATTAATTTTGTATTTGTGTTACCTGTTTTTTAAACATCCCATATTAAGCTGTATCCATGACTTGAAATCAGAAACGCAAGAGGATACCCTATATGCAAAAACCAAATCAAGTATCGCATGTTCATTCATTATTTGCCAAAGCCGCTACTGTGCAAAGCCGGTTCACGGATCAATCCAACAGGCCTCGGAATCCGAATCGGCTCCGGCAGTCTGCTCGTTCCGTATTTTAAATTTGGAACCGAACCGAGCGCTTCGCCTCTCTTTCCGCTCTGTCCACGCGCCTCTTTGAACCCGACCGTGAATTTTTTACCTCCCGCGCGCGTTCACGTCATTATCTAGCTCGTTGAGAACTAGAGCGAGGGACACAGAGAGATGGGAATCATTATCGATATCTCCAATGCGCGGAGTCATTATCACCGCCAGCAATATACCGCCACCTACCATTGCCATTGTCTTCCCTCAACACAAGTCCCCGGATATTCGCCAATGTCCGCACACGTACTCGCGCTAAACGAGCGTGCGCGTTGAATCGGGCAGGGGGAAGACCGTGGATAGGGAGTATGGATCGTAGACTGGGGACTAGGGTGGCAAATATAGACCATACACGCGTATGCACACGCGCACATACGCGGTCGCGGTAGTCCGACGCCCGGACTCGTGATTGCATTTCGAATTATACCCGCCGACTAATCTAATCCTGAGCTCTTGATAAATTGCGGCGCGCCGAGAGCTTCCGTCAGATATCGAGATTTAGATGGCGGCGCGAGAGGGGAAACTGATGGGGCGGAGCCGGCGCACCAGCGCGCCTCGGCATCGCGCTCGCATAGCAGCCGGCGATGATCGTTTCGGAGCGGCCGAACGAATCCCGGGCGTTACTACTGCCGGGATGCGTTAGCGACCCCCTGACGAGCGGGCACGACGCCTGCCTGGATTTTCAAAGTGCTGGGATCGCGGACAGTGAGAGAGAGAGAGAGAGAGAGAGAGAGAGAGAGAGACAGTACGGCTGTTTCGCGATTGTTTATGGATTGGCCCGGTGGGCATGGCCGACGCGTCGCCATCAGCATGACAAAGTACGGCAATGATATTCGATCGGAAAAAAAAAGAAATTACAAAACCCCTGTACGGATTTGAGCGTGAAAAAGTACTGTGGACTTGTGCTTTGTAAACGATTATATGACTGCTCGATGAGCTTACTTAAAATTTATTCAAAGTGTAGACAAAATGTAGCTTATATTATAATTAATCTTTAAGTTTTTTTTTATTTTTTTTTTAAATAATACGAAATTCAAAAGCCCTTTTGCGCTGTATTTATTATGTATTTATCAATATGTGAATGCTCTTTGATAACAAACAGATTGAAGTCTTTCCAGAGAAAAAGTACGATTTAATAGGCTTATAATTAAATACAATTACAAGAGAATAAAATTCAAAGGTCGCGAAATTAATAGGCAATTTAATTTCGTTTAATAGAATCAAGTTTTCTTTATTACTACAATTTATAATTTAAGTAACAAATGTAATATTGAATTTCACGCAGAAATAAATATTCATTTCTTTTACGTTTTACATATAATTGTTGCGATAAAACAGTAATGCAATTTCTCCAGAATCAGTTATAATTTAATTTAGAGCACGATGTTGAACCTGCGTAATCTCAAATCGTGTCTTAGAGAGAATTTAATTAATTAATCCGCCTGCAACGTTCATCAGTGATAAATAAGCATATATATATATATATATGTATTATGACATAAAAACTAATAAAGAGGCATTTTGTGCAATTTTCGAAATTCAAGGTATTCTTTTTTAGTTTTAGTTTTTTTGTTTGTTGTTTCAAAGCTAAAATAAAGAAAGCGTACTTTCTCAATTAATATTATTAGTTAAAAACTTAAAAATTAGTTAACCTGAAAACTTTAGTTTTCCTGTGCAAACATGTACAATTATTAATTTTAAATCACAATTTATACTTTAAGATTATCACAATATATACGTTATACAATATACACGTTAAGATTATCTGAACTTTACAGTGAATTTTATGAATCTTTTCAAAATTAAATCATTACAAAACAGCGGATTTTAATAAAACAGGCATCAATTTCTGAACTTTTAGAATATTTTAATAGTTTCCTTTAAAATTAAGAGAAATAACGTTCAAAGTATTTTTTCATATGAGTGGATAATTAAAGCAATATTTTTGCTATTTATTGAAGTATGTTTAAGTGTAATAAAATACACTATTTTGTACACTTGAAAGTTCACTTATTCTCATGTAAATAATAAATTAGTTTATTTAATTTATAATAATTCGATCAGTTTTAAGCATGCAACATTAATCTTCTATTCGTATTTATTCATTCGAATTATTTATTCTCAATAAACATATAGTTATTTCGAATTTCAACGAAACTGTCAGCGATACTTAGGTGATGTTGCCATTAACTATTATTAGAAAGCATCGCATATCTGCAATTGTAATCATAGTATAACTGATATCAATATCGAATATAAACTAAAAAATTTTAAGTTCTCTTTTAATAATATATCTTCTCGTTAGGCTCGAGAAAATTCGATGTTATTTGCTTTAATCCAATGCGATACGATATAGACCATCGATTAAACTTCAAAATTGATCGCTAAAGTGAGACAGATCAGTAATTGCATTATTACTAGGAGTGTTTGATTTACTATCCATAACTTTTCCGATACCTTAGCGCCGATTCATAAATCTCCCCCCCCCCCAATATAAGGCGATTCAATAAGTATCCGTGTTTGAAGACAGAGGACGTTCCTTAGGGTAGCTGGTGTTATTATCGTGCGCTGCCATCTATCAAACGACGCCAAAACAAATTTCAAATATTAATAAACAAACATTTTACATGATAAGTTGGCTATGAAAAAAAGGCCCGATGGGTGCAGTCATGGCTCACGGTAGACAACAAGCGGACGCGGCTGTTAACTTCGAAGCAGTGTTTGGAACAATTTCAGCGAGATCCGAAGGTCTTTTTCCGTCGAGTTGTCACCGTTGAGGAAATCTGGATTCATAATTACCATCAAAAACTAAGCAACAATCAAAACAATGGATTTCTCGCGGTGAATCAGTTCCAAAAAAGGCGAAAACGGTCCCATCCGCCGGAAAGGGCATGGCGACGATTTTTTGGGATGCGAAGGGCATCATCCAGATGGATTTTTTAGAAAACGGAAGAACGATCACTGGACAATACTACATTGAGTTATTGGACCGCTTCGACAAAAAATTGAAGGAGACACGGCCACATTTGTGGTGAAAAAAGGGTGTTCAAACGTGTCGTCACGATAACGCGTCAGCGCATTCATCTGGAGTTGTCGCCACCAAACTACATGAATTGAGTTATCAATTGCTGACGTACCCCCCGTATTTATCCGATCTGGCTCCCTGCGACTTCTTCTTGTTTCCTAGCACGAAGAAATGGCTGGTGAGAAAAAAATTTTGCTCAAACGAGGAAGTCATCGCCGAGGCAGAGGCTTATTTTGGAGAGTTCGAAAAATCCTTTTGTTATGTTGAAAACTCTCCAAAATATAGAGATTCCACGATTTCGTTTATATGTTGAACGGTTCTATGTAAATAAATGAGTAGACACAATTTTGAGCCATAAATTAAATTAATTTATTGGCTCTTGGGGAAAAGCCTGGTAGGCATAAAACCCCCACGAACCGTATATTTATTTTTAATTGAAATCTTGTCTGCTGCGCATAATGTGCTGTTGCACTATGATTGTATGAAGCCCTATGGCGCTACACTTGTACCGTATTTACGGTAAGCACTGGGTCTCGGTGGACCCGTTTTTATTAGTTTATTAGTTAAAAACAGTGGTCCTCTATAGTCGTATAATCGTATCTATATAATTGCATAATCGTACGTGTTGAATTGTACGAATGTATTGAATGAATTAATGAATTGTGAATGATTAAATATAAAGTAGAATGTTATAAAACGATGAAACTAACACGAACGTATTATATTAGTATAACAATTTAAACGCGTGAAATCGCAAGTGGATTTGAACTCGACGAAAGATCGCGTTGAACTGACTCTTAAATTCGATGGGCTAGATCATTACGATCGCGCTCTCTTTGTGAGCATATCAACCCGATATATTTAAACAAATCAAACCTGAATTAGTTGAACTAAAACGTCCGTCCACGGAACAACTTTTTTCCGGAGGGGTTAAAAAAATGGCCAGAACGTTGGGATAAGAATGTCTTTCTCAAAGGAGACTATGCTGAAAAAATTTTTTTGAAAAAATGGTGTCTTCATTTCCAACACGGATATATATTGAACCACCCTCGTATCTATAAATATCTATAAGTGCAACGAGGCCTCTCGAACGGCGGGCCCTTCTTGAAACTTCGAAAAACTTTCCAACACGTTTGGTTAGCTTCGTCCAGTTCCAGAGGGAACTTTCATCGCGCAGCTGTACAAAAATGAAATCTCGATAATTATTTTTTAATTACACACACACACACACACACACACACACACACACACACACACACACACACACACACACACACACACATATATATATATATAGTAGTAACATTAAAAGTAAAAATAGTAGTATTTTCGCATACACCAACGCTAACACAAAATAACTTTGTAGGATATAATATTCACTGCTAAGCTTGGCTAAGAACTCATGGTTATATTTGTAGACCTTTTATCAATACTAGATAGGAAAGGAATGCAGAACGCTGTCTAAAATTGCTGAAAAAATCTGGAGTCTCCTACGAAGAGAATATCCTGTATATCATATCTGAAATATTTTCATGTAATATCTTTGGGAGATGATTTACGTTTTCCAAAATTTTGATTAAAAAAATTTAGCGAACAAATGACTTATATTAAATTACCTTACGATCGAGGTTAAGGTCTTCAATATTCGATAGACGTTATTCTCGAATAATGCGGTTCTAGATTCTATTCAAACACGGTACTTTTCTCCACCCTGTACATTCGAAGACGCAACTCTTTGATTGAGAAAATACATCACGGATCGATTCTTTTGGATAGAGGAATTGAGCTCCAAGCGTAAGACTGGAGACACTAACTGATCTCGACTTTCGATCTGGTACGGACGATTATCCTTTCTTTCTCTGAGGTGGTGACAAAATGCCATTGGAGGGAGGGATAGTAGGTGTACCGATCCCCCTGCCTAAGAATCTTCATCGCGCGTGGAACTTTGGAGCGGACTAGACTGGCAATATATAGCGAGTCCGCCTGTCGTGAAATGATTGAATTATCCATCGAAGTTTCCGCCCCGACATTCCCACCCGCGTTCCCGGAACTTATCACCTCGACCCTCCCCCCCTCTCATCCCTGGCCCGCGGATAAGTTTTGGCATCGCGCGCGTCTTTGCCCGTACGCGTGGAGTATATCCGGCGAACGGGCGGAGAGAACTAATTTCGACGTGAAACGCACGGGCGAACCTCCGGCGCGAGGGGTTGAAGTTGCCTCCCTCCCATATATATGAAAGAGGTCGGGGGAAGGATAGAAAGAGAGAGAGTTGGATGAACTGTTCTTGCTTTTCCGCAAGAATATATATATATATATATATATATCGGATAAGCCAGTCGGCAAGGAGAAGACACCAGTCACCATAGATCCAAATCTTCTTTTATAAACGGATTAATCTGCGATGCTTCCGGACTCCTCTCTCTCTCTGTCTCTCTGCCTGTCTTCCTCCCTATTTATCTCTCCACATTTTCAATAATGTAGCTTTTTGTATTCGCGTTCCTCTTTATCGGTGACATTCTCGCAAAGCCTTATCCTGTTATTGGAGTCGTGTGAGTGCAGTTCCTTTTGACGCGGGAGCTGATCTTCGGGGGATTTTCTAACGAAAATTAATTCCGTCGTTCAAGAGGATTAGAGGCTTATGATGTTATTGATCGAGAAGTTATAAATAAGGCGAAAGATGGAGAATAGGAAATGCGAGCTTCGTGATAATTAGACGTAGAGAATTTTTTTTTCTTATAAATTGGTAAAAATTTGATGGAAGAGTTTTATTTTATAAACTAATATGGAAGCAATCTTTATTTATGCTATACAAAAGTCAGAATTTCAAGATTATCAATGAAATATAAATAAATATAAAATTGACTACTTAGAAGGTACCTAATCCAACTTCAAAATACAGCACGGCACATTTTAATGAATTACTTTTGCAAAAAATAGAACTTCATAGTAAATACAAATTTTTTCAAATAATGTATTTAGAAAAAATGTTAATTTCGAAACAAAATTCATAAATACATTTAGTTTCCTATTGATTATAAATCTATATAGTAATTAATTATATATCTAATTTATTTATGTGAATATTGCACTATGTTGGACTCTCTATTGATAAATAAGTACAGTGTACTAACCATGTAGAAACATTCCAGGATCTGGTTTTTGCAATTTACATCGCATTCTTTTTACAATTTACTTTTGTATATTTCAAACAATTTAATAACATATTTCAGAAATACAAATATTATATATTTTAATAAAACTTGGATTAATTATGCTTTAAGTGTAAAGCTAATATTGTACTGAATTTTAATTTAAAAATGTTAGTATAGTAAAATAGAAATATTTAGTATATGATATAGTAATAATAAACATATTGGTACTTTCTTATACAAGATGTAGAATGGATTATTGTCTTTCTATCAATAATTAAATTAATAATCGTAAAATTGGCTAAATGGGACAGTGATGTTTAATCGACCTCGCGACAACCTAATGTTTTTGTTTGAACAGCTTAATTCGAACATTATTTCTACTGACAACGGTCAAGTTAACTTTCTCTCTCTCTCTCTCTCTCTCTCTCTTCCCGGCGCCCTCTGTCTTTAACTTTCTCCTATTTAACGTAAACTCAAGCCCGTACTTTAAAGTCGGATCAAGTTAGACAATCGAGTTAGAGAGTTAAAAACACTCGCGAGCCTCGCGCATCTAATTCAAATTAAAATAAAGACGAATTAAGCCCATAGACACGTATACCTCTCTACCCCCACTCCTTTAATCCAAGCCTTTCGCCAGCTCCTCGCTTCAAAGTTAAAATTGCGTTTTCTTCATGGCTCACTAAACTCCTCACCACCTCCCCCTCTTCTAGACTTCGTGGCGCGAAGTCGCACAATCTTTTTATATAAAAAAAAAAAGAACAAAGGCTCAAACTCGAAAGGCTCTACTCTTGTACACTATACCATTGGAGAGGAAGTGTCGAGAGAGAGAGAGAGAGAGAGAGAGAGAGAACGGAATTTACCGGCAGCCGCATTGCTTTCGATTTTTATATGCGACGTGACTTATACTATTTACCCGATCAGTTGGGAAAGGGTGGGGATCGCGGGTGACAGCGCCGTCGTAAGAAGATTCGACGGACAGAGAGCTGCCCCGCCTCCTCGCCCCGGGAATATACGGGGACGACAAAACGCGTCCGTGTCTCTAGGGAGTCGATGAGAAGCGGTGAGCGCCGCAAAAGGGGTACGACGACCGATGTATCGCCTCCGCGTCGCCCGTCCCTTTTTCCAGCGTTCCCCGGCCTTTTGTACATCGAGGGCAGGAGAACGTGTCCCGGGATTTGCGGAGACGTTTATTAGATCTCCGGGGTTGGAGGGGGGGGACGAGAGTGCGAGAATAATGGCTTTGCACGTGCGCGCGCGCGTATATATATATATATATATATATATATATATATATATATCATATGCCCGGGGACAAGGGAGAATGAATCGTTCGCGAGCCGCGCCGCGTCGGGCCGTTCCCGCGGATCGTGTCACTCCTTTTATACTGAGCTCGGCGAGATTTCAAAGTCTTGGACTGTTTACGGGATAAAGTGGATTTGGACTTTTAAGTATCCTGTTCAAACATCGAGGCAGCTGTCTGAAGTGTTCTTCTTCGGCTGTTTGCCCCTACGTGTCTCTCTCTCGGAATTGAATGCCGATTGCATTTGCTTCAATACGAATCACTATATATATATATTAATATATATGCATTTCAATATAGAGGTTTCTGTTCACTAGTTGTTTTCTTTTGATTAGTTTGAATGACGTTATTTTTGTTATATTTTAAATAATTAATCAAAACATACTTATTTGTTGATTCAATATTATTACTTTTTCCTTTCAATGTAACAACTGCCGTTTAAGTTTAGTAATGGCTTGAAAAATCTTATCCTAAAAATTCTCTATCGAAAATAATTATTTGCCGATCATCAACGACGAGAGTTGCCTAGATCAAACTATGTCGTAATTACACTCGCAATCGTTAAAAAAAGGCCCGACAACTATTATCTCCTATCCATAAGCGTAGTTGCAAGAGATAGCTCATATCTAAATGATATGACAAGATGAACAATGTGCATGAAAATTCGGGTATGAAATGAATTGTTTTGAAGTCGCTGCTGCGTTTCCATCGTAGAACAAACAAAAAACGATGAACTGTCATTACGAATTTCCAATACGAATATATATTAATCGTGTTTTAATCGTGTCTTGTTCTATTCGCAAACTCTTCAATCGTGAAAAATAATTTTTATTTCAAAGAATCGTCAACTTTTTTGCAGTAAGAATCATTTACTTAGACTTTCAGCAAGCAATAATATCAGTGATAATTGATTCCCGAAAGGAGAGAATTATTCCTTAAAATTGACTATAAACTTAGTCAAAATTGGAGAGACTTTGGAATTGTTAAAACAATTATTCTCATATTTATCTTACAAAACATCCCGGGGGCATGAAAATTTATTTAACCTTTTACAGTTATCGCGATGATTCACAGAGAAGATTTATTTTGAAACTTAATATGCATTTTTTTCTAAAAATTTTTTATGCGTATATTTAATAAAAAAAGTTAGGATATTATAGATTTCATTGTAACGTTACATTAATTTTTTAGAGCACGCCAACTGTATGGTTTAATTGCATAATAAAGCTATGAAAAATTACCATGACTGTTCGATAATGTTAATCATTACGATCGTAATTTGTAAGAAAGCGTTTAGCAATAAACAACTCGAATACGGAGAATGACCACGATATAGTTGAATTGTACATTTTAAGAGAAATTCTCTCAGTTTGGAATATTTTGATTGAATTGGTCATTTTGTAATTTCATAATTAACTAACGAATATCGTATGATAGCGTATCTCAAGCAAAGGACAAAACACTAATCGAATGCAGATATAACTGTCACGTTTTCTTCGACGAAAGATAAATTATACCGAAAAACGTGAATTCGCGAATCACGTAAATTATTTTTCCCGAAATAATTCACTTTTGCAAAGTTAATATTGGCGAATTATATTCATCCGATTTTCCAGAATCCACATTATAACTTTCAACGAAAGTATCCTGAAATTAAATTTCACGTCCCGGTGAACGCAGCCGAAAGGCCTTTTTCCCCTTGCACGTACACGATCGAGGCAGAAATGAAAAATCTGTTTACGCGCATACGCGGACGTCGGATGGTTCTATAATTTTCTCGTTCTATATATGAATATAATATAATATAGTTGCCGCATCGCGAATGCAGCCTCGCGCGGAGACGGCCAGTGATCGACGCTTTTTTCGTTGGCTCTCGAGCTCGTGTATCGCAATTCCGCGCTCCCTCGCGCACAACTCGAATCGTTTTTCTTCCACTTTTCTCCCTCTGGTGTTACAACGACGCAGCCGCGTCGAGTTAATTGATATTCTCTACATTGGGCGATAACGCGCGCCTTACGGCTCCGCGAGCGCCAACGTACTCCGTGATTTTTTCGCCTCTATTCTCCCTAATGTTATTATATATGTATACGCAAGGCTTTCTCTTCCCTCGTCGAGTCCGCTCTCCCCGCCCCCGTCAGTTCCTCCGCCGATCGGTATCTTCGCCTACGGCACTCATTCGACCAGGTAATTGAATATAGAAAATCGATATTCTAGTTATCGCGGAGAAGTCGGTAAATAGTTCTGCCGCGTTGGCGGCTCTCCTCCTCCTGGCGTGCGTCCCGCATGAAATTTCGCGTGCTATCCTGTGCATTTGCTCATATATTTTATGTATACACACACACACACACACATATAGATATACACCGGACGTTTAGCTACAGCACCCCATGCTACATCGCTGGCTTTCTAATACCGTAGGGGGGGGGGGGTTATCGTATGCGCAAAACAATTCCTTTACCTCGCGAATGAAGTCGATTTCGGTATTTTTCGAGAGCGCTAAGGCGAAATTGAGGAAAATGCAATTGTTTTTGGCAAAAAGAAAACATTATTCTATAGACGACACGTGCGTACCGAGCGAGGACATAATGAACGAATTTTATTCTTCCTTCTAATCGATTGAGTATTACGTGTAGTCGCAGCCGAATAAAAAATATTATATTATTGTCAATGTATTATGTTGAGTTTATTGAAATAGAGACATATATTCTTCACGCGTACATGACATCGTCTTATCATTAATTCAAAAATGGATTACAGCTTTTCGACAGTGGTAATATTTAACAATTATTAAGATTAAATTGAATAAAATCTTTATCGCGCATCACTTGGAGACCTCTCACATTCGGCCTAGATGAATTCTGAATCGAAGGTCGTCAACAGACATAATGAAACGTTATTTAGCCACGTACTTCAGAGATATTCAATATTTGACGGAGCAAAACACGCTTTAGAAAGGCTTAGACGCTGTCGCATTCAAATCGGCCGAGTATAGACAAAGGCTTAAGGCTGCGGTAAGTGCGAAGGGTGAAACTGTATAGATGCTGCAGATGAGTCGATGAAAATTGTGAATTAAAATGTTCAGCGAGAGAGTATGCAAGAGGGATACATATTTACATGTCAATTTGATAGAAAAAACTATAATTTAGTAAATCAAATACAATAAAAATAAATTATAAAATGGATAATAATAAATAGTGATATAGGTAACCAATAAAAATGACGCGAAAGATGGTATGCATGAAGGAAGAACCATATAATATAAAGGATTCCGTTGAATTTTTTGTGTAAGTGATCCATTTAAGACCTCCATGATAAATGTGAGGCTCCTGTCAAGGAGGACACTACGCGGAAAGTCGCTCTTTCTCTGCTTTTCAGACGTAAGCTCGGAATTCCCAAGCACAATATCATTTACGTTAGCGTTTTTTTTTTTTTTTTTTTTTTTAAATCAGAAACCCTGTTTAGAGGCGTAGAAAAATGTTCCTTCCTGCCAGAGCAATGCACATTCCTCTATTCATTCAATTTCATCGCAGCTACGGACAGACGTACTCGGCAAAGCGACAGTTTCATGCGTTAAATTAATTGCGGCTCAATCCTTCATCCGGCTTACTCCAGTACCCCGCGTTACGTAATTCGAGCCATGGAGTTTCGTTCAAGTGCCTCGAGCAAGCGATTATGTTGGAACGTAGAAGAAAACTTTGTCCAGACGCTATAATGGTCTTTCGTCGTCTGAGCGACTGAAAAAATTCGTCGGCGTCTCGCCATCGAGTTGTACACGTCTGTTTAATAATTTAAAAGATACGAAATGCACCAGAAAGTCTTATTGAATTAAAATTTTTAAATTATTTAATTTAAATTACCTTTATGATGCACCTTTAATTATTAAAAAAAACATTTCTGAATCACAAATAAAAATCAAAATCACTTTTTTTACATTCTGAAGCAGTAAAAATTAAAAAAATGAAAGAAAATGAAGGTAACTAGCTTGAAAAATTTCAAAGGCATTCTGAATTTGCCACTGATTTTACACGCCGCATTCAACTCATTGAATTATTATTTTGCTTTTGAAAAAAAACACGGATTTCTATAAGTTATCAGAAAGTTCTATAATTTATAAGAATGTTCTATAATTTATAAGAAAATACAGAAAATTTACAATGACGGGGAAAGAAACGAAAAAATGACAGGAGAATGACTGGTCAGCCAAGATATTGACTTGAGGTGGGTTGGAAAATCTATGTAAAACATGAATTTTCATTTTTCACATGTTTCATTTTAATATGCTGTATTTATGTATTGCACGTAGACAATTATCTTTTTAATTCCTCCTTTCTGCTATTTTTAATTTAATTATGAGAAATTTTATTATTTCTTCTTTTTTTTAGTTTATTTTATTTCCATTCTGTGACAACGAAGCCCACTAAAATGGCAAATGCCGTAACGCAATAATTCTCAATTTACTTTTAATGTATGTATGGACCGGCCGATAATAGCAGTTTATACGGTATATTTGATTATTGTTTTGACGCCTCGGCTATGCACGAAAAGCTTATAAGTTGAAGAGTGTGCCAAAGGATGTGCAGTGACGACGGGCTACAATGCGCTTCATGCGCACAGCGTTAAGATCAAAGCAAGAGGTGGTAAAATTATTTCGATTTTAATTTGGACGAAAACGTAGTTAAGCGTTCTGGATTGATACTACTTAACATATTTTTCATTATTTACATATTTAAGTTCATCTTTGAAACTAGCAGATTGACTTTGATTTATCACTGTATGTGTAAATTTAAGTTCATCATCCTACTGATGAGTTCAACCAGAAATGTAGGGGGAAACATCAAATAGCCTTGTGAATTCGGCGCTAGACAATCGTGCGCTCGAGGTCTTGAATAAAGTGATTCAAAAGGTTTCCCTTATTTTCAATAATTTTACTAATACGTAGAGGCTCTGGCATATTGGTGACGTAATTGGTCTAGACTAATAGGTATATACGTAAATACACACATATAGATATGTACGATTTCAAATTTCATTAAAAGCATTATTATTTGGCACATGGAGCTTAATTAGCAGATTGATTCTTGAAAGTAATGCAAAGAAGTAACATTATTTTGATTTTTTGTATTTTTGTTATCAACTTAGTATCACTTGGTAAAACAGATAATATCGAGAAACCATGAACGTAATTGAAGATTTCCTTAAAGTACGTGACTGCGTTAAATTTTTCATAACCAGCAACTGCACAGAATTCAGCTAGCATTTATAAGAAAACGTAGTGGAAGATTGATTATGTATATATATGATTGGATTTTCATTATGAAAGCTTTTTATAGAAAACTATAAAACGTTAAATAAGAAACATCAATAAGAATGGGTTATTCACGTTTAAAGAATGGAGCTTAAACCATTGTATAAAAATAAAGAGAATGGGTGCTAAACAAAATGAATAAAAGCTATAAAGATGATAAGAATGTTTAAAATATGAAAAAAAAGATTCATTTTACAATTGCTTAGACAAAAATTACAATTCTACTTAATAAATTTGTCATCTTAATTCATCAAATCAAATTAGAAAGTCATTAAATGGTACTATAAAAGTGTTCCAATGCATGATTATCACGATCATTCCAATGCAGAATAGGACGTTTACCTTATGATAGTTTATCTTTATTCGCCGGAGTAAAAGTCATGATTCCCCCTTCAATTTTCAATTGACTTTGAGACAACTGTTTTGCTAGCTTCCATGTGTTCTTGACGCCAACCTCCTTAAGAATTAAAGACTTTGGATGAGCCAGTCTCTGATTGCCATTTTGAAAGATACACACACACACACACACACACACACACACACACCCAGACCTCTCGTAAATCCGGTACGCGGGCACTTGACGATGCTCACGTGGTCTGATGGTAGCAATGATTAATGAGAAAAGGTTTTCGACAGTTGGTCGCGTACAGCGGGATGACAATTATTCATTGGGATGAAATTCGTTTTATTATACCGGACGCCAGAGAGCAAAGTTCCCAGGGTTCGCCTTCATTAAAATTGTACGACTTTTTTGGCTCTGATTTTGCTTCTGATTCCGGTCATCCATTTAGTTAGTGTTCAGGCTAATATTATTATGAAATATGAAAGATTTATAAGATTTAATCGAAATTAATCGAAAGTAAGGTGCGTGAAGTATGTGAGAGATATTTAGATTAGACAATTTTCTTCAACAATGTTCATATATCTGCAGATGCTTTTTTCGTATTTTATTAAGACTTTCAGTCAAAAATCATATGCGACTGAAGGAAGGGCATTCTATTAAAAAAATAGCCAACCTGTGACAGAGAGAGAGAGAGAGAGAGAGAGAAGAGAGAGAGAAAGAGAGAGAGAGAGAGAGAGAGAGAGAGAGAGAGAGAGAGAGAGAGAGAGAGAGAGAGAGAGATTGATCTACAAGAGACGATCTATATACATTTGCTACACCTCTTTAAATTATAATATTATTACAGACTATTGTACAAACATATAATATTTTCTATTTTATCTGGTAAATCGCCAAAAGAAATTTAATTTTAAAGTAAGATGTTTTCCTAATTAAATTTATACTCTCTAATGTCATACGTAGCGCCAATAAGACTGGTACATATTCATATAAAAATGAAGCATGTATGGTAAAGACAAAGTTCTTTCGAAATCGCAGCATAGAATCGATCGAAAATCCCATCGCAAGCCGTGCTCTGTAATTCGATGTGCAACCACTAATGCCTAAAGCGCTCACTACTCCCGAGGGGCTCATGTTGACAGAATAAAATATATTTTTGTCAAATTAAATAAATCCACGATCTTCGGAATTCTCACCGTTCGCTTTCCATTAATTTACGATTTGTGAATTTGCTTGTGACTTTACACTCTTCTATGGGCTTTACGCTGCTTCTATGGTATTCAATAAAATTAATTTACCTATTTCTCAAACTTATAAGTAATTCCGATACATGTGTCCAAGTTTCGTTTTATGAGCTATGCTAATACGAAAAAGAACTGTAAGCGCGTAATAAAGTTTTCTCTTTACATACAAAGGTCAAAATATATTAGGTGTAAAAACGAGTTTCAGACGTTTTTTTTAGAAAGAAATAAGAATTTATTGTAAAAGAGGTGCAAATAATGTCATTAAAAATATTACCCATCACTTTGTACTACTTTTGACCATCTTTCGTTCAGCAAGTGGATACCCCGTCTAAAAAATTGCTCGTTTTTTGAGGCGATCCACGAATCGACCCATTTCTTCAATTCATCGTAAGAAGTGAAGTGCTGCTCAGCTAGACCATGAGTCATCGACCAAAATAGGTGGTAGTCTGAAGGAGAAATGTCTGGTGAATACGGCGGGTGGGTTAGGACGTCCCAATTTAGTGCTTCTAACGTTTCCTTTACGATTTTTGCAACATGTGGCCGAGCGTTGTCATGCTGAAAAATGACTTTATAGTGCCTTTTGGCATATTTTGGACGTTTAATCTTCAATGCTCGGCTCAATTGCATGAGCTGTTGTTGGTAACGTTCCCCGGTCACGATTTCATTGTGTTGTAGTAGTTCGTAATAGATTACTCCAAGCTGATCCCACCAAATGCACAGATTAGCTTCTTGCCATGAATGTTCGGCTTGGTCATCGAAGCGATGAATATGACTTCCTACGTTTTGGGTTGTCGTAGTAAATCTACTTTTCTTCTCTCGTCACGATTCGATGTAGAAATCCTTTACGATTTTTCCTTTTGGCCAATCGTTTGCAAGCGACTAAGTCACGCTCAACGTCTCTTAGCTTTAGTTCGTAAAGAACCCCATTTCCTTGCTTTTGGAGCATACCCAGGATTTTGAGACGTTGTGTAATAGTTTGCTGGGTTACTCCTAACTCTTGTACAAGTATTTCTTGCGTATGGAACCGATCTTGCTCCAGTAAAGCTTCCAATTCTGTATCACCATACACTTTGGGCCTTCCACTGCGTGCTTTGTCCTCCACGTCAAAATCACCACTTTGAAATTTTTGGAACCACTCCCGGCAACTTCTCTCACTCAAATGAACATCACCATACCCATACCATCTATGAGCAGCCGATGTAATTCAACTGCAGATTGCTTTAAATAACAGAAGTAAATTAACAATTATCGCAAATGACGCTTACTTGGCTCAAAACTTGACATCTTGACACGATGAAAACTAAGTGATGCCAGAAAAAGTCAGCGGTATTAAAAGGTTATACTATTTCCAGATGTTAACATATACTATACGTCTTTTTACAGCTGATAATTTCGACAATTTTATCGCCGGTGCCATCTTTTCGAAACGGCGGAAACTTATTTGTACACCTAATAGTTAAAAATTTTAAACAAGAAAGTAAATAGATTAAATGAACAATGACTTTGTTTTAATAAAATATCAGTAGCAGCTATTGTAAAATCTGTTATTATTAGCTGATTAATACAAGGTTTATTATGGTCGTGCCTCGAACTTAATTTTTTGGTCGTTAATTATAGATAAAATAATATTTAACATGAAATTAATGAAAATCAGTTCAGATATCATATATGATTACTGTTGCATTTTATTGGTATAGATTTTTTTAAGTTAACTGTAACAGGGTTTACAGTATTTTGCAGTGACATCAAGAAACACCTTTCCTTGGAACTGGGCAGTTTTTTTAAAATTATAGGTTGTATACAAGTATACAAATAAAGTAAAGTAGCAAAAATTAAAAAGTGCGTGTAATAAGTATAATTAACCTAATTAACAATGTGTAATACTAGTGGTAAATTTTTTTCTAATAAATTATTTCTGTACAGAAACAGTAACATCCATATTGTATTTCTAATTTTTTCAAACAATTATTCAAATTGTAATTATTTTCTTTAAAAATTAAGTAAAGATTGTAGATTAGAACTTAACTCAGCATAGATTTCGTATTGAAATTCCTTCAAGCTCATTAGTATTATGTTCAATAAAAATAAATGTTTATAAATTAATTCAAATTCTATTATGAAACAAGTATAGCAAGCAGCTTCTAATACCTACATTTTCATTTCTTTTTCGCATTCCTTGAACCCTTCAAGATGGAATAAAAATTGATGAAATTTTCAAAATGCAAATGAGAAGTAGGTTATTTTGCTCTTTTTAATGCAATTTCAGCTTTTCATCTAGCTTACGTAATTTTGAAGTGAAAATGAAAAATTCAATTCAGCCCATAGTATTCGAGATTTTTCGTATGTTTTAGAAATATAAAAATGTATCAAATTATGACAAAAAAATTGTGGAATATATTTAATTTTTGTTTTTTATTTTATTCAAAAAAACGTTTTTTTATATACTACTGATAATCATTCGTAATTGTGTAAAGTAGCTACAAATATTTTGCATAGTACTCGTTGTAAGAAATAATAGAGCAGGGATGTTGAATATTTGTAACATAATTATTTGTCCGTGTTTGAAATAATAAAAGGTTTGAGTGTGAATGAACGGAGGTGTGCGCTCGGGTAAAATGAAATTAACAATATAAAATTAAATAAGATATTAGCTTTATTCTAGATATACATACACACACACACACACACACACACACACACATATATATATATATATATATATATATATATATATATATATATATACAGGCATAAAAAACCTCCACTCACTGAGTGGAGGAAAAAGCCGTCAAAATGGTAATAAATAACCTTAATACTATAAATTAAATCAAAACATTATTTTCGCGTTGAACAATAAATCAAGAACGCAAGAAAGATATACAATATAAGAACACGTAACGTAATGGACGCTATCAATATTCTACAATAATAACACACGCATTCTCCTACTAACTATACACTATACATTCGGCGTACTCCTGGTCTGTCAATCCTGCCGTAAGTCGCACTATTACGGCAGGTGAGGCCCGATAGGGAAGGAGCGTTCCGCAGTTGTCTCCTGCTCTGCGTTGCGACCCTACACGCCTAGGGCACGGAAGCAATCCTTACCGCAACGGCAGCTACTCGGCATAAGCGCCGCCGGGACGCTCCTCGGAGATTAGCAAGGGCGAATCTCCACAAGGCCAACGTACGCCTTGTCCCGCTGATACACCAATATCACGCACGAACACTTATATATATATATATATATATATATATATATATATATATATATATATTGTGTGTATGTATATAGATCATTTTACATAAATCTATGGCTAGATTATTGTCGTACGCCGAGTCGCTGAGCCACCGATTGGTCATCTTGAGTGACCATATTACATTTTCTTTTCAAACGTCGGAACCTATAATATCAAATATCCCAATTATTTACCTCAAGATAACGCCGAATGTATAACTCTGCTATTAATGTAAAAAAGAAACATGTTAAAATTTACAATGAATCCAATTTTTATATAATAATACAGTCGAATAATTTTAGCACTGCATTTTCATTCATATCGCCTTTTATGACGAAATCTCTACGAACATTACGCTACATATATTTACAAACTATACTAAATATTTGTAATTCTATAGAATGCAATTCTATATAATACTGTCAGCCAGCTATAAAAAACTTAAAATACGCTTTTTATTTATTTATATTTTTTAAATATAAAATATAGCCTAAGTAAATAACATATTTTTTATAAGTTGCATATACATATAAAATTACAAATTAAATGAATAATTATATATCCAAATAATATTACTTATAATATAATTTTAAAATCTTACTGAATAAATTATCGAGTTTGTAATTCTCTTATTTTTATTAAAAATTTTAATTATAATATTATTGATTAACTAAGCACTTGTGAAACATATTTAAACAAAAGGTATTTTAGTACAAGACACTTGAGTCGATTTTAAAGAAATTTATGAATCTCCAAAATTATGTTACAGCCTAAATACCTATTCAAGTTATTACAAATTTATTGGTAAAAATATTTTGATGTGGCTCTCTTTATAAAAATTTCTTTTATTAAATGTTTCATTTGATTCGATCTGCAGAAAATTTTCGTAATAGATATTTAATTATGTAAATGATCGAGATTGTATAATAATTTTTGTATACGTTCTATAAAACTAATAGATAACGCAATCGCACATATCAAAGTAAGTGTGATGAATACACTTTATTTTGTAAGATATTTGGCGCGATTGTTAAAAGGGATGAAAATTTCGCAACTTAAAATTAAATTCTCATTCGAGTGTCGAACTTCATTAACCAAAATTTTCAAATTTGATTTAGAGCTTGTCGTTATTTAAATAATATTATAATAGTGTGCATTGACAGTTGAAAGTTAAAATTTAAAAGTCGAATCATGAGCAGAAACAGTCACAGTCGAATTTTAATTTGGAATTTTAATTATTCATGAACGTGATACTTTTTGTTTATTGATCGTTAGATTTAAATACAATGTACACTTCAATTGACTCGCAATTTCCTGTCTCTGTCAGGAAATGAGTAATAACCTGAATAAATTATAACCATTAATTTTCTGAACTTTCTCCTTTGGATGAAACATGTCATAAAATAACTAAAATACAAAAAAATTTATAATGTTTTTTATTAATATTTATAAAATTATATGTACATTTTCCTGATTATTATAGGATCACTATTGGTTTAGCTGACATGCGGAAAAAATAATAATAATTTCATAATCGCATTTTTTTAATAATTAAATGCCTGTAATATTTTTTATCCAAACAGTGAATTTTGAAATATCCGTTAAAATTATTGGAAAACGCGTAAGGCTGCATAAATTTCCAATATTAACGCCGGCAGTGATAATTCCTGCTAATCTGTTATCCAAAACTCCAGGTCCGCCACCATCCCCGCCGCACGGTGCAGCTTTTTCATTACTTGCGCAAAACATCGTTGGACTTATTTTGAAATTTGGATTTTTCTGATAGATTTGATATGCTGCATTGCAATCGGAGTCATTAATAATTTTAATAGTTGCACTCTGCAAATTATTTGACAAATCTCCGGCGGGCTGAAAAATATTTACTTACATATATTTTCTAGGAAAATTATTTAGTTAACATTGTAATAAGAAATGATTAGAGAAATAAATGCAAAATCGTTGGCATAAATTACAGGCAGCATTAATATGTAACCCGTATACATCAATAAAAATAATTAATAGAGATATTTCAAAGTGTATTATCGTTTTCTTAATTAAAGTTGATACCAATTGAAGTCCAACAGAAGCAGAACTGATACTCACTTCTTGCATACCCCAACCATAAATTATGAGATTTTGACCTTCTGAAACTTTATATTGAGGGTCTATGAATCCAATTGGTTTCCGATTTTGATCGAATGCCATGATCTTTGCAGTCTATAACAATTTATTGAATATAATTTTATTTTATAAACAATAATTTATCAATGAATTACTTTCTTATTAAAAATTAGTATTAAAAATATTCTTTCTGATCACAGCTGATGAGAGCTGTTTTTAATATAAATGATGATCGTTTGATAATTTCGAATATTGACAGTGTGTCTATGAAGACTTCATGTCAATTTATAGAAATGCAAAAATTTTTTTATTATCAATAGGCTTGGTCATATGATAGTAAACTATTTTCTATTTCTCATTTAAGTTTACCATCATTAACATGCATCCAAATGAGTTGCAGACACTTTAATGAAAAATAATTTGGCCAAAGAGATGTGGCCTAAAACGAAACTCAGGAAATGTATTTTGATTAAGCGGACGTATTACTAAAGGTTTACTGAAAGGTTTTACTGAAAGAAAATTTAACCGAAATGTTTTTGACCGAATGAACAGATTACCTATCGTCATTAATGTTAGATCTTCGTTTTGACTGCAGCACGGCGATGATTATTATTTTTCTGTTAAATAAACTTTTCGTCAAATATCTTCTCAGTCCGATATTCATTCGCTAAACTGACTATTAATAACTATTAAAAAATTATTGAAAATATGCATAATTTACTGTTACTAAATAACTTTTTTCCACTAATAAATAGAATATGATCAATTTGTTTTCGTCAGTATTTTAAAACGTTCTGATCTGAAAGTGCAAGATTCGTGATGTTCAGTATTTTACGATACTCAGTTTTCAACAAAATTACAAATGGCATTTATAATTCTACGGATATAGTTTGAATCTCAAATTTTGAATACTTTCAAATCGTTTTTTCGTCTTCGATCTCAATAAAATTCTTTGAAGTAATTAGGGGTGATGGTGATTAATGAAACTTGATATATAGTAGTGCAGTACAATATTTTATCAACCATTTTCTTCAAATTAGAGTCTGTATACAAGATTTTTTCCGAATTATTTCTATAATTACATATGAAACATTAAAAATCAAATAATATACCTGGAGCAAAGCAAGATCATTTAGCGGTGGTTTAACTTTATCGGTGAAATTAGGATGAGGAACATAATTTTGAAGATCGTATAAGGTACCTCCTTGACGTAATAAGGTCGATCCAATTCTTACCTTTAAGTTGGTGGTAAGATCTTTGAGATTACTGCAACATGCACAATGAGAAATACTATTGGTACCTTATAAAGGTAAGACGGTATATTTGGATCACGGATTTCGTTCAGTCTGAATGAGATAATTTCGATTACCTCCCAAATGCGCCGTGCAATGTTTTAGAACGTAACTCTCTCGCATTCTCAGGATGTAGTATTTGATTACTTACAAATTATAATATTTTGTCTGTGTAACTTAGGATATACAATACAGTACTTTCTGATCAGAGAGATTTGATTCATGAAAATACCTAATTTGGATATCGAATTCAAAAAAAAAAAAAATTCAAGCTAATTGCTTAGGATAAAGTTATGTCCTTAAACTTATAGTTTTTATGTTATTACCAATTGAAATCGGATTAAATCCATTGTCTACGATGCTAACCAATTCGCCGAATGTTAATTCATCATAATAAAGAATGAATACATTTTCGAATATAAGTACATTTTTTTTCGAATATAAGCAATTTTTTTGCTAGAATTTCTATTCTTTCCACGAATGCAGCGATAAACTAGTTATTTTCATGAAATTTCTCTTACTACATAGTATACTCAATTGAAATACAAGAAATTGTACTGATTTTTAAAAAAGTATCATATCTTGAAAAGTGTATGATATTATATGTGTTAGAGATTGAACGCATCGTGTTTGAGAGAGTGTATGCACAGGTTGTGACGCGATCCTAAAGTACCATTAAACGAGTCGAAAGACAGCGTTAGGAAAATCCGAGGGAAAACTCCTTATTAGGCAGGTTCGAATAGGTAAGTGCAACGGAGGCATTGAGTTGAGTGAATGATCGATATTAGGCAGATTGATCGTGAGGACGACAGAGTGAGCATCGTGACACGTGTGCGCAGAAATTAGAAATTATTTTTAGTAATTCGTAACTAAAATTGTAGCAGTACTGAATATATTAAATACAGTAGATGTATGCGCCCATCCCAGAATCGATCCTAACATACGATATTAGATGGTATTAGATTTTAAAATGTTTTAAGATTCATTATTGAGATAGCCGATGCGACCTCTTTCAGTCTGCAAAAAGTCCGTTATCCAAATGCCATGGTTTATCCTTGGCAGTATTTATAAAATGTTTTTTGTATACTTTAGGATAACTCAATTCTTTATCTATTGTGCACACATTACTCAAAAGTAAACAACAACTAATTTATATAATTATGTATCCACATTTAGTAGATTCTTCTGAATATCTTTAATGCAGACGAGCTTATCTCTCCTGAGTGCAGCTTTTTATTTTCTGAAGCCGGCAATTAATATATATGGACCTGGGTTTTCTATTGGATATTGTGTAATTGTGTAATGGTTACATTATGTATATATATATATATATATGTGTGTGTGTGTGTGTGTGTGTATGGTTACACAATTCCTTCTAGTATTTCTTATAGCTGTTACGTCGCGCTTTAGGAAATTTTAAAAAGTGTGTTTATTTGTTTCTACTTCATTTTGTAGCGTTGCCTGCATTTCACATGACTTTAAATTATTATTGAAAACTTAGGTATGATATACTTAAAGTCTATTCAATTACTAGCTAGCAAATAGTTAATCAATACGGAAAATTCATTTGCTTAGAATTATAATAAATATAAAAGCATTCTACAACTTTAATTCTGGTTTTCAGTTTATTTCACTGTGATATGGGCTACTAAAAATAAAGCAAGTTTTGGAATATCAGAAAAAGTTTATAAAAGTATACATAGAGTGTAAAAAACTTGTATTTCAGTTATGAAGAAGCAACCAGAAGGATCGATGGATTATATGTATACTTACGTGAAGCAGCCCGTTGCCGAAGCTAACCAATGCGGAGAAATTATACTGGCACCGCAACGAAAATTCTTCATATATTCAACAGCAGCCTAGAGTATTCAGATTATGAATGTTTTAAAGCCGTTTTATCAGCATAAATTATATTAGAATAGAATAATTATACCATATGAGGGGCATTTGATATATTTACGGGTGTTGCGCCAATGATTTTGTTATCTTGAAATGAAGGGTTACCTATAATAAATAAATTATACAAAATTAATAATTCATAGAAACCATAAAATTATAGGAACAACAATATTATACGATTAAAGATTCTGGTCCTTGTTTACAGTCACCTTCGAAGAATCTGAAATAGAACTCATTACTACAATAAAATAGATTAAAAATTAAAGATAAAAATTAAATTAATAATAAAATAAAATAAAAATAAAAATAATAAATACAAAGAAAATAATAAAAACAGTATTCTATGTTAGCAAAGGATAATCAGACTGCCCTCACCACCGTAAATTTAAATTCATCTTTGGTGTCCAACCTTTCGAAACGTTGCGGTTTATACGGTATAAATGTTGCAGGGTTCTTTTACTTTTGCTTTCTCCATAAAATTGATATCATGATTGATTTAATCTAAAATTATGTTTCATCAACACAACAAAGTAGATTTTAATTTTAAGATCCTTTTCATGTTTGTTAACGTATAGTGTAAGTATTGTAAGTGCTACAAACTAAATGCAAGTTAATTAAATCAGTTTAGTTCCTGAGGATGAACCGTAACGGTTCGAAATGTCGGATACCAAAGGTAAATTTAAATTTAAGGTCGTGAGGGCAGTCAGGTTGTCCTTTGCTAACATAGAGTATTGTTCTTATTATTTTCTTTGTATTTATTATTTTTATTTTTATTTTATTTTATTATTAATGTTTTTTTTATTTTTAAATTTTAATATATTTTATCGTAATAATAAGTTCTATTTCAGATTCTTCGGGGGGTGACTATAAATTTGTCTCGGTGATGCGATGTTCTGTTTGTATATATTAGAGAAGACTCTGTGACGTATAAGAAGAACCAGGAGACAAAAATATGGCTCTCCTCTTGTGAATATGAGCAACTTACCTTGATCAAGACCACTGATGAAATAAAAATATGGCAGAAAACAAAACAGTTTCGTAAACATCATCACTTCTTGTCCGAAGCTGAAATTTTATGATGATTTAAAATCTTTAAAATTTTACTAAATTTAAAAAATGTTCTTTTAAATGAAATCTTATTTCCCTGATAATAATAGGACTTGGTCGTAGGTAGCTATTTATAAAATTAAATTTATTTTTATGTCGTATTAAATTGCACGAAAAACTATTAAAATACAACGTAAAATGTATTTTTTCTAAATCAATATTATTGTGATATTTAATGCCTTTCAAAAGTATATAAACGATGATCTAAAAATAGAAATTATTGAAGAAATATTACTAATATAATCGTAATATAAACAACGCATCGTATATCATTATAATCTGTAAATGTTAATTTCTCTCCATATTTATTTTTCTCAATAAAACGAATTTTTTTTTCATCAAATGAAATCGAAGTCGAAATATAAAAGATGCTATTTTACTGTAACGATTATTCAATAATGAAATTATAGAATTGACATGGCAATTCTTCTGCAATTTAATATTCTGTTACAATGTTTTCTTAAAATATGAACGAGTGGTATCTTCGATAGAGTGATCAATTATAGTTTATTCTTGTTTTAACGCCATGCATTTAATCTTTTAATTATGTACTTATTACTATATATCTAATTTATGTGATCAATTAAAGATATGCATTAGCCAGTTAAAGCTGTTAACTACTTTTTTATTTCAAATGTATTTCATCTTTCAGCTATAATAAAGTTATCATATATTTTATTATAGTTAGCGCTAGTAGGAAGTTATTTAATCAATAGGAGTCTAAATAACTATAGCTAATATATATATATTATTATCAGAATCTTTATTATGTATTGATAAAAATTATACATATAGTCGCTGCAACTGCCTGCGACGGGGTGTGTGTTGGCCTTTCTCACTTTATTTTAAATCAGTTTTCGAGAAAATATAAATCAGTCAGTAATTTTTTGTTAATTATGTTTATATTTTTATATGTGATCCATGCATTTACGAGATACCTGTTACATTTTTTATCCATATATAGACTTTGGAAATATCAGTTAAAATCATTGGGAAACGTGAAAGTTCACATACATTCCCAGAATTATATCCCACGGATAAGATTCCGGCTAATTTACCATCAATTACACCAGGCCCACCCCCGTCTCCGGCACATATTGCCGCTGCACTGGCATTTGCGCAAAAAACAGTTGGATTTATTTTAAATACATTGTTTTTTTGAGAATATGCACTATTGCATTCTGCTTCTGTAATAACCTTAACAGTTGCTTTCTCCGATTGATTTGATAAACTTCCAGAGTTCTAAAATATATTCATGTACAAGTTAATAGAATTATCAAAGCAATTTTTTCATTATAAATTTCTTAATTTGATAAAGATTAATTGGAGGTAATAAAGGCAATATTATTTAAATTAGACTAGACTGACACAGAAAGAATGAAAAATTAAGATAAAAATATTTTTAAATAAATTGATGATTTTTGAAAATTAAATTTATATAGATTCATGTTTCACAGTACAAAAAGCTACACTTACTGCTTGAAATCCCCATCCAGCAATTACGATATCTTGACCTGGCGTAACTTTATAATTAGAATTAATGACTCCAATTGAGGACTTATACTGGTCATTGAATAACATGGGTTTTGTAGTCTAATAACGTAATAAAAATACAATTTTATTTTATGCATACTTTATCAATTACATATTTTGTGAGTTTTTCATCTAAGTTCTAATCGTTTGAAAATTGAAACCTCTACGTCGTGAGTAATGTCTAGAGCGGTCGATGTCTATGTATGTCTAGATAGTTGTTATTATTATTAATGATGGAAATTATGGTAGTAGATTTGCTTCTCGTCACAAAAAATATAGAAAATCACTAAGTGGCTCGAAATAATCATTTGGAAAGATTTGTTTTTTATTTAAATTAATAAATATTTTTATCTGTCATACAGACTTTATCCTATAATATACTATATAAATATAATGACAGTCAGACTGTCCTTATTTACAATCACCCCTTGTTTTATATTTTTTTCTATTGTAATCATAAAGCAATGGCACATAATTTATCACGATTATCAAAAAAAAAGTTCTGAAAATGAGAAAATTTTAGCTAGGAAACTGAAATTTATAGTAGCGAATAGTAAGTTTCTAATGCACATAAATATCATACTTTCGTTGACAAAAATCTCAGCTGGCAATGTGACATTTTTTCACTATCTACTTCGAGAAATACTTATCATTTAATCTTTTTGAGTAAAATTCACTAAATAGAATTCTTATACATTCATTCAATATTTATTTTTATAATACTATCCAATAATTCATATAAAAATTCATGCATGTTATTTATTTCAGCTATATTATACGATGATATAAATCAAATAACTTACTCGGAGCAAAGCAATGTCGTTTAACGGTGGTACGCTATCACTGAAATTGGGATGCTGAACATATTGCTGGACATCATATACGGTACCTCCTAGTTGTACGTAGGACGATCCAATTCTTATCTTTACATTGACTGTGATAGATTGAAGTTTACTATTGTAAGCACAATTAGTATTATCATTTATCTAGTATCAGAATTTTCTGAAGAATATTGGTTTGAAAAACATTATAAATAATTATATTATATACTTAATGTACAAAAACGTTAATTTTATAAATGTAAGAGATATGTCTGTATGTAATTTTCTAAAAGAGTCATATTTTAATAATAAAAAAGAAATAACAGAAATTATTGATATTATTAAAACATATTAACTGCCGATGTGCAAGCTTACAGAAAATAGCCGGCTGCCGAAGCTACCCAAAGTTGAGAAATTATAGTGGCACCGCAATGAAACTTTTGGATATATTCAATGGCAGCCTAGAAAAATCAGTTTATTATTATAATTTAAATTCGTTTGAGGTAGATATATATTTGCAATATAATATCACCAAATAAGAGATATTCCATATTCTATGGGGCGTCCCTCCAATTATTTTGTTTTCTTCAAATGAAGGCGCACCTACAGTAAATAAAACGTACAAGATTGATTTTTCATAAAAAGTAAAATATTAAATAGTAATTATAATAGTAAAATATTATATGATGCAGTAGCTCTGTGCGATCAATTAAGATGTAGAAAAAAATCGATAGAACTCCTGAATGCTCTTAAAAAAGTAAACTTCTAGCATTGCTTTGATATTGGAAAAAAAGGAATGTAACGATGTCCTATAAGAGGAACGAAGAACATTGAAAGGAAGCATTCGATTGTAAAATAATTTTTAAAATAAAACTTTTTTTTATAAATAGTCTCGTGACTTAATTATCAGGTCACGTACGTTCTCGAATGTGAGGTTTTAGAGCACTGTTTTCATGTAGATCTGAATTTGTAGAGACAGAAAAGTATTATTCGTATATATGATCAATAAATCCACTTTTACAACCTGATTTATATAGAAGTTGAAAGAATTAAAGCTTGCGAAAAGCATCCGCACTTTTTATTTTACAATTCTTCCAGATTTAAAGTAGTATCTACTTAATGAAGCTATGTCACGAATGCAAAACAGTTTGTCTTTGAATATTTAATCGTTTTCCACTAACTCTGTTGCGAATTTTCAAACAATCTATAAAATTATAGTTACTGCAACTTCTTTTAAGCAAAGCCATAACTTCAGTATATTGGCGGCATTATTTTTCGTTCGAATAATTTCGCTTCGAATAATTCGATCAGATATTAAAACTTTTCGTCTTTATTGTCGAAAAATTCGGATAATATGCTTCTTGGAGTAGAGAACTATATGTACGTTGGATTACATAGAATTATTGACTCACCTTGCTCACGACTACTGATGAGAGACGCATATAGTAAAAAACAAAACAGCTTCACCAAGAGGAGATTCATTTCTTCAAGCTTGAATAATTAAATTAATTTGAATTATAAAAGACTAAATGACAAGTATATTATCTAGTATGTAAAAAAGAAAGATTCCATTAAAAGCAATTATAAGTTTTTAATATAATAGGAAATTCTGATTCATCAATAATTATGATGCGAAGGTGCCATAGGAGATAAGATTTAGAAGCTAATGAAATATAAAGAGTAATCATGATAATTGATGACATTTTATTTTGCAAGAGTGCTTTTCAAGTTTTTTTCTTGGTACTCAACATAAGCAGTTCTTACATCCCCGGGTTCGTATTTTTATCGCAATCTCGCGAATGATGTTTCTAACAGGCTCAAGCGGACGTCGCAAACAACTTTTTAGGCTGGTAATAAATTTTGTATATTTTCCGAAGAAAAATATTTAATGATTAAATAATTATAAGATGCTCGAAAAATATTTGTATTTTCAACTAGTCTATAAATTTCCATTTCATGGTGGTAACTTTAACAGTTAAATCGCTGAAATTCGTGACATTTCAAATCAATCATAATGTACAGAGAATAGTGTTTACTATTTTAAATGCTTATTCATCAATTGTCTTTGTTCTTTAAGACAACATTTTCGAAAAAATTATCTAAAAGAATTGTGAAATAGACGATACTATGTTTATTTGATATTGTTTAAAATTCGTAAAAGTATACTTGAAAAGTTTTTTTTTTTTTTAAATGTTATATCGAAATTTTAATTTTTTTAGAAATACAAATTATTATTAGGAAAACTTGGTGTTGAGTTAGGGGGAAGCAAATTCCAGGTTCATTTTCAACATACGATGCAAAATAAATTTACCCTTTCACTATTAAATATAAAATTGAAAAAAGAATCAAATATAATAATTTCCTTATCAATCTTGGAATATTAACATTATTATTTTGTATGCATTAATCATATTTATATAACTTACCTATTATTTTTGTAGTCCAATGCAACGAATTTTCCACTCTATAAGTTACTTTGTATTCTACAAATCAGTTTCCATTTAAAAATATCTTTTTGTATATTAATTTTTATAACATAATAAAGAACTAACACGAGAGTATCATTAAAATAAAAATAAAATTTATTTTTTGTAAGTGAATAATATAATACATGTCAGTAAATTTACCAAATGTATGAAAAATAAAAGTATATAAATATTTAAAACGAAGCTATGAAACAAAGTTGACAAAATATAAAAAATGTAAAAACTTTCATAACGAATGAAATAAATTATATGCGATAAGACTATATGAAATTCAAAGCATCTTGAGTAAAATAGCTTTGGACGATAGGAGTAGACAATGGCTATATTGAGAATAACACACATATGTGGCCACAAATCTTCAAAAATTATGTAAATCTCTTCACAACGTATGAAATGTGAAGAAGTTTTCAAATATTATGTCATTAGATAACCTAATAACCGTAAATGTAGAAGACATAAGTCTGTCATTCAATGAAACTTTGGGATCAATTTTTAAGAATTTTATACAAAGTTCATCTGTCCTTAATCGTTTTGAAGATTCATAAAATCCTTTTTATGTCCATTTTTTATATCAATTTATTTACTCCCAATGATGGCATATGACTCGGTGATTTGGTTTTTATTTTTGTCTAAAATATGTCGAATACGGGGAGTCGGATCACGCGTATCTTACAGAGCATGATTTTACATCTGTGTCGCTGCGTTGAAATTAGATTTGAATTTTGTTCTTTTTGATCTTTTGAATCCAACCCTTTTGGATCAAATTTATTACGTGCATCTATCCAGTCCTTAATTAGAATTATCTATCCATAGAGTTTTTATATAATTCATCTATAGATTGGTTCAAACATTGTTAGACCATACTACTTGTTACGGATAGTTAAATTATATAAATTTATATATTTATTAAGATAGCGTAGATTTAAGTTTTTAAGTTTATATAAATAATAAATAATAATAATGTTTAAATTAATGATATGCAAATAATAAAACAATTGCGTCATATTTAGTTTATAAAAAACTAAGATTTTATGTGTATATTTTGAAGCGGAAATTGATGTATAGATATTATATTACAATGTAATCACCGCGTAGATTAAGTGTATTTATCTCGAGAAGTGCGTGTTATTATTAAGAATAAGATTTATTTTACTTTCTATTATAGAAAACATTAGGCTAAAATTCTTTGATAATGAAAATGAAAATTTATTTAACTATTTGATATTTTATAAGTATTAAAAAATTAATGGTCAAATAATTAATGTGAAGGAAAGCCACTAATATTTTGGAAATAGAACTTGAAAATTTAATCGAACATATATTTTACTTACATACTTAATAAAAGGGAATAATGTAAATAAACTTACATTGATTGAATTGGACAGACTTCGAGAAGTTTACTATTATCAGTGCTGTGACTGGAAAATGCCATTTTTTCTTTCGAGAAAACTATACATTCAAAATCCATCGGTGCCGTGACCGGAAAACCATAAGGTTTTCGAAAGCTGTATTTTTTGAATGTATGGTTTTCAACGTTGAAGAAAATTTGGATACTATTTTCGAAAGCTGAAACGTGCTCATGCAAAATTTATGAAGCACCACGAAATACCAAATTTTTTTTGTATTGATTAATGTATAAATTCAGATCCATCGGTGCCGTGACCGGAAAATCTCAGGATTTTCAAAATCTGTATTTCTGAAATTTATACTTTAATTTAGAAAAAAAATTTGGGAATTTTGAAATTGAAATATTTCTATGATGGATAGAAATAAATGAAGAGCTTCTAAAAGAGGCTTATATATCTGAACCAGAAAAGGTTACATATGAAAACTTCTCGACGGATCTGTTTTCCCTTTGTATCTTATCGCTAAATTCAGAGAATTTGATGGCGGCGCGAGAAGCAAGCCTATAAAGATTCGAACGCGCCGAATGTTAGTCCATTATATTACTGGCTATCCTCTGTTTTGGTACGTCGTAAAAAATTATAGTTTTATTATTATATTAAATAATTTCAAAATACTTAAACATTATTTATTTAATCCCTTTTTGGTTGTCTCGAACACTACTATTATAATTAAGGAAACTGATCTAGTCATCTTTAGATTGTGCCATTATTACGCAGATTTAAATTTTACTAATCTAAGATGTTGGAACTCTATTACTTCATCAAAGTAAAATAATTTGGTCTCTTGGATTTCTTTTAGCCTTTTATTTCGATTTATACCAAACAATTTACTCTGATTAGAATTGTATGACTGAATATTATTATACAGAAGACATAGTACAAGAAAAAAAGAGGTACATAAATCTTTGCCACTTGAGAAAGGCATGTTTTGTCTCCTTACGCTTTAGAAATTTTAATCCTTAATCGATATGCAGTATCATACTGTGGATCAGCTAATTGTCAAAAGAATATTCAAGTTATACAGTCTGTCAAGTAAGAGCGTCGACAACTTTATTGACAGGTAATGAAAGATTTCGCTCTAATTCCTTCGCGAGCCGATAGAGGGAGAGGTAGATTTTTTCCTTAATTTATTCTCAACAAAGATTCAGTCGTCGTTGATCTTTTGAAAGAGAATCGTGTTAAACGCCATGAGTGCTCCATTGCATCCAGCCGGAAGGTCTCAAAATGTTGCAAGCAGTGGCCGCTAAATATAAGGGAAAGCCGAAGGCATTTGTATAGAAGTGGCTACAGCGATATAAAGTGGCTAAAAATGTGGATGATTTACCAAAACGTGGCTTGATAGGAAATGTGGACAAAAAAGATGAAGAAAGAATAAGTAAATGTGTATAAATTAACAAGACCACGCTCTTCCCTGGACTGACTGTACTTTAGACTAAACCGAATGTTCGTTGTAATTTATGCGTTTGATATGAAATATTATAATTATAATAAATTCATTGCAAAGTACTTTAAGATAAAAATAAATAAAAAAACATTCTATTTAAAAAATTTAATAGACGTTGATACACCTGTCTAATAGAAGCGGATATATTTTTGTAAGTGAATGAAATATTCACCTATATCTTTATTGGTATAAAAATAATCGTAATGGAATATTACGATCTCAATTCACGAACAAGAACGACAATATCGCGATTTATTAAACTAATGAGAACGTTCAGTTTACTCAATTAAGGTTATAAATATGTATATATTTAGAAAGACTGACTGTGACTAGTTTAAGAATAATTTCAACTTGACATTTTGTTGATTCGAAATATAGGTCATCCATTGTCATACATCTTATTATCATTTATATTGCGGCGTATATTAGACAGATTGAAAAAGAATAAATTGGGCCGAAGATAGCTTTAAATCCAACTATAACTTGGAAATGAGATCGTGACGAGTTTAATTTGAAATATCCTGAATAAATTACATTGTGAATATGATTTACTGATTCTCTACCACGCGGTTGTCTGGCATTTACTCTCGTCAAGTTGAAATAATTCAAATTATAAACTTATATCTCGCAATGACTCCTATGGCTTTTAGACTGATTTATTGCGAAAAAAATACTGAACGTGAATTCCGAGGTAAGGTACAAGTCGAAGAGAAAAAAAAGTTTAGACATATAGAATACAATGTTATGGTATTGCAATTATTTTTGCAATTGCAAATCGATCGATAACAATTTCGCTTCAGAAATTAAATATGTATATTATAGATATAGTGTTTCGATGATTAAATTACGATTATTAATAAGATCGCTTTTCTTCGAGTTATACGCCGTACATCCGCATTAACGTTAACCATCGAACCAATTACTGTTGTTGAGAATTCGCAAGCTCGGATAGTTCATTACTTGAACAAAGCTGAAAAAAAAAAATTAAAATAAATGCAACCTGAAGTGGACCGCACACTCTGTTTCCTCAGGTCCTGGACCTCTCCCCCTCTCTCCATCACTTTTGCAAGCAGGAACGAAATTTTCCACAAAATTAGGGCGTAAACTTTCCTGCCCGGAATTAACCTTAGCCCCTCTAATAGTGCACCCCGCCACCGTTTCGTACACGCGCCCGGCTTTATGACACTGACGCGCAATACCAACGAGCGCGGGGACGCGGGAAAACGAAAAGGGCGCGAGATATTGAAAACATAAATTCGCGGCTCGCTCGGCCGCGGATGGGTGGCGCTCGAGGAGGAGGGAGGGGGGAGGTCTCACGCCCCCCCCCGCCCCCGCGTATACAGCACTCAGCGGTGTACAAGCGGGCGTCGGTGTCGCTCGCGCGTGCGTGGGCTTAATTTACTCGGCTCATACATACATGCATGTAATACAACTAGCAGTTCAGTCATTCTCCGTATATCTGCTTTCCTCTTATTCTTTAATACCCCTACCCCTCTCTCTCTCTCTCTCTCTCTCTCTCATTTTCTCTGTCTCTCTCTTTCTCTTCCCGACCTAGCCTTCGAAGGCGGCGGAGGAGGGGCGAGGGTTAGAAGAGAGTGGATGGAAAGCTTTCAGGCGGCTCGGGTGCAAGTTTTCCGGTGCTCTGGGTGTAAATTATGTCGTTGGATTTAATATTCGCGCGAGCGAGCACCTGCGGATGTCTGTGTGCAGCTGTTTGTATGAGAGAGAGAGAGAGAGAGAGAGAGAGAGAGAGAGAGAGAGAGAGAGGTGTGTGTGTGTGTGTGAGTGTGTGACTTGTGCTTGTGGAATGGAAAAAATTTAGTCGAGAGTCATAAAATCGTAACGCCGGACAGCTTTGCCTGTGCTAATTTGACTGTTGGACTGTGGAAGCTCGTTTTAAATCTCCGGTTCTCTCTCTTTCTCTCGCTCTCACTCTCGACATACATTTGTGACCATTTTTTTCCGTGTTACGTTTTTACACTGACTTTTTAGTACCTCTTAACCATGATTATAGATAATGCTCATGCTAAAAATATTTTAAAAACAGTTGAATTACTCTAAAATTTTAATTTATTATAATTAATAAATTAATAAAAACCTTGCGAAATATGATTTTGAGAATTTTGTTAAAAAATTAAGTTGTATTCGTAAAGTTTGGCGAGTAAAGGCAGTTATAATATAACAGCCTCCAAAAAGAAGAAAAAAAAATTATTTTTTTTCGATCGTTTTATTTTGTGATGAAATTATTTTACATCTTCTACATTACTACAAATTATTTTTCAAGTTTTATAAGAAATCAATTCTAGACAAAATGTAATTGTTAAAAATTCCATACTGAATTGAATAATGTATAATGAATTCTCTTCATTTGTTTAAAAAATAAATTGAATCGATTTGTTATTAGAGCATTTTCTGTTGGAATCAAGTCAATAACAACGTTAGAATGGTTTTCGTCTTTATCCTAATTTTTCAAAAGAATCCTTTATTGCTAATAAATTTTTATTTTCGCATTTATTTATTTGTTAATTATATATAGATACTAAAGCTCATACACTTTTTCTAATAACCGTTGAAGATTTTTTAACATTTTTTTTTATATAAATATAATATTTCTTATTCGTTATAATTTGTAGAGACAAAGTTTTTCTTAATTTTGAATTTCTTTACATCTCTAAGCACTTTCTTCTATGATAAAATAATTTGAAACTTGTTTATTAAGCATAGTTAAGGTAATATATAAATAATGCAAACAAAGTATAACGGATGAAGGTAGAAAAACTAAGAATATTAAAAAACTATATTGCAATATTAGAAAAAAAGAGTATTCTACAGATATCTTTTTCATTTTTAACGCATACATCAACTTAAGCATTCACAGAGGTTCCAAATGGATGTGTACCCTCTACGCTTGGGGTTTTTCATATTTACGGTTGTCGCGGCCATTTACGTCTAATCGTTTCAATAAGACTTTTCTCGAACTATTCGTAAAATATTTTTCTCGAACTAAGACTCGACCTTATCTATGGATCATCAAAGTGGATTAGTAATTGTGAAAAAACGTCATTTCGCATCTTCACTGGGACAATTTTTTATTTCGAATTCCCTTTTTGCCGGGACGCAGCAGGGCCGCGAGCGGAGGCAAAGAAAACAGCTGTAAAATAGGATCCTTTACGATTGCGAAAAAAAAAAACGCGCTTTACCCAGGTCATTTTTAAACAGTCTCTATTAAAAGAATTTGGGGCCGAGCTAATGAGGGTGCAAAGAGAGAATCAAATACGAGAGAGAAACGCAAAGACGTCTAATTTTCTCGCCGCCTCAATCCCTCTGTATCTCTCTCTCTCTCTCTCTCTCTCTCTCTCTTACTTTCCGCCTCACCTTTGATATTTTTCACTGCCTGAACGCTCTATCGTCCGAGCCTGGTACACCCTTTTTCGCTCTGGTCATTATCGCATGAGCGGTGGAGAGAAACCGTGGATGGGGCTGGGGTGGGGGGGGGGGAGGCACGCGCGCGCGCACTGTATATAAAGAGAAAAGAAAAGCTCACTTTCTCTCCTTGAAGTGCGCCTCTCTGAAAAAGTTAAGAGTGCATACATATATACAGGTGGAGGCATAAGGCGGGCTTCTGCGTCGCGTACTTTTTTCACCCGTTTCCGTTCTTTTCGTTTTTTTTCTTCCGCGGGATACCCTATTTCCGCCTCTATTGTGCCCGGTGCTGGCGTAGTCTTTGGCTCGGTCGTTGGTCGTTATAAACTGCGCTGCGCTTGCACTGTGAAATAATAACCGAACAATTATAAGGTTGATTCTTCGTGATGGATCGTTTGATTCTATGGTAGCGTATTAGGTAAAAATTCATAGCATCAAAGTCTAATGGAAATGTAGGATCGCTGGATGAAACTGCGAACATCGCTAGTTTCGAGGTGTATTAAGGGATTAAGAAAGTATTACACGGGGAAAAAGGGCTGAAGAAAATATATCATATGATTATACGAAAAAGGGGACAGACTCACAGGCGTGGGCAATTTTTATCCTTACACAGATAACAGAAATTTATATAATTCTTTTGAGATTGTAATACATTGTAGATATTGTCTTCATACTTCTGAATCTGCGTTGCCCTTTCTATAAAGCATAATAATTTTGCGAAGTAATTTTCTTCTACATTTGACTGATATTCTCAAATAACAAACCGTTAAAAAGTTGTAAAGATTACGATAGATTTAGACATTTTCACTTCTGACTTAAATATATGTTTAAATTTGTTGAATTCGTTTATTAGTTTGTATTAAAGTTTCTGCTACATGTATGTTTTACGGTAAATAAAATATTTCAATATAATCTGTATTTATTACAGTTTGCGAAAATCTTATTTTCTAAAAATCATGCATTTTAACTGAAGATTACGATATTAATAGTTATACTAATATTATCAGTACAATGTTGATATTTACGAGTGCATTATTTATAAGATTATTCAAAACTGTATCAATTTTTTTATATATTAAAGAAGGACTTATTTTGAGTCTATCTGCAAGAAAATCTAATAATTTTTGCTAGACCATGGTTTGCGTATATTTTCTTCAACTTTGATAAGATTAGAAAAGTAAAAAGGCAAACAGAAAAAATGAGAAAACTTTCATTATTATGAACATACAGAGCAGTATAATTTAGTGAAACGATATATATATATATATATATATATATATATATATATATATATATATATATATATCTGTAAGTATGTGTGTGCGCGCGCGCGCGTGTGTGTACGTGTGTGAGTAATTCCATTTTTACGTCTCTTCGTATTGACTGTATTACTTACGTTTATCCTACTTAGACTATACTAGGATTTTATTTATTTATTTATGTTTTTTTCGTAATGAATATTCTCAGCGTACTGATAAAACAATAATAATAATAATAATTCATCAATGCTTTCATCTTTTCAACTCAATTTAACGATCTTATGCATATGGCTCAACGGAGCGTTCCCCCGTCTCTCTTCGCATCTTATTTTCTCCCGGAAAAATAATATGCAAATGGAAATCCCCGTATAGATGCACGGGAGTGGCAACGCGCCCTGTGCGAGCTTTAACCCTACGCGCCGCTGCGGGCTGCTAAAGAAAAACGAGATAAGAAAAAAAGTATGTCAAGTAATTTAAATAAGCGTATTTAAATAGGAGCCGTGCGCGCAAGCTTTTCATTACGGTCTTAGTGTAGCTTTTTTCGGGATGAGGGGGGGGGGGGGTGAGTGGAGGAGCGACGGGATTTCTTTGCATTTTTAAGTTAGTGGAAACAAAGGTCAGGGATATTTAACGTTTATCTTTCCGAGCTTTATCCCATTCTATTGCTCTTAGCCGCCTCGTTCTCACTGTATTTTATGCCACTACTGAGAATCTATTATATATTTACAGTTTCCGAGATTTAACGTTTCGCGATATGCAGCGATCTGCTTTGCATTAATTGTTGTGAAATATTTAATCTACGTAAAGAAAAAGTAACGTCGTAAAATAATAAAATTGTAAGTTTGCTAAAAGATTTTTAAAAATCTATGCGAACGATAAATTCATGGCTTTTCATAACAGTTGCATCCGATGTAAAGTCGGTTATAAATTCTTTTCTTTTACGGATGAAAAAAGATAAGATTATCTACGAACAATAAATGATAATGAGTTTATTTATTTCTGATCATTATGTTGGTCAATAAGACATTAGAGCTAATGAGACTGATGTGACAAAATATTGTGACAAAGCTACGAACTCGCTTTTTGGGGTACGATAATATCCCGTAATAATCGTATATTTGAGAATTTCTCCCGACTGTATTTTTATATCCTTGAATATTAATATTGGTTCCTGTTGGTAATTTAAATTATTATTTGAAACATTAAATAATTTAATGTAAAAATCGCGATGAAAATCTGGCGATAATTATAAGAATAGAGCTAGAATTAGAATTACATCAAATTTTATTCTTGACATTTTTTAACAAAATTTTAAAGCGTATGTATGTACATATATATGCTAGGATAAAATTTGTCAAAAAAAAATTGCTGAAATATTATTTAACCGAAAAATACAATTTTTTATGTATTTCTTTTAATATTTGTTATTTTTCTATTTGGGATGACTTACTTTAAAATTTCTTCGTAAGATATATATATTGTCACTGAAAAGTATTATAAATATTTTATTTTAATTTAATGGTGTCTGTCTCCATTTACAAATAATTTTACTGCATAAAAAATGTATAAATAAAAATCCCAACTAAATATTCACATTTCTAATTCCGTTAAAAATTATAGGCTTAACATGAAAAATTAGAAAATAAGATATCTAAAACTACATAATCTTACATCGTAAATTTTAATAATCAAAAAATAGTGGTCCAACATCCAAATAATTTATACAATAACAGTTAAATTATAGTGTATCTTAAATTTAATATATGAATCAAGATTCAGAAATGTAGTATTCTCTGATGTGTTTTTGTGAAAACGTTGTGTCTCTGTATGCGTAATACATATCCGATCGAAGGATAAATATTTTTTTCCGTAAATTCAAGGAAAAATTATTAAGAAAGACAATGCGTGAAAAGCATTTGCACAATAGCTCGCCAGTTCGGTTGTCTGGTTTTTTATTTACTTAAAATCGTTCAAAGAAATAGTCTTTATTAATCATTTTCATTTTATTGAATTAATAGCTTGAATAATGTAAATTACTATTAAAGTGATTCGGATTGTTTGAAAAAAAATGAAACTATTAAAAACAAGTATGGATTGTAACGACTTATTGATTTATTGGTCGATCCAGGAAGCATAAATTCGACCATCAGTTTTCGAAAATTTGATGATTTTTTTTTTGTAGAACTTCCTGTTCCTTCCACAAAAGTCTTGTCGATATTGATTTTTTATCGATCGTTTTCGTTCGATTATCTTGAAAATGGGAAAAAAATAAACGAAATAAAATCCCAGATAAACACATTGGAAAATGGTATTTAAGCTTCGTTAAATAAGCATAGAAATAAGCTTCGTATCTATACACTACAGTTTCCATGACAATTCGAATTTCGCTTGAAATATGCTAGGACAATACGTTTTCAATGAATTGAATTAAATTTACAAAAAACAAGCGAATTGGTTTTCTTTTCTGGCCACATTTATCAACCCCCACCCCCCACCCTTAGAACGATTCAAGCCATTATCTGCCGAGTGTTTCAATATCTCCGCTGTACATCATTATGAGCGATTCCCCACTCACCGTGACTAAATCGAATCATTTTCACATTCCGTCCGCGCGTTCCGTGGGGTCGCGCCGACAACATCCTCCTCCTAATAACTAATCAACTAAATCTCCGTCCCCTTGGCATCGTCGAGCTCACCCCTACGCGTACGGAGCTCGGCGCCTTCCGGCCGCGCCGACCGCCCCGTCCCTCCGCGCACACACGTACAGCGACCAGCCTCTGCCCCACCCCTTACCCATCATATATACCGTGGACATTAATAAAGCGCGCGATGCGCGCGGAGACCGTCCCAGCCGACCGCTCGACCTCTCCTGCATACGTCGACGCTTCTTGCCGGTAGTCGAAGCCGTCCCGGGGAGGATGGGTGTGCGGGAAAATGGGGGGGGGCGGGGGAGGCGAGTGGAGGCGGCGCCAGGTTCGCCGTGCAGCAGCTGCGGCCGCGGTCGCGTGAATTAAAGCCGTCGACGTTGAATTACGGATTCGGAGGGACGCCCGACGGAGGGCCGGCCGCGGCGGTCGGTTTTGCCCGCGCGCGGACGTGTCTGTGGGGGGAATGGGGCTCGCGAGCGCGCCCTTGTCGAAGATCCGCGGCGGCCCTTATCCCGCCGCCGGTGCCGGCTCTCGGCTAGCGGCCTGCTCGTTCGGTGATTCGTCTCCCTTGGCCGGGAGAGGGATAGGGGCACGAGTGGTCCTGCGCTCCTCCTCGGGAAACGTTGTGTAAGCCAAGCGGTGGATTAAATATATATATATATATATATATATATATATATATATATATATATATATCAGCGCTGTCGCTGAAGTGGATCGTGCGGGGCTTGCGTATGTACGGCCTTTGTAAGGGGAAGCGAGAAGGTTCCGAGGATTGTTACCAGGGATCGAATGATATATCTATATATATATAGAGAAAGAAAGAGAGAGAAAGAAGAGAGAGAGAGAGAGAGAGAGAGAGAGAGAGAGAGAGAGAGAGAGAGAGAGAGAGATGAGAATAGGGGACTCGTGCAAAGCTTTCAGATTGCGTAACGGCTTTCCTTTTCTTGTATTTCTGTATTGTTCCTTCACTCTGCGATATTGTTCCGAGATGGGTTACATTGTCATCAACCTGTCAGTGGTTGACAATGCGAATAAAAACGTATATTCTATAGTGGGTAATTATGTCTATTTCTGTCCACATCACAATATTAGATTAATTTTAAATAATGTGTTAATGTTATGTATAATCTTAAGAGGAATTATAGAAAAGAAACGCCTGCATTCAATGTTAAAAATTACGAATAGCGACATAAAGCGTGAGAATCATGGCTATAGGAGTAGGAATTGGAAGGAAGTCCGTAGTCTTTCATCGGTATCTCTAGCGAAAAGTATCCAGTACTGTAATCTAATGCGCCAAGAGGATTATTCTATTTAACAATAGTAGTCATCTCGAATACATCATAATATAACTGATTTTAACAGAACGAAACTGTCTTGAAATTTAAAGGCAGTTTAATTATACTTTTACGTAGACAGAATCATAGTAGAAGAAATAGTTATATAATTTATTATAGATATTCTCATTATTTAGATTAGGGAACACGGAAAACATGGGTTCTAAATAATTAGCTTTTGTCGCTTTTACGTAGTTGTCCGATCGCAGATCTGAAGTCAAAAATCAAACTTCAAAGTTGCTTCCTATATAACGAACACATTCTCAAATTGTTCAACAAATTCATAATATTAACATTTCTTATGATCATAAACTTGTATTAAAGTTTTATATTATTATCAGATAAAATACAAGAATATATCAAATTTTTATAGGAAATTCAAGTTCTTACACTGTAATATTAAGTTTTGAATATTGCAATTTTTAAATTTCGAATGGCATTCTTCATTATGTATTCAAATGATTGTAATTTATTTTTATGTCATTAAATATTGTTTGAAGAAAACTTAAAATGTTGAAATGAAATGAAATAAGTAATACTCATATTTACTATAATTTAATGAGATGTAATCGTTTATTTCTTTGTATTATTCTTTATAAGTTGACGTTAAATTATTTAACACATATACTTTTCGGAAGAATCTTAAAGATTCAATAACTTTAAGTATATCTTAACAGAGATATAGTTAAATTAATAGTTTATATGCTAAGTACCTATTTTAAATCCTACAGGTGCAGACAAGTAGAATACATTTTCTATTGTGACGTATTTAAAAATAAAATTTGCATAGGACTCAAAAGATACGTGCGAGATAAAAATTTCTGATAATATTTTTAATCTGTAACACCATCTGGTGGATTGGAAGCTTTGTGAATTCATACATTTATATATGTATATGTATATATATATATAAACATATATAGTTTCTCGAAGTGCAGTGCATAATGTAACGACTTTAACGTAATGTAACAAATTTTGTGCAGCTTATAAATGATAATTGCGCGGTAGCACGGTATTACCGAAATTGCCTCGAGCGTCCGCGGCGCCACTTGATTTGCGAATCTCATTCTGCTTCTTTTTTTCAGAATTTTTTTTTCTTTTTATAATTAAGCTCCTTCCTCTTCTCGTGCCCCTTGTCCTGCGATCGCAACTCCGCGGCCACGGCCAGCTCGCTGAGAGATCGTGCATTTGCAAATTACCAGGAGGTACAAAGTGTCCTCGGTAAATTTTAATTCTGCTCGGGCGTCCGCGTCGACTCCGCCTTCACTCCTCCCCCGCACCCACACTAATATTATCATTGCATACAAATCTCTATTTTGCGCTCAGAGGTGGCCGAGCCGGCTCGTATTTTGACCCCCTCTGTTCCCCTTCCCCTTCGCCCCTGCCTTTCGCGCTCTCCTTCTTCGTTTGCGCGAAACACGTGTCTACTACGTTACCCCGGCTGCTCCGTGGCCGATGCACCAACGCCGTGGAACTCGACGATCCCCGGTAAAATTTCACAGTTTAGAACATTTTCACTCGTTTTATTATCCCACGGTGCTCGAATAAAACAAAAAAGTAAAAGAATAAATGTACTCGAGAACGCTCTAGTTCTTCATGCTATATAGCGACTTTTAATTGTCGCATAAATTAATTAAGACAATATTCACGACAGCCGTTATAAAATCCATATAGTAGGGCAAGAATTGTTTAATGTATCCTATTGTGCAAATGTGATATTGGACGCCGAAAATAAAGAAATTCTTTTTTACATTATATGGAGAAGAGGCATTCGATAAGAATAAGAGAAGCAATTAGAATAAAAAAAGGAATAAAAAATAGTCAATGGATACTTGTGAGAAATTTTTTTTAAATTCACCTGGCGCCATGAAAAAAATCCTAAATAGCGTACGACAGTTCATTAATATTCATTCGCTTACTCTCGCGAAAGAAGAAGTAGAAAAAGAAGTAGAAGAAGAAGAAGAAGTAGCACCGCTGCAAAAACTCATCGCGCGCGCATCGGGCAATGGACGCTCGTCTTTGTTGTCGTGTATAATAGTAGATATAGCGTGGCCCGACAACGGTCCGGGTCAAAACAATGATTCATATCCGCGGCACGTATCAGGAAAACCATAACACGCTTTGCATACTGCATTTAATCCGATAGCCGGCGCGAAAAAGTGTTCGGGCCATTTAGTTAAGTGCCCCGTCTCAGACACATTCTCTCTCATTCTCCCTCTCTCTCTCTCTCTCTCTCTCTCTCTCCCCTCCTCCACTTTCTCGACGCATAACCCCCGGTGCGCGAGATGCGATTATTTTTTGCAGTCCTAAATGGTGAGAGAGAGAAAGAGATCGAGAGAGAGAGAGAGAGAGAGAGAGAGAGAGAGAGAGAGAGAGAATGATAGGAAGGAAGACCGAGATAGGGGAATGTGAGAGAAGGGTTGCACGCAGTAAATTATCTTTCTCCCACTCTTGTGCAAGAAGTTGGAGAGAATACGAATTTGGAGGGCGGGGCGCTTTGGCGAGCGGTAGGAACTACTTCGATCGTTATTTTCCTACCCTTATTCTACGCGGAAAATAAAGCAGGGGGAACAAAATGCAGCAGGAGCAAAGTATGTCCGAAAGGAGTAAGCATTTTCTTTCTCTGTCGCTTTATCTCCTTCTGCGTTTCATTATTTATATCTTTTCCTATACTCTTTTCTTATTAATTATGCATAGAATATGCTCGAATCGATCTTTTTTCATCTCGATTCGAAGAAATTTCCTATAAAAGCATTTGATAGGAAATCGAAGAATCCTATGCTGTTTTTAAAACAATAAGCTGCATAGAATATAGAATTATGAGTACATTTGTGTATCACGTAAGAATGCAAAGGTATATGAGATGAGAGTGGAAATATCAGAATTTGAGCATCGACTCAGAATTAAATTTTTTTAATCCAACGAAATATGGAATTAAATCTTTCCTCTGGAAAGTTCGATTAATTGAAGAATCGATTTATTAGATAGAATAGCTATGTAATTTATTTAATTAAACTTTTATTGAAATAAATAGATAATTTTAGTAAGATAATTTAATTACATGAATATACGTCAAATTACCAGAATAGTAATCTTCGTAATATTTGAAATAAGATAAGGTAATACGTTTCTTTTTATTCAATTAAAAAATAATAATTATAATTAACTTATAATAAGTTATTAGATATTTATCAATATAGGTTAAAATTTTCAGTTGAATGACCATTAATGTAAAATAGATTGCATATTCTAGCTAAAAAAGAAATTTCATTTTAGATTTTACTATTAAGTAGTAGTTTTAGGATGTGGTCAGCCGCGCCGCTAAACAAAACCCAACAAAAACGCGAGGGGGGGGGGGCGATAAAATAAAAGTTTTTAGAAAAAACGAATTCAAAGCACTATAAATCTTTATGAATCGCATGACCCTTCAATTTTTACTACAGAACGAACTCCCCAAGGGAGGTGTCTACGTTCGCTGCTAGCAAATGAATAACGGCTGGGCTGTGGTAAAATAATGAAAAGAAAAAAAACAAAAAACAGATAACAAAACTGAACGATACGCGATCGCTAAAAGGGAAAATGGAATTTCCGCATCAGCGAGGCAGACGCGAGGCTGGCGGGAATAGGGAGAGGGGGTGGCCGTGGGGGACATTGGCGCAAACACAGAGAGCAAGAGCTTTTTATCGGATCGCACGGGTTCGTGCGCCCGCGCGCCCTTCGTAACTACACGCCATCGCGCTGTATAACAGGTGAATATGACGACAACTACGACAACGATGTCGAGGGATGTGGAAGATACTCGCGAGTGCGACAAAGGTAACTGCTGCGTCGCACTCCACTCCTCCCCCCCCCCTCCAACCTTTCACACCCGCCACATCCCGCTTTTAATCGAGCTCGGCCCGACGCTTCTTTTCTCCGTTTTCCGCGGCAGATCTCGGCGAGAGCGTCGCGCTGCCCCCTTTCTCCTCCTTCTGCGAATCCTCCCGGGGGAGCCGTACAAGAGAGCAGCTTTGCTGCGCGTCGCGTCTACCGAGCTCGCTGTTCAGGTAGGGGAAGGGTAGGCGAACAGTCGCGCAGTTCACGCTCCGATGCCGGCTTAAAGAAAGGAGGGGGGCGGCTGGTTGAGGGGGAGGCGGAGGAACGAGCGGTTATACAGCGCGACCTTTGTCGTCGCGGTTGCAGCGGCACCACCTATACCGTACATGCGCTTTCCGGCGTCGTCCTCGCAGTTCAGTGCGCGCCAGACGGTTTACAGAGAGCGCTCTCTTTTAGCGGCGGGTTGATTTTTTTTTTTTTTTTTTGCTTTTTTTCAAATACGCCAGGGAAAATATTTATTTTAATTCAAGCTCCAGCGACGTGAGTTTGGAGAAATTTTATTGAATTTCTTTGAATGTGACTTTCTGAATGAGAAAATAATTGAGAGAGAGAGAGAGAGAGAGAGAGAGAGAGAGAGAGAGAGAGAGCGCGAGAGAGGGGGGAGCTGTGTAATTGCATTTGGAGAAAATTTAGATTAAATAAATTTTTATCCTCTGTGTTGTGATGCTGTAAACTTTTTTAATCAGAGAAGCGTATTTTATCCTGTTGCATGAAATCGGGTCTATGTTTTTTGGAGGAAATTTAATATGCAATAGTTACTAAAATGTACAATTTTACTAGAGTACAATTTCTCTTCTTGTATGAAAGGTCCAAAATACATTATTTGAGAATGTAACATCACGAATTTAGCGGACCGTATAAAACTACACTGTAAACTTTATATAACAGACCAGATACACAATGAAATGACGTGAAAATATGTCAAAAATTCAATATAAATAAAAGAAAACTTTGATTCCGAATGGTAACAGATAACAAAAAAAGCTTTTTTTATTCATCTTAACGAATATATTTTTTTACAAGACCCCTTATTCGGTACTATATATAGAGAGATACAAGCATACAAAACAATTCATTCTTTACTATAAGCTTAAAATTCTTGAAATGGAGCTCGGGCTATCGAGGTCATCTTTGTGCTATTAAGATCCATTTCAGCGGTTTATCGTATTTTGCTCTATTGTTAACGCATAGTGAGACTAACTAATATCACGACGGTTCTATTATACAGAGTATTATTTTATTTTTATTAACGAATTTACCTTTTGTCTAAAATCAATATTATGTAAAAAGATTGACTTAGAAATTTTTTATTAAACTTGATTCAAGAAATTTTTAGCAATATATCTAGCGCATTAGTTTCAGGAAGATTTAATAAAACTTAAATATTTATTCAAGAATGATCCTTTATTATACGCATTTATACTCAATTCTTTATAAAATTATGAACAGATTGATCGATATTCATTATATATGAAGTAGCTGGATCATAAAAATATGGCTTAATAAAAGCAGAAAGAAATCCATTCGAAATTATATTCAATAATATATTCTTTACGCTCAAATCGCCTTTTAAGTATCGATATTCAATATCACAATGGAAAAAAGAACGGGTGAGAAGGTTTGATACTTTTTTTATTATATCTCCAATAAAGAGTTATATCTTTCATTCTAGGTTATTGTGTAAAGTTTTGATTATGCAATGATAAAGTGACCTGTATAGCACTTATACAATGGATAGAAAGAGAGAGAGAGAGAGAAGGAGAGTTAGAGAGCCCAATATCGCGTAATGGAAGGAAATAAATATGAAATTTCCATATAAATTTATGTGGAATCTATAATTAACTAACATTTATAACAAGGATAATAATATACGAATAGTAATAATGTCAGTATTGACATATAAATCTAAATATAACTAATAGGTATTAAACTACGTTATTAATTAAACGTTTATGATTTTCTAATATTTGCAGATCAAAATATAATAATAACTCTTAGCATATTAATAGTTCTACATATATCAGATATAAATTAAATTAGTCCAGCGTAATCATATAACAAGGATTTCTATGTAACGCACTCTGGAATTAATAACTTACTGTAAAGTATATTGTAATTCAATTTTTTCTGTACCATCTCTATCAAATAATGTATAAAATTGTATTGTTAGATTTATAGATACTTATAAATACATATGTTTTTTTATCCAAACATCTTTTAATATTTTCCCGTCATTTTTATACACATCAATCGCTATATACATATTATACTATATTAGAACGATATATCAGTAACTCATATATATGTACTTAATTTTCCTTATTTTGAGGAACGGATTCGATACTGACTTTTCAACCTCATTTATCTCCATGGTACACATTCATGGTATCATTCGAATTCGTTATCCAGAACACCTTTTATATCCTTTAATTTTTATTTATTTACATGTTCAATTTTTTCTTCTATTAGAAAAAAAATTTTGTACACTTCATTATACAGAGTGTTTGATTAACTTTCAAGATTTTCGTATTATCAAAGAGTGAAATATTATACTTTAAGAGCGGCCTATTTTTCACCCCCGTGCTTTAAGAGTGAATATTTATTTATCGCAGTAAATAGACAAGCCTAGGGTTGGAATCAACATTTCACCAACGTGTATATATATATATATATATATATATATATATATATATATATATATATTAGCCAGCTCGAGCGAAAACTCGAAGGTCTCCTCCCTTAATTCATCGGCTCAGCTATATGTATGCGCGATCGATCTCGGGATATCCGTGGCATACCGTTAAAATTTTGTTCGTCGCCCTTCGCAGACTCGCTCGCGCCGGCTGGTCGCTGCCCGTATTCGCGCACGCAAACATACATTTATACATGCAGTACATTATCCTCGGTGCCCCTCCTCCGCTCGAGTCCGATTCCAAAAGAGATCGCCGAATCCCCGGCGCTTCGTCGTCGGCGAAGGGGTGGTAAGCGCCGCGACTTGCGCGCGCGCGCGGAATTTATTCCGGAGGCACGTGTTGCGCGCCTCGCCCTGTTCTCCGCCCATCCTCCTCCGCCTTTCTACATATATGCAGGTCCGACAGTCACCTTTCCGTCCATTCCAGCGACCGCGCAAGCGGACCAGAGTGAAACGGAAAGTGGAGAGAGAGAGAGGGAGAGAGAGAGGGAGAGAGAGAGATGAAGCAACGAAATTAGCATGTTTTGGGAACGCGCGCGCGCGCGCGCCCGCTGTTACCCGCCAGCAGCAGACAGCCGAGTTTCTACCCCGTTTTCCTTTTCAACTTTCTCCGAGCAACGGTCTACCAGATCGGCGAGCCTCTGTCATCCAGTGCGGATGTTGTCCACCCCTCCCCCTTTTTCTGCGCCCGTCTCGCCATATGCACTCGTCGTTCTGGTCCTCGACCTCTGCCTGCCGGTAAAAGCCTCTAGGTACTCTTAGTTCGCGGTTTTTATCGGGATTTACATTATGCATACATATATGTACGCAATGCCATTATTCCTGTGCGCTCGTCCCCACCCCCTCTCTCCCCATTCGTTCTAGTAGCCGTTCGGAGGATTTTAGAATGTCGAGATGCGCTCACCCCTTCTACGAAGCTTTTTTTTCATGCCACCCCCTCGCCTAGTCAAGTCTCCAATTTGTATGGCTGTTGGTAAACAAGAGTTTTCGTGGGTTTGCACAAGTGGTCGGAAGGCTTGTTAATTATGATTAAACTACCTTCTCTACCACTGCTTCGCTTTTATGTTATACATGGAACCGTATAACGTCTGTCGGGCTTAGGAGCAGAAAAAGAGCATCTGTTTACCACGTAAATTTATTACGGCAAGTTTTACCGGCGATGCGGCGAAGGTGGTTGTATTTTTTATTTATGCGTTGCAAGATTTTTCGAATTCTTACTTCGTTACAGCGTTTTTCCTTTGATCGATAATTTTATTCTGAAATTGTTCAAATAGCGATGCTAATTTTAAAAAAATCTAAGTAAATAGAAAAAAATCTTTACAATGTAGTTTATTAGCTTTATGGTATGTTACGTATTTTAATAAATACAGTACGTATATAATTCATCTTCATGATTTCGAAATCTTTCAAATATTTCTGACATATTTCAATTTCTCATATATTACAAATCTTACGATTTTCAGTAGACAAGTCGTTGCATACTTTTGCAGAGAATGCCGATAATTCCATTATTAGGTCGCATTTTGTTTTTACTAGAGTCTATCGACCTTAAATTATTTCCGTGCCATGAATCTTCCATATATTATAGACACCATTTCATTAAACATATTAAAATTCTTAGTTGAGGTAAGATACGTTGATATAGAGTTTTTCTTCCCTAAATCGAGATCACAAATCTTCCGAAACGAAAGAAAAAGAAAAAAAATTAAAAACAAAAAAATAAATTCGAGATACTCCCTGACAACGAGCAAAAGCAATTCCGATTAAACTTTCCAACTTTTGATGAATTACATTTGTGTGCGAGCGAGCGAGAAGTGTTCGTACGAATGAAAAAGGAAGCATGGATAATTCATGGGATAGCGCATATTGATGATTCCTGAGTCGTCTCTCTTTTTTATCAGTTCCGTGGCCCTCTCTCACATCGCATAAAATAGAGAAGAATATTCTCGCGGAATACCGATCACTTTCATACTTCCTCTGTCTCTTCTTTCTGTCCTCTCTCGCCCCTTGGCATTTTCGTACTTCCCAGCGCTCTCTCCTCCTCCCTCTCTATCTCTTTCTCTTCATTCTTATCTTCCTTGCTTTTCTGGTCCATCCCTCTGCAATTCCTTTTGCGCAGACTACTCAGATGGATTGATACTCTGAATAAACGACCGTGCGGTAAGCGACCGACTTTCCTCTCCTCTCCTTTGCCACGACGATTTTCTTCTCCTTTTTTTTTCTATTCAAGCATCGCAAGAGGGATTTGCCGAGGCTTTCACGTATCTCGAGATGCATCGTCAAGTCGGAGATGCAAGAAGCTCGCAACAGGAGAATGCGGATACTACTGAAAATTCCTCCGCCCGCCCTTTCAATTGTATGTATATATATATATTCGTTTTTTTCATCATTGCCTATTTCATTCATCCTGTAATTCTTCGATTTTTCTTTCCTCCGTATAAGATACTGTGCTCATGCGGTGGAAAAAGAACGTGGCAGACATCCAATTTTTGTAAATGGACATAAGGTTATGTAACTTAATTTTTCTATTATATTTATTTATGTTAATAAATTATGTCCAAGTAATGAGACAATTTTTTAAGCAGAAAATATATTTGAGAAAAGAATTTCTATCAATGTGAAAAAAAAAAATTAATTCTAATACAGTAAGAGTAAACATTAGAAATCTTGTCGTCATATATAAAGGGACTTCTATTGTACAATTTGATAACCATTGATTCAATAAAGATCGTATTATTATTTACATGTAGTGGCAGTTGTACCCATTTCCTTTTCCTTATAATCCATACAAATAGTGTTATAATTATAGTTTGCGATTAATTTTGTTATACAATGAGCTGGAAATATTGTGAACTCCCACGCTAGGAAAAAGCGTTCAAGCAAGAAAAGTTAATTTCAAAAGTTAGTAGACTTTGGAAGTTCAAATTATGATTTTGGTCCATTATTGTGTTTAAAGTCGTTGATTATATACCACGTTCTTTAAGATTCGAAATTCTTAGCTTTCTGTAATTAAACATATATTTCGAAACGACCTCCATAGGTTATTTTGAGCCATGTCATCGTTCCAAGTCTAGACGTGAAATTTTGTACACTTTCGTAATTCGGAATTGGTGATAATCAATGACAAATTGAAGTTGACCATTTAATTCAACCATCAAAGCTGAACAACTGTATTTAACACGTTTTCCGAAGCTTACTTTTCATCAGCAGTGTATATGAGGTCGTCAGAATATTTCGAATACTGTATAATGGGCTAAATCATTTTTAACTAAAATTAAATCTTTAGTACCGAACCGAATTATACTTATTTATTACGTCACTCGCTAAGTTTATTTTAAAGTTACGACTAGCATCGATAATTTATTCAGTTACAAATTACACGTATTCGCGCCCAGAGATCATACAGACACACACACACACACACACACACACACACACACATATTGGATCGTGTCCCATCCGCAATCAGATCTTGATCCGGGGCAGGATCTATATTTCTGGGAGCAACGGGCGCAAATATCATTATTACCCCCCACCATCCAACGCAAAAAGCAGGGAGCCGCGTAAGCTCGGGGCGAGCTTACGTATTTTCCGCTCCATTTTCCAGAAGACACCTTTGATTCATATCCCGGTTCCGCTTCTTATCTATTTCTTCCTCTTCTCGCCAGCTATCTTCACCCCGATTCCACCCCTCCCCGCCACCTCTGCCTGCCCCCACCGCCGGATCCGCATCCAGATCCAGCAACTTTTTACCATCCTCTCTCCAGAGTCTCCTTATATTCATCACTCACTCTCGTATACCTCGCTCGCTCCTAGCTCTTTTTCAAACCCCATCCGCCCCCCTCTCCTCCCTTGCTCTCTATCCCTTTTTACGAGCGGGGGGGGGGCGCTCCAGAGCGGCTTATCCGTCCGTATCGGCTGTTCGGCGCCGCGCGGCGCGGCGCGCGGTGCGACTCTAACCCCGCGGGTGGAGGATACTTTGACGCGATTTGCCGCTATACAAATGAATGCGAACTAGAAAGTGGAGGGATCGGGGGAGGGGGCGAAAATGGATGAGGAGAAAGATATCAGACAAGGTGAGGGGGAGACAGAGAGAGAGAGAGAGAGAGAGAGAGAGAGAGAGAGACGCTCGCGATCGATTACTTTCGCCCCGCTCTGAAGATACGGCACGGGATTATTTGTGTAATCTGCACAGGGGTATTACCCGGCGACTTCCATGCGATTTCATCGGGATATTAATTCTACTCGTCACTCGTAATTGGCCCTTTGAGGGACTCCCGAGAATCTCGGACACTTTGATTAGGTCGACAGAATTACTTTTCCTGTATTTTTCATGCTGATGCATTGCCTCTCCGTGAGCTGTGTTTTTATCTTGGTTTCGGTTTAAAATGCTTGATGTCAGTTGCTATGCAGCAATTAATCATAAAAGTTAAATTTATCGTTTATATGTAAAGGTGTGAGGATCTGAAAATGAAATTTCAGCTTACTACTACGTAATAATTACAATATTTCATTGTGAAATGTATACCTAATTCTAATATAATAATTATTATTTATAAATTTTTAATTTGTATATTATATTAATAATAAATAATAATATAGATATAAATAATATAAATAATACAAATAATTATAATTATAAATGATAAATTTCTAATTTATTTTTTCATTCATGCTTCTCAAATATAGCATATGCAATCTCTATTCGTTGAAAAATATTCTTCATATCATTAAATAAAATTTCGTAAAAATAAATATTATCGATTAAAATAATTTACCGTGTATGTAAACTCCATATTAGTACGTGCAATAAAAAAGGTTGAGAATGTGATTAAAAATAATGGATTACAAGCAGTTTATTGTAAGATATTTTGACTCTCTTGTGTATATGTAATCGTCGATGAGTCAGTCTATACGTAACGGAATGAACATACTATCTAAGACGTTTCATATTATTTAGAACTTTTCGAATTGAGAAGAAAACATTAAAGATCAATTTCTTAAATATTGAAGACATCGAGAGTGCTATTCAAAACAATGATTCTTTAAATGAAACGGATTAGTGTGTCGGATATTAAACGTTCTCATCTCGTTTTCCTTTCTATTGATTGCTCTATAATCATCCATGAATGCGTGCTACCGTTACAGTTATATATATATATATATATATATATATATATATATATATATATATATATAACTTTGCAAGCGCCAATGCTGGCGCGATGGAGAAGCTCGTATGGCATTGTTCTTGGTTGACCGCTCAATCGTGACAAAGCGATAGCGGAGCGCCGGACGGGTGTCGGCGACGAAGAGCGCGAAAACAATAAGCCCGCTATATATACGGATCTTTCTGCGCATTTTCCGAGTCCTTCTCGTCTTTCGCTCTCACGACGTCCGTGAAATTTTTTTTTTTCACCCCGTCCGCGTATATACTCTTTTATTATAGAGGACAGCTTTTGCGACGAAAGGAGAAAATACATCACATGACGTTTTCGTATAAGAAAGGTACGGATGCACGATTCGAATTTCATTTCTAAAAGGATTTCTGTCGCATATCTTGGCTCAAGATTTTATCCATTTCTTTATTTATATATATGTACATGATAATAGCACTGCTCCTATTTAAGATAGATAAACATAATATGTTCTTAGTGCTATTTGATGTATTATATATTTATGAGAATTGTAAATTGTAGTGATCCTGTAGAAAGTAATTCCCGTCAGAAAAATTCAGAGAACATAATTTCTTTAAAAAAAATGAATTATTTTTCCTTCTCTTACGTGGTTCCCTTGTGACAGTAATGATGTAGTATCAGTTATTTACTAGAAAAAAGTTGATAAAAAATTAGGAAAAAACTTCTGGGTTTATTGTACGGAACATTAACTAAGGAGAAGCAAATATCTGTATATACAATCATATAATACAGTTAAAAGATGCATATGACAACAGATTTTAGAGTTGATCAGAAAAAACAAATTTTTTTTTATTCTATTGTACTCCTCTTTTATATATCACAGATTTATGAGTACTGTAACAATTACTGTGCGATCACTCGTATGTCCTTTGACCGTAAATAATACGAATTGCACGAATTGTTTGTGGCAAAGGAATTTTTAATGATAAAATCTGGACTATAACATACTACATTTCTAATGAATTTTATACAATGTTTTGTATGCGTATTCTTTTTCGTTATAGCTTACGTGTTACATGGACTTAATTATTATTTTTTTTAAATCTGCTCGACTATTTTGTAAAATGTCTCCGAAAATTTGGATTGTCAGAAATTGAACTCCGTTCATTATGTAGCCTCAACTTAGCAAGTCAAGTTCGGCATCCGACAATAATAAACAAAGCGGTACCTTTACCGCTTGAGCCAAATCTTACTACGCTATCTATATCATTATACTAAAATATCGTGGAAAATTGAGTCTGTTCAGGAAATATTATTGTACGAGTATTATTGGTAAAATTGCCTCGGTTCTGTTGAACTAGTGTTAAGAATGTAAATTTATATTTACATTGTTTCGAACAATATTTAGTAATATTATGTACATTAAATATATTGAAAATTAAGACAATTCTTTTATAATAAAAGTTGAGAATTTTTCTATTGTTTTAGGATTTGGGAATGAAATACATTGTTCATGTTCTAATAAATTAGATTAAGTAAAAAAAATCCATGTAAAAATCTTTACGCCTATAATGTCGATATTTAAAATATGGAAGAGTCTTAATATCGCTTAAACGCTTTGTAATCTACTGAAAATCCGACTAACTAATGTTATAATGTAAGTTATAATAAAATTTATGTGATTTTAAGTGATACAGTGATTCATATTAGAATGAAAAGAAATCTTAATAATGTATACAATCTCGGTCAAAATAAATCTGATATCGTATTTTATTCTTTGTTCTCTGAGCTTTGTTGTCACGCTTAAGAATAATATCTCCACGAACTGAAACTTCAGATCTACAGCAGATTTGGAAACTTAGACATCAGACGGACAGCGGCCCGACGACCTGAGCGATTTCATAACTACAACTGGAGTTCACCGAAAATGCTTATTTCTAAAATAGATTTCCAACGATCAACCTCGGATGAAGAGAGAAATAACGGCAAACAAGTTTACAATTGCGAAGAATGAAATCGACTTAATCATATAGACGATCAACAACAATGAGTCTTCAATAAGTAAATTATTGTAAATCTGTTGTGTAGGACTTTTATTGGAATTCTATCGCTAATAATGTAGAAACATCTCTCGCGCCTACCTTAAGATTCAGGTCAGCATGAGTAGCGAAGACAAGCCCGGAAACACGCGCTGGTACATACAAAATCCTACCGATGAAAAAAAATTGAGCTCGTTAGGAGAAGATCGCCTTTGTCGTGGCGCGGGGAGCGATTCTACGCTCTTTCGCGGCCCTCGGCTTTGCCCGACGAGGATACAAGGAATCCGCGTCCCCTCCGCGATTAGATATATCCATTCACCGCTGCCCGATTTCCAAAAGCTCGCCACCCCTCTGACTTACTCCCGTACCTACTTGATAAATGCGATTCTTCGCCGGAGCTCTGCGTTCGCGTCGCGCGCGCCAGCTGATCTATATATATATATACATATATATATGTATATACTCCGCGGAAGCCACGAGAAATCATAATTCATCCGTCCTCCGCGGGCAGGCAGCAGAGGACGCCTGGAATATACGGCTGTCGGTTATGGCCGGCGCGCACCGGGTATCCATAAATGAGTGCGATCCTCGGCCTCTTTCCCCACCCCACCCCACTCCAGCCGCCACTTTTCGTTGACTTCGCGCCGAGCATCCGTCTTTCTTTAGCATTTAATGCCATCTCCGTCATCTCGCTTTCTCTATAGTTTTCTCTATATCACCTAGCTCGGGGGATTCGGGTTTCGCGCGCGATTTCGCACGTCAAAATCTGGAAGTTATAGGTACGGAGGGCATCGGCCTGAGGGATCTCTGTTTTTTATGGGTTGTAATTGTAGGAAGACTTTTTACTTCGGGATTACGTTACAATGCTGGATGAAATGGCTAAATTACGTGGATTCTGGATTAATGACCATTTTAACGTTTTATCGATAAATCATTCTTTGCATGGAGGTTCATTTTTTATTTATTTCTGAAGAGGGTCTATTTTGGAAAAAAAAATAGAAAATTATAATAGATAATCATTGCGTTCAACTAAAATTTGGATGTTGAGATCTTGTATAACAAGAAAAAACTTACAAAAACGTATACAATATCAATGAAACGAAGGGACACCCGGACAAAATAATCGAATGAAATAATAAACAATAAATTTAAACAAAGTTTTATTTACATGATTCTTATACACATATTTCGCATCTTGATCTTTGATGCTTTTATGAATCTGCGTCGACCAACGTTTTCAATTGCTTCAGCTGACTATCGGAAACTGAACTAACAATTAACAATGCAATAACATATACCTAACCCTCAACCCACTCGACTTTAAATGCAAAACACAAATTTATCTTAATAAATAACGATTAGTGATATCTAATAATAGTGAATATATAATATATACAAGCTTTAAATTATTTTCATAAGCTACTGTAGCTTTTCCAAAATTTCAGAACTCATATTTGCCATTCTTATCTTTACAATAGATAAACAAATTACTTATATTATTATTATTGTCACTTATAATTCATACGGATGAGGCTTTTACATGTTGTAGAACAGGAACTGTATTATTAATCATTTTATCTTTTTTACTTTCTTGAATAATAATATATAACCTGTATGAATGAAAACAATACTTCGGCTTTCACAGATTCTCTTGAAAAGTGCTTTTTTGATCTCAATTCAACTGCGTCCTTTTCGTTCACAGATACACTCCTGTTTTAATCTTCTGACAAATGTTTCAATCTTTTCTTAAATCGATTATTCGATTTTAACAATAGAATGTATTTGCTTTGGAATGATAAACCAAAAGAATGTATTAGGTTGTCAAATATGTCCCTGCCGCCTTTTTGTCTTACAGAGTTCGTATCTGGCAATACTATACATCATTTGAAAGGGCTTGACATAACATACAAAATGACACTTTGCATGATTAGTTTGGATATTGCGTTCAAAAATTATAGACCTGTAAACATGGAGTTCACTAACTCCGAAACTCGCGCAATTTTACAATTTTCTTTCGTCAAAGACAAATCCTCTAGAGAAACGTTTCATGAGATTAATGGTGTTTTAAGGGATGACACGCTATCACTTCGAACCGCAGAGGAATTCGACGATTCAGAGCCGGTGAAAAGGACACTATGGATAAGCCAGCCGGCGGAAGGCCTGTGACGTCGAATACCAATAAAATCATGGAATATATCTAGTTAGACCGGCATGTGGTATCTCATGACATGTCCCAGGAGATAAGAGTTAGTCACCAAATCATTTTAAACCATCTGCAGAAGGCTGGATACAAAAAAGCTTAATTTTTGGGTGCCGCCTGATTTGACGCAAATAAACCTTCTGGACCGAATCATCGCCTGTGATGTGCTGCTGAAACGGAACGAACTCGACCCATTTTTGAAGCGGATAGTGACTGGTGACGAAAAATGGATCACATACGACAATATCAAGTAAAAACGGTCGTGGTCCAAGGCCGCTGGACCGTCCCAAACAGTGGCCGAGCCGAGATTGACGGGCAGGAAGGTTTTGCTATGTGTTTGGTGGGATTGGAAGGGAATCATCCACTATAAGCTGCATCCGTATGGAGAGACGCTAAATTCTACCATCTACTGTGAACAACTGGACCGTTCCAAGTAGGCTATCGAGCAGCAGCGTCCACAATTGGCCAATAGGAAGGGCGTAGTGTTCCACCAGGACACTGACAGACCACACACTTCGTTGATGACTCGTCAGAAGCTACGGGAGTTCGGATAGTCCGGACATAACGCCAAGTGATTACCAACTGTTCCTGTCCATGTCGAAGGCCCTTGGTGTTGTAAATTTGGACTCAAAAGAGGCTTGTGAAAAGTGGCTGTCCGAGTTCTTCGCAAATAAGGAGAGGAGTTTCTACGAGAGGGGTATTATGAAGTTCCTGTCTAGATGGAAACACATTATCGGACAAAACGGCGCATATTTGAAGTAAATCCGACCACTGTAAGATTTTTTATAAAGCATTGAATGAAGAGAAAAAAAGCGAAAGGGAGATATTTGACAACCTAATAGTTGATCTTTTATATTCGGATTTGGTTTAGCTAAATTCCTTAGAAAAAAATCATCTCTAGATAAGTTTGCGAATCCTGAAGCAAGATGCTTTTTTATTTTTTGACATAAAACGAAAGAAAGATATACATACGTATCGTGGAAGAATTAATTTCTCAGATGCACATAACTTGATTAAAAAAAAAAAAAGAAAAAGAAAAGAATTTTTTCAACTCGTCAGGTATATCAAACTTTTTTAATATTGCAAATTCGAGACACTCAAGACGACTACCGTATGGCAAACGTAAATAAAACGATCCTTGATATATTTATAAATTTCTTATTCACTGTTTTATAAATTGCGATATGGGTGACGAACGCCAAGGCAATCGTTTCTCGCTCTTATCCGCATTGAATTCGTTGCATACAAATACGCGATGATTTAAGGCGCATCCGCACCCCTCCCCCGCCCCGCCGGATACCCCCATTTAAGTGAAAAGCTGTCCTCGGCTATTTATTCGCGCGAAGCAGGACGGTCGTATCTCGAAGGCGTGGGGCTGCCGCGTCGGCTTCGCGCGCGCATCCGCGCGGTGAACGGATGCGGATCGCGTTGAGCTCCTTCCTCTCCGTCTCTCTGTCTCCCTCTCTTTCTCCCTCTCTTTCTCTCACTCCTCTTTTCATTCTCTGGGATTGTCATTGAAATGCGGGAAATCCAACTTTCGCCGGATCGACCGGCAGAGGGCTAACCTCGGAATTTGTTGCTTTAATCGAACATTAAATTCGAGCATTGTTTCCTGAACCCGTTCAGCAGAGTTTGGTCGTTCCTTTTTTTTTAAAGTTCGCTGTCGACGAGAAGGGAGCGATATAAAGTTGATCGTCTCTTTCACTAGTGCCACTCGACCACAAATCGTTTAAATTAAGAAAACAGAACTTAAAATTAAATTAAAACACGATAAATATGTTTTTTCTTTACAAAATATTTTGATAAATATAAATAAAAAACAAATTTTTATACATTCAATAACGAATACATCGTATATTAGGATAAATTATACTATTAGAATGAAGAAGTTGTACCTTTACGTTATCTGATACATCTTATAGTATATGAAAATGTTGAACCTTAATTATTTAATTATATTTTAATTTTAGTATAAATTTCTTTAGACTCGAGAATAATTTAAATGTTAATTGAAATTTATATTAAAAGTGTGGAGGACATTGATTAATAATTCAATGGCTTGAATTTTCAATTTATTCTCAATATAACTAAAAACAGATTTACCTTTAACCTTATCATTGTATTTAGTAATGAACTGATAAATAATTTTTAATTAAATTTACTCATGAATTAAAATAGAAGGAATACCAATATGTATTAATTTAGATAAAATGTAAAAATTCACTTGTCAAAGTCTTAAGAAAGGGTAAAAAAGTAAATTGAAATTACTGAAAGATTAGCTTAGACTAATTGATAGGCGTTAAAATTTTACGTGGATCTAGAGGAGGCGAATGGAAATGATTTCTGTGACTTCCCACCGCAAGTCGCTTATACCATCCTACTTTCCTCCGTGGAAATGAATCGTCGGACACTTGGATAATACCCATAGCTTCGCTTGCTCGTATACACAGCGCACTTTAACCATCGACATCCTAGATCCTAAAGTTCCATCTCCCCTCTCTCATAATCCGAAACCCATCATCGGCGAAAGTTCTGCACGGGGAGGGCGTCGATCGTATCCTGGAGCTGCAGAATAGCGCTCTATCGCGGCTATAAAAAAGCAAAAACCGCGTACGGGATATAAAGCGGCGAGCACAAGATCGTCCAGACGCCCGCCGCGTTAACGGAGGAACGCTTAGATTATGGGAGCGGGGAGGAGCGGCAGCGGGGCGAACGCATTTTTACGTGGGAGTCGGGTGCGGTGGGTTGGGAGGGGGGGGGCAGCGATAGGTCGAGCCCGACACGTAAACTCCATTAAGCGGCGCGTTGCAATATCATCGTGTGAAAGGTGGACGTTCGCCGAATGCTAAGCAAGAGGACCGCGTTACCGATGAGCCGAGCTTCCGTTTGTTGATTGCGAAACGACCAGCGGTATAGCGTGGATATGGGACCACCTTGATCGCAATCGGGAAGGGCCAGGAATGGAGCGGCTAAGGCGGTAAATACTGATTGGTTGCTTTCTGCAATCTGAAAAAACTGATAAAAATTACGTTGAAAATAGGTATATACGAGTATAAATATACATACATACACACACACACACACACACACACACACACACACACACACACACACACACACACACACACATATATATATATATATATATATATATATATATATATATTTCGACATGGGATTTTGTTCCGAGTATACGGTATGTGATAATATATAGGTTATGTAGAATGTATGGGTTGTGCGCTGTGATATTGGAAGTGCTAGATCAAAAGAATATTAGAAAATTGAATGTACAGTAGAAAATTGTCACATTTCCTCAAATGCAAACATATATGACATCTAACATTAGCAAAACTTATAAATGAGAAATCGCCAATATTATAAATCTTGAAAACTTTGAAAAACATATTAAATATTCGAACAATTATTAACTCATATGAGTTCTAACATTGACGTGCATCTGAACGGAATATTAGAAGCACAATAGTTATTCAAGCAATTACTTTTTGATCATAACAACCTTCAAGTAAGTTTTATAAAAATATCAAAAATCCATGATTTTAAATGATCTTTGAAATTATTTCATACACCGTAACAATGTAAGGTACTTTAAAGCATTCAAAATTAATTTGAAATCATATCATATATAAAATCAAATGTTATCAAATTGAAATCTGAAAACATTCTTGTCCCCTGAAACAATAGCAATAGTTTTTACGGCCGATTTTACGAGCATAATTCGAGCCAATTCCACAGTATTATCTCAGCCAGCAGAAAAGCAACGCATAATTATAGCGAGATTTTAACTTATTTTACCGACTATACAGAGGTAAAGCAAATTAATCTATTTATAAAGCGCAACATTTAGAATTAAACCTCGTTATTAAAAATTTATGCGCATTCGCACGGGCATTGTTGATTACACGAGCTGCTTTTACCGTTATCTTACACACGAGCATAATTAGCTTATGCTCGAGAGGCACCGCGGCCGCGGGGCTCTTTCTCCCTATCGGCGATCTGGGCGTATTTGTCACCCGTCAAGCCGAGCGCATTATCATAACGACTGTCCGTCCGTTGGTGCCAGCCGCAACCTCTGAGGGATGGGCATCACCCCCACCCCTCCCACGTTCGTGGTAACAAATATTTACTTCGCACGCAATGCGCATAAGAGTGGACTAACGCCTCGCCCGAGTTGCTTCACATTTTTCTCAGATCTATCCTTCTCCCTCTGTCCTCTTTCAGCAGGATTAAAAGTTTAAGCAATCTGATGGTCTAACCGGGTGATTTCTCGCTTAAACATATTCGACACGAAGCTATGTACAAACCGAAATAAATATCCGTTCTATACCCAGAATGTAAATTTAGATGCTTTCTCGTCGATTTCAAATAATTTTCTAAACTCAATAAATATTTCTATTACGAGATTGACAAAATAATTAATAAATCTCCGGCGCTCGAACGGCGGACAAAGGGGAGCTGAATTTCATGATTATTACCATTGCAAGGCTTTTTTAGTTCAGCGCGATCCTCGGTCAAGTTCGAACGTCTCCGCGTGTATCGCTTCTTTTTCTTCCATTTTCTTTCACTATTACATCAATTGTAATACCGGTTAAAATTTAAGCTATCACATTCATTTCATATATATATATATATATATATATATATATATATATATATATATATAATATCAATATACAATTATTCAATATACAAAAGAAATTCAAGAACCAAGTTCTTGATGAGGCAGACGGAAGTCTGACTCCCCGGGCCCGGTGTCTAGTGCAACAGCACGGCGTACTTCGGTACGCATTCAAAGCATAAGACAATTCCATCAATTAATTCATTGTTAATATTACGTGGGGTTTTTATGCCTTTAAGGCTTTTCCCCAACAAAAGCCAATAAAAAATTTAATTCATTGGCTCAATTATTTGTTTTATTTGTTCATCCTCGATCTATACAAAATAAGAAAATCTCTCTATGTTGGCGAGATTTTCAACACAAAAATCAGCTTCATTCACAAACCGACAAGAATAATGTCGAAATTTTGTGAACGAAAAATCACAGTATATTTTTCTGAATGCCATCGATGCGCTGAATTCAAATCAAAATTCCTCTATTACATCGGGATTTTGAGATATTTTAACCTAAATGTGCAAAACACGGCATTTTTTTTAACATATTTGAGGTTATGTAGCAATGTCAATTATTTTTTTACCAAAACACTCTAGATTATCAGAAAGTATAAGTCTTTTTCTTCAAAATGCGGTTGTCTTTACAAACATATCTTGTTTTCAAATCAAATTTAAAAATTTTACAATAGTTGAAAAACAAAATAGGACTATGATGGTATTAATCAAATAAACCCTAAAACTCCACACCCCAACGCACCTATCTTATCCCCATAACCCAAAACCCAAGCGAAGATACTGTAAATGCGCAAACACGAATCTCACATCAGTCCACCCATCTCAACCCTTAGATGCCACTCAAAAATCTCGAAGATTCTTACCGTTCTTGGATATAGTTTTATATATTGAATATAGTTTTTTGATAAAAAAAATTGACGTTGCTACCTAAAGACAAAATGGTGTTTTGTACACTTTAACTTTACAATATCTCATAATCGTGACGCGAGAAAGCAATTTTGCGTTCAGATTTAGATTCAGTGCATCGAAAACATTCACAAAAGTATGCTGTGGTTTTTGGACAAAAAAATGACCGCATTTTGTCGGCCTGTGATATTTATTACAGTAGAGAATCAAGTAATTAAAATTCAATAAATCGACAATTTCTAAATTGTTGTTTATATAGAGTTCAAGACACATTGTTTTGAATAAAATATAATTACAATTCATGTACTGAAAATTTAACTATGATTAATATTAAGACATGAATAAGAAATTGGTGCGAAGTACAAAGCTCTACCACATTATGTCTACCATCAGTGCAGACGTAAAGTGGTAAAGACTATATATATATATATATATATATATATATATATATATATATATATATATATAGAGAGAGAGAGAGAGAGAGAGAGAGAGAAATCTAAGGTGAACCCGAAAACTGAGACGCGAACGCGAGAGGCGCTCTTCGCGAGAAATTAACAAACCTTCCTCAGCAACCATGTATAGGAGCTTTGAAATTGGTCGTCGCCGAGTACGATGCGGTTACGCGTACATGTTTGTCCTCTCTATCGGCCTCTCTCTCTCTCTCTCTCCCTTTCTATATATATATTGCTTCTCCTCTCGGTTCTACGTGTGCTCTTACGTTGGCATTTGTGCCTCCAATATATATATATATATGTATGTATATATATGTATATGCTGGAATCTTTTGAATATATGAATTTCCATAGAAAATAACGCTCCTTGATAATGTACAATGAACCGCACACACACTCGATTGTGCAGAATACTATTTTTATTTAATTGATAATTATGCAGGCTAAAAATTGATATTCTTTGTAATTTGCATGTTATTTATATCTTTAATGCAAATACAGGAAGGGCGGCATATAATATTCGAAATATTAGTTCGCATCTTGATTAAATGCGTTCGAAGCTTGGTTCGAACGTTCAAAGCATTCTCTAGCGATGCGTGTACTCAAGAATTCAAGAATTATACTTGCCAGCAATATCTCGTAATATTTTCTTAAGATTTCTGGAATTTATTAGTAATAGACTTAACAGGTCACTTCGCTTTTTAGTATTGTAAAAAAGGAAAGATAAATCTTAAGACTTTTTTTTCAATCTTATCGATATTATACTGATGAGGGAAAAAATTAATTTCAAATTTACAATAATATAATATATGACAGGAATAATAAGATTCGATATCTTCGTAATAAAATTAATAAAGAATTATGTAAATGGCTTAAAACACATTGACACGAATTGTCAGTGAAAGAATAAATAACGATCATCAAGAAAATGCACTGAATCCGGCAAATGAGGGCTACGGACTTGAAATGAGTTTGACAAATTACATGATCGAAACAATTATATTACATCCGAAGTTTACACTGATGGCAGTAAAAGAATATTCAAAGCCACTAATATAATGAATGGAAGATATTCCAATGAGATTGAGATTGTTAGAGATAAAAACAATATATAAATGTAAATACAAATAGCATATTCATAATATAATTTTAGAACATTATTGTACAATTAACTCATTAGTATATTATTAATCATTCTATTTCCCTTACTCCTGACATTTTATTTTGTTATGCTCATCGAAGATCGATATTTTTTGATGTGAAATAAAATATTTATATGTTAAACAGAGGTGTTTAACATTAACCTTTATAATAATTAGTGCATAATACATGTATTAGTATTTATTTATTGTTAATTATAAATAAATAAATAAATAAATAAATATATATATATGTGTGTGTGTGTGTAATCAAGGAAATAAAATTTGAACAATATATAAATAAACGCAGGGGCGCATTAATTATCAGCGACAAGCCCGAAGAGCTGCTCTCGGGACATAAACGCCGAGTCTGCGCGAGGGCCTCTCTCGCGCGGTGCCGACCGTCAAAATCACTTGTTCGCGATCCCAAACGCGCCGGATTTCCGGAGAGCGAGCAATTCCTGGACATTTGCGGCGGTTGCGGCGGCGGTGGCGGCGGCGACAGCAGCAGCAGCAGCGGCAGCAGTAGCAGCAGCTTGATTATATGGCAAAAGGGGACGAGAGCGCTGACGGCCGCCCAGTCCGTGTACGACGTAAATTTGCGCGGAGTCGACGAAAACGAGATTATAAAAGAGGATCGTCGGTTCTGCTCGGCGAATGTGAGCGCCGCCGATGGGATTTCACGTGTCGTGAAGTAGCTGCTTCGGCCGGCAATTACTCGGTTGGCAAATGTGGAAGCCGAGTTTATTCGAACTGTGATTTTTATCCGGGTTAAGCCATAATTAAATTTATGAACAGGGAATATAAATATTGTTCGTTTATTTACGTGGGCTGTTATAATAAAATGCAATCGTTATATTTTATATCGTGACAAGCACTTCTTAACTAATATATCATATTAGACTATAATTATATAATATAGACTGTATACTGCAAAAATGTGGCTTTTTGAATTATCAATGTAAGTTTCCTAACTCCGTATGAACATTGTGCATTTGACATAAACACTATTATAAAATATCATGACTATGCAAATTTAGCATTTGTACTTTTTATGCCGACTCATTAAACTACAAGAAAAATGTTTAGAGAGCATACCTACACTGTCATTTCATTCTTTTTTTTGGTTAGATATTGTAGAAGCAAATCTATTATGGACAAATTCCTTCATTACACGTTTTACTAAAGCGAAGCCTTGGAGAATGACCTTCAAAAAGATACAAGCTACCTTATTTTCAGTAAAATATTGAATTCAGAAGATCATTATTTATCAATAAAGAAAGTTCTTTCATTTAGTTTACTATACATGTAATAGTAAAAAGTCTGTTCTAAATAGACAATATTGTTTCGAGCATTATTGTTATTCTATTTGATTAACAGGGTTTCTAAGACCTACATTATTTTTCATTTGCATTAATTTACTATTACTGTTTAGTATTACGTTCATGATACCAAAATATTTAAAAACAAATTAATCGTATTAGCTGATCCATTAATACTGTAGATAATGGTTTTTTTTTTTGTTCAGCACTACATTATGCCAATCTTCTTTGAGGATATAAGTAATATATATTTTGTATAATCGAGAAGTCTGATGAAAGCTACATATGAGAATGACTTAGGCAACTAAGTTAAATTTTACGGCTCGAAAATTTTTTTTAACCATTACCATTCTGATACGGAAGCATGAAAATTACTCGTCAATTACAGTCTTAGTTAATCTTGAATTAATCGCAGTATGAAACGCATATTCAATTTTAGTTTGCTAATATCCACGCACACTACTACGCTTTATTACATAGATTTACACGTACCTCCTTTTTCATTTCGTCTGCAGATTATTTAACAAGTATCGCGACGACATAAAAAGCCGTTTATTTTATTTTCTAAATACACTTTAAAAAGTCCGATATTTTGATTGATGTTTTTTACTTCACCCTCGTAGCGAATGCAATTACAAACGGTTCTCCGTCATTGTACGTAATGGCGAACGCAATGTCGACTTTGTATAGTGATTACTGTTTCCGGAACGAAAAAAAAATCGCGTATCGATTCATTTATTTTGAGTGGAAATCAAATAGCGATCAAATATAACTTGTCCCACTTTCAAAATACATTTTGAACTGTTAAATTTCAAAGAATAAAAAGGCTTTTTTTACATTCAAAGGCAATGTATGACCCGATATTTGTCAAAGGGGTAAATGTTTTCTTTTTCAATGATGTAAAAAATTTGAAACAAATTAATGAACATTTTTTTCATTATGTTGAAAATATATTCAGGATTTCTTAGTCTCTATGGTCATATACAAATTAAATTGTAATAGAACATATGAAATAAAAATATTAGGAAATTTATAAGTGGATATTTTTATTGAAATTACTGAAAATACACTTTTTAATGGAATCACCTATAATAAAAACGAGGACACATAAATCTACATATAATTTACTTTATTAAGAAAAAGTTTTATTTTCTGGCCATAAAAAATACATAGAAATTTCAAAATGTAAAAGTATATTTTTTGGAAAAGTACATTTTAAATTTATATTTATTTATAGTAAGCATGGAGAATGTATGAATGCGATATGTACCTCAATAAAATAACTCATATCTCTGTATTTTTTTTTCTATTAATGTATCATATGAAAAATTGTTTCTTCTTTCATAACAGGTAGAATGAACTTATATCACTCTCCACACACTTTACCTTTTTAAAAATATTCCAAATTTTTCCCACCTAAAGCCAAATCTCGAATACGTTGAAGGTAGAAATATTTGTCTTTTTAAGCTATCCACGAATCAAGAGATTCTATAAATTGTTAATATTAATAAATCAGATGCAACGTGATGTAGGGCATTCTATTGAAAATCTTCCAAGCAGGTTTTAATGGATTTGGCAATTCCTGGCCAACTGCCATGTAATATAATCACTTCAAGTAACTGAAGATGTTTGCTGTTGAATCATTATAAAAGCATCGAAATGGCTTGCAAGCTCATTACTAATGTTAAAACAAGCTTTTCTTTCGTTTGGCACGAATTCTAATCGGTCAGTGCTCTCATTGTAATCGCTTTTTTAAATTATTTGAATAACTTTGAAGATTTTAGGCCTTCCTATATCATTATAATCGCTATTATTATGAAGCCCGGGAAGCTTTCGCTGTACATTGTTTCGCTTTGAACAGTATCTCCGTAATCTCTTGGGAGCTGTGAATACGCTTCAGGAAAAGCGTTCTTTGAATGAAAGAAAAAAAAATCGAGGATTCACGCAAATGTGGCACAAAATCAGTCAAGTAGATAATGGAAAAATAAAATTGCACTAATGTCTGATAGTAGTTTGTTTATCTATGCTTAAGCTTTGTTAATCTCCTGTATGTATCAAAAAGTATCAATATGTATCAAAATTTGTCATCCAATCACTAATATTTTTTAAATATAAATTTAAATGTAATTTTTTCAATGGAAAGGACTTCATGGTGATCATTCCATTGTTGTCAACTCACACGTAACTCATTTTAATTTAAAAGTCATACTTAAGTCATACTTAAGTCGATATTTTATGAATTATTTTATAATCAAAGTAAAATATATTATTATTATATTATTATTATTGTTAATTATATTATAATCAAACTACAAGTTATAGATATAGTAACAAAATGAAAATCAAAAAGCCAATGGAACAAAATCAAAAAGTCGAAGTATCGCCGTTGTGCATTACCACACATCGATTTTGAAGAACATATTAAGCACAAAGCACCTATATATCGTGTTAACAGGGCTAGTACACATACGTATATCGATCCGCCATTTTGAGCTGAAATGCCCAAATCCTTAAGCACGGCAGAGTCCCGAACAAAGAGGTGTACGGTCAAAGTATCCACGCTCTTTGCCAGTGTTATCGCGGCAAAGGCTAAGTGCCTTATATATATATATATACATATACATATATATATGATATGTGTGTCTGTACGCGTGTAAGGGGTTTCGAGCTCGCTCTTCCGGCCGTATTGTTCTCGCGTTTCTGCAGTATATAGCAAGAAAGCCGCGGCCCTTAATTACTCGCGCTAATTGGATGTTTACCGTAAACGAGCCAGCGACGCGTCGCGGCATAAAAGAGCCCGGCGCCCGCTGCTGACGGGCATCCCGTGCTCTTATACCTACAGTTCGGCGTAAAATCCACGTAATAATATACCGTTGCCGACTGAGTCGGCTAAGTTGTCGCGCATCGTCTGGCTGCGAAATCGATAAATGAATCATTTTCTGTAACAGCGTTTAGCCATATTTTTAAATTCTTTTTAGAAGATTTAGCGTTATAAAAATTCAATATTTTTTATAACCAAGAGCTAAATAATAACGATTTTTTAATAGATGAAATGATATGCTGTGTATTTTTCATGCAAATCAGCAAATTTATCTTTTGGGAACATGTCGATTCTTATCTCATCGGATTATGTTATTATATTTAAAAAACAATTTTCACTCCTATCAGGATACATTCTATTTATGCAAACTATCTGAAAATAAGTATTCAGTTAACGATATCAAAAAATATTAAAGCGATAATGTCATTAACGCACTTGTAGAAAAAGTGAACCTGAGGATTTATTTTACTAAAATCGATATTTTCTAACACGTCGATGACTTACACGTTAGATAAAACAAGACTTATTGGATTTTCCATATACCTTTCTTGAATGTTTGCTTGTAAAATTTTTCATTAAATTTCAAAAAAGAGGTGAAGTTAAAAACAAAATTTACGGTATCTAAAAATTCATAGCATCGTATAAACTGGATTTTATCTCTAAAAAAATTTTTCCAATTTTTTTTTTGTATGATTGGTTATTAAATATCGGCTTACATTGATAAATCTGATCTATGAATTCATCCAATCACACGTAACGGTCACTATATAATTCTAGAACAATAAAAGTTTCTAAAATAATTGAATCAGAGCCTCGGTTGCAATGGCAATACATCATTGAAATTCTGGAGCTTTATGTAGAAATAAATGATAAAGAAAAGTCGTTCGCTGTAAGTATGTCTATGTATATCTTTTGTAACGAACAGATAGATAGGCATCGATTTATTTTTCATTTAATAATGTAGAAATGTAAAACTGCGTATAGTTTGTAATTTTATAATTTAATAGCCAACTATTATATAGAAGTTTAACACATTATTAAGGTATATTCGTATACATTATATACAGTATTTAAATAGAAATGTAATTTGCATTGTAGAATATAAGTTTATATTATTTATTAGTATATGTTAAGTTTAAAATTTGGTATAACATGTTCTCACCGAAATGATAGCTTAAATAATCTTTATTAAATATTTTGTAATAGATCTCGAGCCAAGATTTCAGTTTCTTAATAATAATTCAACTGTCATATAAGATTAGCGGCGCATATGTATATGCGGTTTATTTTATCCGGTCGTTAATTTTGAGAAAGAGTGACATACGATATTTCGATATCTCACATCTCGGACATAGTGGCAACAGAACGAAAGAAATTTAACGAAATGATTATAATATATTACAATTTACTATGTAAAGCAGAGACGAGAGATGTATTGGGGAAATTAATTATATAAACTATAGTAACCTTGATTTCGCATTCAAAAAGGAATGCAAATGACAACCAAGTGAAACGAAAAGTCTCGCGAGCAAACTCAGGTTAAGGGCGACAAATCTGTACATAAGGTACATGCTTGGATCCGTGACCGTGACGGGAAAGAAAATGGCTTTTATACGGTTTTACACGTGGTGGCCGAATACTTTCCGCAGAAAACCCTTGGGATTTTCAAAGTGGAAAATGGTTATGCTTCCTAAAAGCAGTATCCGTGCTTTGACGGGAAATTCGAACATTTTTTTCTTAAGAAAGCCTTTCTACAGATCTATATATCGATATAGATCGTATTCTGGCTTTGGAAAAATGCTGGTGATTTCAAAAAGATGGCGTATTCTGTTTATGGCTTTGGATTCTCCGAGCGTCAGGCTGCGCCAGAGTTTGGGCTGCGAGTCGGGGCAAACTGGACAATTGGCGAATTGGCAATCTCTTCAAATTGGACCCGCTTGGAGGGGGACCGAGACATTAAAACAGCGCTGTATGAGCGCGAGTGCATTATTCGAATCTCATCTCTGCTAAGATTCGCACTTGTATTTTATTCAAACAATATTAAATTCTTTTTGATTTAAAACTAAAATTTTATCTGTCTCTCTTTGCCAAACATCCCAGCGTTTTGTTCATTTCATCTATGGATATATATACAAATAACTCGATAGCCGATTTCCGTTAGAGCAGGCTCGTCTATTTTTCATGCCCGAATTGTTTTTCCCAAATTTACGGATATGTTCAATTTCCATCGGAACATTTCGTAGATGCTATAAATAATAGGGGAATACTTGGCAGGTCGCCGCCCCGCCGCGCTTCGTATGCCCAACACTTCAGACACACACGATTGACGTGATATATATATATATATATATATATATATATGCGCTCCTGCGCCCTATGCATTATCTTGATAGCCGACTGCCGTCGCTCATTAATTTCCGATTAATTAAGTCTTCGTTCCGGACTTCTCGTCGTGGTGGCCCGAGCGACACGGCGTCTGCAGTGAAAATGCGCGCCCGGACGCGTAGAGTTCAAGAAATGAATAACGAGCGGGAGACAGAGCCGGGAGGCGAGAAAACTCTCGCAAGAAATTGCGCGAAACGTACGCTTTTTCGGTACAGTATCCTAATCGCCGAGTTTGTGATGAAGTGGGAGGGGGGGGGGGTTGGCAGAGCAGTGTAGTTTGCTAAATGCTTTTTTTCTAAAACTTGTTTTGCTTTTTCTGATTTACGAGTTATTGTTTGTTCTTCGGGAGATGAAGAGGGTTGGACGGAGATAAGAACGACCGAGGAACTTAAAGTACTTTGCTGAAACTCCGACTCGCGCGTTGGATCTTTTATTTTTTTGGCGGGCGCCGAAGAAGTCGTCATGAACTTTTTAACGAATACGATTTGGCTAATTGGAAAATAATGGAAATATTAACCCGAGGTTATTTTAATTTTCTAATTCAAAATTAAAAAAAAAATTAATTTTTAATTAAAATGACAAATATTTAAACTATTCGACTATTTTGACATTATTATATTGATTTAGAAGGCTTAAATGTTTATCAAATATGGCATTGATAGATATCAATCTCCGTGAAAATTCAAAATTGATAAGATTATTTAACAATAATAAAACAATAAGCCTAAATATATAGTGAACTGCATAGAATCAATTGTCTTTTCGAATTATCTTCTAATAATAATCTTCTTTGGGTATTTTTTGAATTACATATTTGTATTCAAATTTAAATAAAAACTATTCATTTTTATACATTCTTAACTTTCCTAAGAGACGATCCTAATTTCTTTTTATTACTTTTCATTTAGGTATAATACAATTAAATATAAAAAGATTTAAATGTTTTTTAATATCTATAGTTAAATTCATATATAATTCTATACGTCTTTTTTCATGATTATAGAATTTATGCGTTGAAATTGTGTTTTTTACTTTGACTATAATTACATGAAAAAGTAAGTGTTAGCATTTTATTTAAAAGTTTCTTCATTTAACTTCTTTCAAAATCTGATAGTAAATTTGTAGTTTATATACTAATTCACTTTTATTCATATATTGCATATTAATTTACAATTCTAAGTTGCAATTGAGTTATTTTCTATTGAGATTCTATCGATATGCTTTAGAACGCCTATATAATCTTGAGATAGATGTAAATATTCAACAATTACTAAAATAAATCTATCCGTATTTTACGAGAAATTCTGGAAAAAATGTACAAAAAAATTTAAGCTAAGTAATTTAACAAGAATATTAAAGAAATATGTACAACATGAAAATATTTTTTATATAATGTAACTAATACACATGTACGAAATTAATAGCTCTATTTCATAATTGCAAAATTCCTCATGAGAAGCATAAATTTGAATTTATATAGAGTGAAGCATACTATCAGTACTAAATTATATTATTTCTTTTTATATTTAACCATATGCGTTTACAAGAGTTGAGTATAGAAAAGTTTCTTATAAGTAACATATCATAAAAAATTAGCTATAACTTTCCAGTATCTACTGTACATTAATCTTACATAAATATATGGTTACATTATTGTCGCGCGCGGTGCCGCTTTGTCCGAGATTAGTCATCTTGAGAACATTTTCTTTCCAAGCACCGGAACCGATAATGTAAAATGTCTCAATTATTTAACTTAAAATTACGCCGAATGTATAACTCTACTCTTATTATGAAAAAAGAAAATTCTTAAAATTTACAATGTAAAATTTACAACTTCATAAGATTTACAATTTGCAAACCGTTATATAATAATGTATACGAATACTCTTAATACTTAATACTTAATACGTTTTCATTTGTCTCGAGTTATTTGACGAAATTTTTATGAAGATTAAGCTACCTATTTTTACAAACTATACTAAATTTAATTCTACAGAATATTAAAGCTAGCTATAAGAAATTCAAAATACACCTTTTATTTATATATACATTTCTAAATATAAAATATAGCCTAAGGAAATGACATATTGTATTCCTTTTAATTTATATTTGCGTATAAAATTATAAGCTAAATAAATCTCTTATATCTAAAAAATATTACTTATAAAATAATTTTTAATTCTTATTGATACTATATATGTATTATATGATATATACATATGTATATTATAATATACATATTTAATGGATTAGATCCATTTGTGACTGTGCTTAAGAATGCACTTCTCATATAAGTAAAAGGAAGAAGTTTTCTAAAATTTTAAATTATTACAATGTGTAGAAAATCATAATTCAGGAAAAATTGACGGCAAATATCAGGTAAGCTTAATTTGATATCATGCATTATGCTTATACAGTTTTAGTACACACACGCCATCCTCACATACACACATAGAACCTATACATAGATTTTGTTATTGATCGATTAGGGCCAATAAAGGAACAATGCGATTGCAGCTACTCCGATATATTGCTACTAATACTACCTCCGCATATGCTTCATACAGCTAAGACGGATAAATGCAAAATTGCTGCTCTACCCTGCGCACAATCAGAATCTTAGTTGGAAAAAGAACAAAAATGAGGCCATATACATGCGAAAGAGAAAAAGAATGCGAAGTGGTGTAATCAATTTTATGAGGGTATAGCCAGCGTGTGAAAGAGGCTGAGAAGAAGGAAAGGGAGAACGAAACAGAGGGAGAGAAGCAGGTCGCTAAATCCGGGGGAAGTCGCGTTGTTCTGAAAAATTACGGCTCATTTTTACGCATTTTCACGGCAAGGCGTGGGGAACCGACGAGAGAGATAGAGAGAGAGAGAGAGAGTACCTCTGCTCTCCGTAGCGGGGGTGCAACGGGGAATTCCCGGAAGAGGGATCGCTTTGTATAGCGGAACGCGCCGCCACACGGGACCAAAAAAGATTTAAAACCGGGGCTGGCGCGCAGTCCGATATCTCCTCGTTTTTTTCGCTGCGTCTCCATCTTTCTTACTCTCTCGCACTCCCCGTTCCTTCTTCTACTCTCTTCTCGTTTAGCATCCCTCCGGCCTTCTACGTTTTTTTATCCCACTTGATAAAACGGGTTACTTTGTTATGCTTTTTCTTATATGTATGTATGTATGCGCACAGGGTGTCCGAGAGAGATTTATTTCGAGCAAAAGTTTTTAATTTGCAGCTGCGGCCAGAATCGATTTTCTTCTTGTTCTTATCTCTCTCTCTCTCCTCCCCCCTCTCTCTATATATCTTTCTCTGTCTTACGGAGATAAAGAAATTGTTTTTTAGAAATGTCGATTTTGTTTCGGTATTCCATATACAGCATACATATATATAACTAAATATAACTAAAAAGCAAATCTAACTAAATGCAGCATTTAGTTATATTTATTAGAGAACAATTATTCTTCTCAAAATATTTTCGATACTTAGTTACTTTTTTAAAATTTATATGCAAGTAAATTTTAATATTTTCTTTTTATAAAATATATAATCTCTCTGTTTTATGAGAGAGAAAGAGAGGGTGAGAGAGAGACAGAGAGAGTGCTACCTTCAGAGTCAGATAGATTGAACAAATACGAGCGCCTTTTCATTGTCGACTACTTGTCCACTCAGAATTGTGTATTGAAAAGGAGTATTGAAATCAAAGTGTACTTGCTTTCTGATAAATATTCATTTGTATTACTGGGCATTTAGATTGCGCGAAAAGGGTCGCGAAGCTATACTCGTTATAAGCTCAAAATATTATTTCGAACCGCCCTTCGTATAAACAGGCTGCAAACATGTATCCGTATCAAAATGTAATTTTATCTCTGTGCGGAGTTGTTTTTCTTAATAATGAAGCCTCCCCGACACGATTTGCAAGGGGGGGGGAGGGTAAAACAAAATGTTGCACGAAGCCGGCTGTGCAAACGGGCTGAATTAATGATCAGCGCGAGAATAACACACCTATCAAAATAAATTATAATATTCCCGTGTAAATAGAGGGTTGGCGCGTGGGCCTGGAAGGCCGGGAAGGTTGGGAATCGCCCGCGAGACCACTAATCCCTTGTTTACTAGCTCGGACCTCCTGTAATACTTGTGCACACACACACACAGATATATATATATATATATATATATATATATATATATATATATATATATATGTAATCGAATATAGTAAATTTAAATTAAACTAATTTCAAGAGCTTTTAATGTAGAATAAATTATATTGTACAACTTGTCGCGCAAAATAGCACTTTCATGGTGTAGAACGACAAATTGATAACAGAAGAAATCGATACAATATAATATATTAGTATATATTGTAATCCACAAATATATCTATAAATAAAATTTGGCTCCCTTAAGACAGCCGTTAAGAAATTGCATTATGCACTCTTCCTGTTACAAAAATACGCTCGGGCTGCAAATATTTCCTCGCCAACAAACGCCCGTTTTACTTCCTTGTATCATAATGTACGATTTATAAATGCGCGATGCTCTATTTTGATTCGGCCCTCCTTCGCCCCTCTGTGATGTGGTCATATCCGATAGAGCCATCGTAAACTTGTACTTTAAAAAATGCATATTTTTATTATTAGTACGTGCCTCTTGAATTAGGTCGCATAAAACTTGCTGGCCACTTTGGACTTTCCCTTATACTCAATGCTTTCAAAAAATAATCGGTGCCGACGACGATTATTTACACATAGTTATGAAATAAAATATTTGTCAAGATGGCTTTGACAGCTAACTAATACTTTAATTATTATTAATAATACCAGCCTGTTTGCCAAATCAAATCCGAGCAACTTTATTTAATATAGTTTTTAGTAAGAACGTTACTCTGAAAATAATTTTCACAAAAAAATAGAAAGTACAGTATTTTTAATTTTTAATAGGCGCGCATTATAAACTAACTTTAAAGTAAATAATCGGATCAACTTGAAAAATAATGATGATAATACGGGCGTCATTTTAATATTTTTCTCTGTTTTATAATTTTCTACACCTCGACCCGTCCACAGATTTTCCAATTCAAATTCATTTGCAAGGCTTAAATGATTAAATTCTTCTTCTAAAAATTTATCCTTAATTTCGTGCATCTTTCAATTCTAAAAATTCGTAGTTTACTCAAAATTTTCTTCTGTGCCAATAATAAAAACTGTACGTCATGGAATATTTATGACAATATCTATACATAAGCTCCGAAAATTACATATCCTCGGATAGCTCAGTTGAGGAGCTTACAGCTTAGTATTTTTGCATTGGTATTGATAAATATTTTCATGCGTTGCTATCTCTCTCTTATCATACATTTAATCTAATTGTGTTTGATTTTGCTCGAATTAGCAGATATCTAGCGCCCCCGATTATCATAATACGTACATTCTATATTTATAGATTTAAATCAATTACTATTCATATTCAATTCAGGGAAAATTAATTTCAGATTAATGTAGAAGGTATAAATAAAAGTTGCTTTGGTTTTATTCAAACTTAGCGGTTATTAATGATTAATACGTTGTCAGACACCTAGTAACAAGGAACAAGAGCTTAGATGTGATATTTCAATCTAATCACTTGTGTTCGTGTCTTGTAGTATAAATGGATTATAAGATCGAAATCGTTTAATAATAATCATAATAATCATAATAATAATAACAATAATAATAATAATAATCTAAGTTCCAGTAATAATATACAAAAATGGATATTTAATGTAAGAATAAGCTTTTTAAAGTTTTTTCATACAATTAAAATAAATACGAGGCAATTACATATTTTGGAAATCATGGTAAGTGATAAATCTCTTTTGATTAACGATAATTTTACGATATTTTATATGAAATGATCATTAATCAATATCATTGTCAAATGTCAAAATGTTTAATAAAACGTTATAGTTAATTTGCATTATCATCCTTTCTGTTTTTGAGCTACATACATATTATATCAGGTATTCTATATTTAAAAAATTGGAAATTATTATTCGGAAAATCTTTCAATTATAAACTTGCTATTATATTAATTTTAATTAAATTTTCATAAATTAAAGTAAATATAGCAAGTAAAAAACATATGAAGATATTAATAAATTACTAAATAATAATTGTTTTATTTTTTTAAAGGCATTATTAAATGTATGTAAACATTCAAATTTATTATAATTTTCTTATATTTTATGGTAAATTATTTCGCAGCTTAAGGATTCCTTTCTACTCGTCCTTTTCTTTTTTACGAGATATGTGAAATAAGGAAAAATCGCTTTGCATGACAAGAAATCGATTTTATAATAAGGTAAAAAGCCATATTAATTTTAAATACAGCTTGACATATTGATTTAAATTTACTTCACACATTTTTATTATATAGATAAAAAAGTTTTCTCAATCAGTTTGAATAATACAAAAGATTTTGCCCTATTTAAGAAAGTTGTAAATGCTTTAAAAACATAATATAAAAGAAGATATAGTACAATAATAATATTAGTAAGTAAACTAATTAGTTTGAATCTAAAATATTCTTTTACTGAAATATTCAGTAAAATTATATATATCAGCTAAATAGAACAAGATACTATTATAAAGTTGTTGGAATAAGCCAAAACTATTATTAAATAAACTATCACAAAATTTGCTCTCATTTACTTATTTCTTCAGTTTTAACATGATAGTAAATTATTTTTTCCCAGTTAATTTTGAAAATATGTACAATAGAAATTTAATTGACCGGTCCAAGAATAATTATTCGAAATTTATTTAACTATTAAATGACAGCTTAACATCCATATCCGATGGCTACATTAAAATTTTACGAGAGATTATTTCTTATCGACAGAGTCAAGCGCTTTTTCATTATTTCTTCGTCCATTACTCAACAAGATGCAGGCAACTGTTAATTTAGCACACAGAAAACTGACGCCTAATAGGTTATCCGCGAAAAATAATTTTTTTTCCTTAAAAGAGCTACATATATAATGTCGTAGAAATAAAGTATTTCTTCAAAACGTTATTTGGATAGGATCATGGGAATTTCATATTACACAAGAACCTATACTGTTGGTTGAGGACAATTTTACTGCATTGTTGAGAAATTCAAGTAATTTTAAAGAAATTCAGTCTACGAAAGAGATATTATATTTTTGAAATTTCAATGAAATAACTCGGCGTTATTCTAAGAATATTAAACATTTTGATATTCCACAAATCTATTTTAAGAAGTTTTTATTAATATGAAATAACGGTGAACAATATTAAAGAATTAAGTAGAGCAACAGTACGGATGGGCAGTACGGAAGGTTGAGTATTTCATTACGGAGCGAAAATACTCTGAATTTAGAAAAACCGGAAGGACCACGGCCTGGCAACTCGATGGAGCTTATAAATATATGCCGGAAGCGTGAGAATGTTCATAGGGTAAATAAATAAATAAATCGATAAAATCCATACTACAGACGTATGTATTTCGCATTCAACTCCCGTAATAGAATTACATTATATATATGTTATTTTGCATACTAGCTGCCTTTCGTGATTGATATTTACAAAACGAGCCCGGTGGCCGATGCTCACTTTCAATGCGAATTAAAAGAGCGTAAAAAATTCCTTTCTAATTAAACATAATGTATCAAAAGCCCAGATGGACGAACGATCGTCATTAATCTTTCGTTATCCACGTGGCACGACCCTGGCATCACTCAGCGCGCCACCATCTGGATTTATTATTTCCCGACGAAATTAAAAGCAAAATTTCGCGCGTAATCTACGCGGTGATGTTCGTCCCTTTCCCCTCTGCCTATCTCTCTCTCTCTCTCTCTCTCTCTCTCTCTCTCTCATTCTCGCTCAGGTAACCGTCCAGCGGATCGAAGCACCAGTCAATGCCCGTTAAAAGCGAGTAGAAATAAAGTCCGACCGGACCTGCGATAATTCACAATTTAACTAAGCTCGAAGCCTCGCCGGCATTGAAAGGCGAATAATTCCCGTGCCGGCACGGGAAGTTCGACCGGGCTTACTCTTTAGGACGGAGCCGCGCTGCTGGGATATTGCGCGTGTCGGAGAGACAGTAAAGCTGTTTCGAGCAATTTGTGCGAGCTTTTACGGGCGCGGACCGGAACGGCGCGCGGGCCGGAATGGGAGAATTCGGTAATGGCGCGGGGCAAGATCTCGCTTTAAAGCTCGCGCGGGCGGCTCGCGCGAGGGTGAGGGGGGGGAGTGAGTGGATTGGCGCCGGGGGCTCGAGAGGCGGGCCTGTATAAAGCTCGTCGCGTTAGTTGGAATTTTCCGTGTTTAAGGGCTGGTTTATTAGGTGGAGTTGTTTCGAAATTAGTGCCGACGAATGTCGGTCGATCGCTAGCGCGTCGAGTAGTGGTATTTCGCTAAAAGGCTGGATTTCGCCGTGCAGCAATGGGATTTGTACGTACTCTTTTCCGGACGTAATCGTACGGTGATGCTGAAATAACCAGAAACTGTTTACGAGTGAACCGGCATAAGTTGCGATTCATCGGATTGAATCCAACGAGTAAATGAAAATATTAGAACAATTATGTTATGAGCGACTTCAACTTATTTTTATGGAAGAATATTACTGTTTCACGGTGCGATCAGTGATAGTTGAATTATAATTGAACAGCTGAAATTTTTTCCTATGGATTATTTCTTTCAACTTTCAACATTGAATTCAATGATCTGAATGATCTTCATAGATAATTGGAGGTGAGGTTTATGAAGTTTTTAATATCTACTCTATTTTTTTATGAATTTGCATCTAATAGAAGGATAATTTACCCAATCAAAAATATTTAAAAATTAAATTTTTCAATGACTTTCAAAATTGTTTGAATGTCTAATTCACTTATTTAAAAATGCATGGCCAACCAAAAAGTGATTTAGGCTCTCTAAACGAAATATTTTGCACTGTATATTTACAGGAATATAATATTAGAATAAATATATTATAATAACAGAAATAACTGTAATTCATGTTTCAATAAACTGTTTTCAAGCCTTCCACTTAATTTGTAGCACTTGGGAAAAAATTGTAATATTAGTATAATATAAACGTTAAAAAACATGAAAAGAATCTTAAAATTAAAATCTACTTTTTAATGAAATAAATTTTAAAACGTTGACGAAATATAATTTTATATTAAATCAATCATGATATCAATTTTATGGAGAATGCAAAAGTAAAAGAACCCTGCAACATTTACATCGCAATTATATTTGTAATGGCAATAATTCAGTATAGCGGAAATTTGATAGTATGTTGCGTGTATAATGCCTGCTCGCATGAAACACAATAAAACGGAGTGCAAATTCTGGTTATGCCCTGTAGTAATTTTGCCCGCTCACTGTTAAAATTTGAACGATCCATTAAAAGATAGATATAACAACGAATTGCGCGTGTCGTGTTTAAAAAGTTTGCTTTTATGAGGCATTGCTATCCCAATATCTTGAAAGCCGCGCATTTTGCAAGGAGAACAATCTCACCGATTGCTCGCGCACAGTTTCACGGCCGCCCGTTACTTGACCAAACTATATGTGATTGTAAAAATTCGACTTAGTTAGACTTTGTGCAACTATAATTAAGGCATACTGATGTCAAAGGCGTAATTTGTCGAAATTCATATCATTGTAAGAACACGTTGGAAACAGAATACCATTGCTGCAGAGCTAAAGATAGGGGCAGAATTATGGATTCTTATGTTGAGTCGTATCTTCTACGGAGGAAGAGAAAAAGGTTAAATCGTATGTTGAGTCGTATCTCCTACGAAGGAAGAGAGAAAAGGTTAAAACGTGTTAGTAAAATTATATATATATATATATATATATATATATATATATATATATATATATATAAGGAAAAATTAAAGTAACAATAATGTTAAAAAAGTAATTCAACATCTGAATGAACATATGTAATATATTGATCTAAATATATTTTGTGAGACAAAATCTAATCATTTACTTATAATGTCTAGGAAGCAATGGCACTCATGAGATTGTTCATAGCTGCTCACTTATGAAAACATCATACTAAATAAATTTTCTATTATAGCGATTAATAGGCGAGCACAGTATAATGTTATTTCTGTTTAATCACAAAGCAATAAAATAAAGATATTACCCAATATAAGCCATTCTACAGATTCTACATGGATCAATTTATTATTTACCATTTATAATGAAAATACTGGTCAGATTAGTACGGATACCCTTCGGACTATGATTGAACTAAATTCTAGGCGCTATGATTTAAAGAAAGTTCAAATCCGCTTCACCGTTATACCACTGAACCTCGCCATGACAGCCAAAACCCAAGCCAGGCTCTTCTGGCTGAACAAAATTAGGAACCTCAAATTAATATCGAACCTTCGAATTTCCGCATTTAAATCTTACATGTCGCGAAGCATCTGTGTGAAATCTATATATTTTGAAAAATTTAAATCTTAAAACAATAATGTTGTCTAAAATATTAATTTCAATAGACAAAGAAAAATAAATGAAGAATATGATTAGATAGCTTTTCCAAGAAGAATAAATAAAGCACTGAATACTTAGACCAAAGTAATAAGCATCTTCTATATTAATCAAGTACTTTGTTCATTAATAATAAGTAAATAATGAACCAACCTGACTATTGGTACACTCACATCAGTTTTAATTTATAAGTGACGTTACTATTGAATTTATTTTTCCCCGAAGATGACTATTATATTGTTGACATATCGACAATTTGATGAAGTTATGGAAGAGTTACATCTTCTGCAGCAGTGATTTTTAATACCTGTATTTTTCTTTTATTACAAACCATAATTTTCTTTATGCTTCACTACATCTAATCTCAATGATTGTTTAGATATCGATAAGAATACTACGTTAATAGCCAAGTGAAATCTCTCTATATATTGTTATTATAAACCTACTAGACTTAATACACGAGAAAGTCACAGAAATAATCTTTAGCCATTTATTATTCTAAAAAATTTTGCGAATCTAGCGCCTCGAATGTAACGAAAGAATCTAGCGCCTCCTATATATAATACCATCCTAGCGATAACTTCGATCCTGAAAACAGTAACTTATTGAATATTGCCCAGGAATTTTTTTACTGCTTGTAATACTAATTGAAATACGAAGTTGTATAAAATTTTCTGAAATCGCGGCCTGGTTCCGGACAAGAAAAAATAATAAAATCTGAACATTTCCATGATACTCGTATCGTGCGTAGTGGGGGGTGAAGGAAATGCAGAGAGAGAGAGAGAGAGAGAGAGAGAGAGAGCAAAAACAAAACAAGCAACGCAAATCAATTTCCTTGAACCCGCATTTTCTGTTCTTCTCATCGAGCGACCGCCCAACCTCTCTATATCCGCCTGCCTCTTTACCCATGCAGTAGTTCAACAAAAACCGATTCCCGGCTCATTCGCAATTTTTTCGCAATTTCCCACTCGCTGCCTCGTTACGGTGATCAAGCGTTTATTTATGGCCTGTACATATGCTGGCGGATTCACGCTCTCTGTCCGTCCAGCCTCCCCCCCCCAGCCTCTCTCTGTCTCTCTGTTTTTCCCCGGATCCGCAAAATTATAACAATTCCTGCATAGTCGGGTATGTGCCGCGCTCGCTCGCGGAACTGGCCATAATGGATTTCCCGAGACCGCGCCGTTGCTTTGTAATTATACGTGTTTTTCCGCCGATTAAAGCGCGCAAGCTCAGTATAAGGAAGAGGAGAGAGTGGAAGGAGAAAAAGGTAGAAAATTCCGGGCGCTTCTCTCAAAGAGAGAACGTTAAAGAGCTTCGTCTGGCCAAAGAGAAGGTGGGGGTGGGCGTGGGATAAACTCGTCGAAATCTGCAATAGGAATTTCCGGGGAGGTCGGGAAGAAATTACCCGGCGATATATCCTGTTCCTCCCCTATCGAGAGCCGCATCGGTGGTCCTGGTCCTCCTCTTTTCCGGCCTTGGCGCCCGCCACCCTCCTCTCGACCTCGCCCCATCCGCGGAGCACGAAAAGAGCTATAATTAAAGGAGAACGATGGATTAGGGAGGGATTTTCAACAGCGCGCGGGGGCTTGGCGCACGTAGCGTGAGACATGGGTACGGGGGTTGTGCGCGCTCGAAGGAAGACGCAGGAGTACGTGTAGCGACGGGGGCGGGGGATAAAGAATAGGAGAAAGAAACGCGCAGAGGTAAGTGCTGGAAAGAACAAGACCGAGAGTACGAGAAAATCCTGTAGGAATGGAGGAAAAAGTAATCCTGATTCATTTGTTATTGGGATAAAAGTTGAATGGTTCAATTATACGGCTCGAGTGACGGATTGTTGTAAAGTTTTATTAATTGCGCCATCTCGGAAATATTGAAAAATCGCAGTATTCCCAGAAAATATAATTTAAAACAATTTCAATTCTTTAGTAAGTATATTTCAAATTTTTTTCGGTTCTCCGTACAATATGCCACCTTTGTAGTACTTATTTTAGTTGGAATCTTCCTTCTTTTCGTGAAAATTTATTACGAACCAATCGCAAGATAATTTCATTGAAAATTTTATATGTTTTGCTGAGAACGTGTAACGAATTGATAATATTAAGTAACGCAAGACACGAAAGTTGGACTATTTATCGCATTCGTAAACCAGAATTTATTTTTAAGAAAGGCTCAAATGCGCTAAAACCGAGTTTTAGCTTAAAATTGTAAATCTGTTAAATCGGATTTAAGATATATTAAAACGTAAAGTTGCAGGAAGAAAACACGTTTTTAACTCACGTTTCATAGTACTGATAATGACAGAAAATAATTTTTTCCATAAACAACTACAAACAGATCATTAAAATATAATTTTGACCTTTTCCAATAATGCTTTTTTCTGATACATTGTACTGGTATAGCTGCCTTTCTAATCTATCGTCTTTTTATGTTTACATAATTATGAATCTCAGAATGCGTAGATAATAAATTCGTTCAAATTAAAGTATATAGAGGTCGCTACTGCTTCAACTACAGATCAAAAGTAGGTTCTTGGCCTGATATGAAAGGTCAACTATGATGAAATTTAGTGGAAAATATATTAATATTCTATAGTAATATTGTGTCCAGTTTCCATATGTGATTTGTTGATCCTTCTGTAATTTACAAAACTGTTTACTAATCATTAATATGTATATACATATATATATATATATATATATATATATATATATATATATATATATATATCAAATACATCATTAATTAAATCATAGATTATGAAACTATAAGCTAATAAAAAATATAATAAAACTATAAGGTTTCGGTATTTTCCCCCATAATTTTTATGATATTCAGAATATGCAAAATAATTTTGTATTGATTTATTTACTATTAACTTAATTTAGTGTGCGTGTGTCTGTACATTGAGAAAAGATTTTAAGTAAATAAATTTCAATTGATTTAACGTGTTTTGGGAAAGCATTTATTTATATTGATTAAAGGAATGGATGAGCTAAATTAAAGTCATCACTGTCATTCTGATGAATGGCTAATGTCATTGACCGCTTTTCAAAATCAGATTGATTTTAAAAAGTTACATTTAAATAAGGGTATTTATAACTGGACTGGCAGTCGAATTGGCAAAAATTAAAATATCGACAGTAACGTATAGCAACGAGGATTTTAACCCCGTACCCGGGGAGTAAAACTATCGCGCTTTTTTAAAAATTCTGGTCGGGTTGAGACATAAGGTATCCGTGGAGAATAACAATTCGAGATAGAATTCATATTTTGGATGTCGCACAGCTGTCGCGGCGCGGGCAAATTATTTCAGACAACTCTATATGGTTCGAAAGTAGAATTTTCAAATCTGATGTATTTTCGATATGTATTTAATAGAAAGCGCATCGATGCGACTCGGAATTTTCGACCAATTTCCTTGTAATTTACACCTCAAGCGACGCGGCACTAAATGCATCAGCGCGAATGTCAATTTGCCGGTGTAATTAAACGATTTAACGGGATATCGATTGCATTCGCAGCAATTGCCTATGAGACAGTAATAGATTTGATGGTTGATCGTTGATCGCAGCATCAATTTAAAATGAATGGACTTTCTTGGTTGACATAATAATCAACAGTAAATTTTATTCTTAACAATTCTAAATGTGCATCATGAATTTAAAAAAAAAATTCTGTTATATTAATGATAGTGTTACTTGGTCCGCTTTATTATGCCATTAATAAAAATACACTGTTACTAAATTATAAAAATTATCTTAATGTAAATTCATTACCTCAAGTACATTGCGAATCACTTAACTTTTTTTACCGTAACACTAATCTTCTGACGAGGTTTACAATAAGAAAAAAAGATCAGTAAATAACCTGATGCCTCCCAAGGACGAGCTCAGTAGGTGACCAGAGAGAAATCTATACGTTTAATGATATTGAAATTTTAGACGGCCGTAAATATATTTAACTCTTTTTATTACGTACATATGCTTACATTAGTATTCTTTTGTAATAAAATAGTAGATTGAAAAATGCTTCATATATTTTTTAAATGAGGAACGTTTTCGATAAGTTAAAAGAATTCAGAGGTCCTATCCCTAACGTTATCGGTATTTTACCAGCTAAATTTGTATACTTTACCATCACTTGAATATTATTGTGTACTTTTATTAACATCTAATTTTACTATTTCAGCACCTGTTTCAAATAAAGCGTAACATTTCAGGGAGTTTTGTAACTTTTGTTATTATTGTTGAATGTGCATCCGTTGCAATACAAATTTTGCTCGGGCTACATTCGACAATAATTCAAAATCTCTGAATTTGAAGATAAAGAATTATTAGAAAGTTTTAACTATCTTATCCCGACAATAAGTCTTAAAAACAACTCTTTGAATTACAAAGTGTAATATATACCGAACTTACTTATAAGAAAGCACCAATACCCAAATAATAAAATAATAAAAGCGTTAGATCCCAATTAAACCTCACTAAAACGAGTTCCAGAAACTTTTAATAAGTTATCTCATTTCATATGAGCTAAATCCACGAAGCATATCCGACGGAGCGCACAAACCTCTTTCTAAACGGTCAGTGCATATTACAAACTGCCTAATCGCAAGGCGAATAAATCGGTTGTTATATATATGTTGGTTATACAATAGCCGCTGATCGTCCCGAAATGCCTATTATGCTATACACACACACACACACACATATATATATATATATATATATATATCATCAATATCGTCCACCCCAAGCTGCAAATCGATAGACCGGTCAGCTTCTCGGGGCTAAAGCGATTAAAATCCATTTACAGAACTACTCAGTGCCCCTCTCTTCGGGAGTCCGAATTCGTCAGTCGGATCCGTCAGCAAAGCGCACGCTATCGGCTCGTTCTGCACACTTCGATGCCGATCGACAGTTTCGACGTACCCCTCCCCACCCTCTTTCCCAGTAAACTGGTGCGCGCACGCGCGCGCGTGTTTGTGTACGTGGATGTAGACGCCTGTCGCGCGGCGTACACACGTAGCCATCGCTAGACGAGAGGGACGCAAACGAGATTTTCGCCGTACTCCATTTTCCTCCCCCGTGCGTCTATTAGACAAGCGCGCGGACGCGTCGGGCGCTCAAGATTCGCAGTCCAATTCGATCATCCGGTTACGCGTAATCATCTGCCTCGCGCTCTGTATCTCTCGGCCCCTCCCCGCAACATCCCATCCACTCTATGTCTGTCTGTCTGTCTGTCTCTCTCTCTCGCTCTCTCTCTCTCTCTCTCTCTCTCTCTCTCTCTCTCTCTCTCTCTCTCTCTCTCGACGCAAACATCGTTAGAAGTTGCTCATTCGTAGCGCCCTCCCGAGTTGTTTCGAGACATTAGGTTAAACTTTACTCGAAGAGGGGCATGAATGACTGGCGTTTTCTCGGCGTAGCCGAGACTCTCGCACTTCCTCGGATTTATAAGTTCGAACGAATTATTGCGAGAGGTTTCGTATATATAAAAATATAACGTCACAGTAGAAACGATATTTGGAAGGAAATTTCAAATTCTGGTAATACAGCACTTGAATATCCAAATAAAAATTTTCAAATATTTTGTACTTCCTAATCGGGGGTTAAAGATTAGAAGTGTTTAGGAATATAAAGATTAATATTCAGAATTTTTCTATTAAACTATATTAAGAAGAAAAGAAATACTTGTGAAACCATCCAAGCATCTAAGCAAAAATTGTATTTAGGTAGTTTAAATAAAATATTAATCGAAATTTTTATTAGCAGTTAAAGAATATTCATTAAAGAAGAGAATATCTTCTACTTCATACTGTACTTACATATATTGCATCATACTATATACTATTATAGTATTCGAAATATTTTTGTTTCAACTTATAATTGCGAAAATACTATATTGTGATTATTTCCCTAGATATATGAGGTTGGTAAATAAAATAAATAAAAAACTCACGTCGGAAAACACCTATTTTTCTTCCCTGTGCTACAAATCATTTGCCCATACGAGGGTGATTTTTCTTCTTCAAATCGGTGCGTAAATAATTGGAAATTACGAGATCACAAAATGTTCAATTTTGTGATGTCTTAACTATGCTTCTATAAAGTGAGCGAGTATATATATAAAGGTTCCTAAGAATATTTGTACAATTTCTTTGAACTTCCTAAAATTAAATTAAATTAAATGATAACTTCATAATTTGAAATAGATAGAGTAGATTAAGGAAATATGTACCGTAAAATAATATATAAAATTCATCTGATCTCGTAAAATAAAAAACAGGTTTATATAATATCATCAAAATGGAAAATTTATTAAATAAGTTAAGAGTCAAAATCAGTTTCATCAATTAATTTTGAATTTCGAGATTGCAGCCAAATATATAGTACAATTAAATATAATAAAATATAAATAAAATTCATGATACCAATTTAATAGCGATTTTTCATATTTTAATTACAAAATCAACTTCAAAATCTAAAAATTTTGTATAATTCAAATACTATTGAAATTTTCCACATAAAAAGATATCTGCCTAGTACTAGTATAAAGTTAAATTTATTTAGTAATTAAAGATAATACATTTAAGAAATTTGGTGAACAGACTTTCCATAAAGCGTGACAACTGTATTAGTTAACATAAAAGAAAAAGAAAGCAATGAAAATCACGATGATAAAAACTCCAGCCACTTCCCGTGTATCATTCTGGACAATTTGAATTTTATTAATAAAAAATCATACACATTTTTAGACTTATATAATCTATTTTTCATCCTTGGCCTGGTAAAATCTTTGTTGAAATTCTTGCTCTGATCATGGGCTAGGATAGAGGCTGGTGGAAGATTCTATTTTGAGAATGTATCTTGTGATAGTGGGCTCCAAGACTATGGACTTTGGTAGGGTCAACTACATTTAAGGGGATTAATTGATTTGACCTATATTTTTTAGGAGTTTGATCAAACGCATGGGTAGAGGATTTGGCTCATTTAATTGGAATGTTCTCCCCAGGCTTTTCTAAGGTAGAGGATGATCTCAACTGTTGCTGATGAGCAGAAACATTGAAAACTTCTTTCAACGTTCTTTGTAACTTTCATAGAGCTCCTTACAAGGTTAACAAAGGAGACCAAAACGGATTACTCAGACATAGAGACTACTTTTGTTACCTCAATTTATTTCTTTTAAAGTTTTTAAAACATTATGGAAATTTGACCGTTTCATTCATAATTTTATAGTTCAATCTTGGTAATAATAGAATACAATTACATACTACATTATAAAGTACTCGAGATAGTGTACTTTTGACCAAAAAGAGTAGAAGAATTTTTTGTGTAGTTTATTTTATATAAAATAGAGAAAAAGAAATCACAAATGTATGAGTTTTTGATAATTTAACTAATAGACCTAAATTTGTATAAAACACAATAAATAATGTTGAATAAGCAACAATAACACTTTTACAATTTGAAAATTAAAATATGTACTTATGTAAACTGATGTGAATTAAATTAACATAAATTTTTATGAGTTTTTATACCATAATATATTATAATGACAGTCTAATTGTCCTTTTTTTACAATAACCCCCGAAGAATCTTTTTTTTGTAGAACGCGTAGTATATGTTTCTGTAGTCTTAACATTTTTTTTCACATGATTTTATTAGTATTCAAAAGTGTATTGATCTAAATGAATTACATACGAAATCGATTGTTTCTCAAAGGTTCTCGTAGATATTTGGATTTTTATCGTTGTTTTGTTTGTTTCGCCTTTCTCGTCACGAAATTTTCCTTCCTGCCCGCACGTTTTTCGTGTACAATTAAAGTTATTTGCCGTCGTTTTATTGTTTTGAATTTACGTACTGACATCGTTTACATCATGTAAATGAGTGAATTTATGTATTTTTGAACGGTTCTCTTAAATTTTTGTTTGTTGTTGATGAACTAGGTCTGCTTCCATATCAGATACTTTGAGGTTCTGCTACGTACCGCACTTTCTCGTGCAGTCATCTATATCTTCTTGGTCGGCGATCTGTTGGATTAGGAGATCCGACCGTCACCTAACGGAACATAATTCTATAGTAGGTAAGAGAAATCTGAATTAGCTTAACATCTATTATTGTAGATTTTAGTATTTTAATATTTGTTTTAATTAATAATTTATAGTTATAATAAGTTTTTATACTTTAGCAAAAATTTATATTTTCTTTTTACGCGAGATTGTTGTGTCAAGGTGAAATCACGCTTCATTTTGTTAGTGTTCGATAGACTAAATTAATATTATTTCATTTTAGAAAATACTGTATTTAATAAATAAAATTTATAACTTGATAAATGTCCAAATGTAATGATAATGAATGTAATACAAAGACTATATATAATAGAACCTATGCTAAACCGAATTCATTTATGTAGTTCTGTTTCATTAGGATTCTGTTTTAGTACAAAAAAATACCTATTTTTGTGACTAGTTTTACTGATATTCACAATCATATCAGATTCAAAGTATTATTGCCTCTAGAATTGTTTTTATGTGGTTCGTATTTTCTATATATAAAGAGAAATTTTTTGAAGAAGATGAAAACATATTGTACACTATTTGATTTTCACTATAAATTTCCAGTGTTGATCAATTGACATATTCAGCATGAAGTTTCTATTCTTTATATTTTCTATACCTCTGGTCTTCTGTCGTGAGGCGAAAAACGGTGAGTTAATACTTGAATTCGTGGTAACTGTCATTAGAATACATAATTTTTTATTTGTGCACTATTGTTTATGTTTTACAAATCTTAAAAACAGAAATATTATTTTAATTATTATATTTTAATTTTATTATTATTTGAACTCCAGTTTATTGTCCATGGTAAGAAAATAAATAAATAAATGTGTTTCTCCTTTTAATTACTACAATACTAAAATATATAATCCGAAATATTATAAATATATAATGAATAATAAATATGAATACAAGATATCTCCGAGCAGAAGGTTTTATAATTATTTTCAACATCAATGATTTTTGAATAATTCTAATTTATATAAAATTATTTGCTTTTCGTGACAGTATACGTTTGATTTAGGTTCATTATTGTTTTTATTACTTTTATGTTCTCTAAACCTTATTATTTTTTGTTTGGCCTACATACACTTTATTAATAGTTTTACGGCTAACATTATAAACAATATTCTTTTTATTAATCGTATGAATATTAATCAATAGGAGAAATAAATTAATTACAAACAAATTGAAAAACAAATCTTTTACTAGGTTCATACTTACTGTATAGTTATTTTTTATTTTTATTTTTTTGTGGTAGTTTTTTATATTATACATTATAGGAGGGCAATGATAAAGAAAGACACTCTGATTGCCATTATAATAATGATAATTATACTATTTTATTAAGGCTGCAAGACGGAGAAACATAGGTATTTCTTAGATTGGTACAGACATTACTGAGTTTTACTTGATTTGAAATAATACAAAAATGAAAAATTCATTTCTAGTATTCTGACAATTTTAAGATAATACGTATACTACGAAAAGAAACAGTGTATTATTGTGATGACTTTTGAGTTCAGTATGTTTTTAATCATACTAAGGGCGCATATTTTGACATTCAATGTACAAAGAAAAAAATTTTAAATTATAAATGTCTCACTCTACATCATAAATTACTGCTATCGAAGTATAATTAATTATTATTGATGCATCAAAGACGCATCACTAGTCCAGACAATTGTTAATGCAACTGCGACAAAGATAGAAGATGTGCCGTATACTGACATTCAATGTACAAAGAAAAAAATTTGAAATTATAAATGTCTAACTCTACATCATAAATTACATTTTTTACTGCTATGGAAGTATAATTAATTATTATTGATACATCGCAGATGCATCACTAGTCCAGACAATTGTTAATGCAACTGCGGCAAAGATAGAAGATGTACCGTATACTGTACGTATTAAACGTTTCGTATTAAATTTCATGTAATCGTTTAAAACTATTTGGATATATATTCAGAAAGTTCATGCCTTAGGTTGCTCTTGAAGATGCTTCCGGGGCATTTTGTGCTGGTGGTATTATTGGGCCCACTCGGATAGCTACCGCAGGGAGATGTGTTGCGTAAGTATGCATGTTTTTTCAATAGTCGATTTCGTTTGGTTCTCTAAAATAAGTATAATTAACATAATATTTTATCGGGCCGTATTTCTTTCCATTGATTCAGCATAAACTTACGAATTACCACACGAACTAGCAATTCATAACGTAGAGCTTCAAATTGATCGATCTCTCAATTCATACATTTACTATGATAATTCGATAATAATATTCAATAATTATTGTACATAATTATATAAAAATTCATTCTTAGGCAATTGTTTTCCATAAATTCAAAAATATAACAAAATAGTTCGTATTCAAATTCTATTTATAATTAAATATATATGATGCTCAAAAAGGATCTTATTCCTTTCAAAGGAAAACGTCTTTCAAATTGAAATAAATTTTTGAGAATTTGAAATAAAATAATAAATTTATATAAAAATGAAGCTTGAAATAAGATATTGAAAACAGTCGCTGATTAGCGCCGATATATGGAAGCATAATTAGAGCGACGTTAATAACACAAAAAAAAAGATATTGAAAATGCGAATGAGGTTCCTTTCATTAACGTAGTAATCAAAGTTTTCCAAAATAAATATATACCAGTAGAATGTGAATGCAGTAAATAGACACTGAGAGTTCAATATAAAATGCCTTACTCTTTATCGGTATCGACCAAAATCGGATTGTATAAAAGATTATTAGAATTTAATGACATTAATTTTGTATTGTATATGTATTCCAGTAACTTGACAACTACTCCCCAAAACAAGAAATTTAGACTCTTTTAATAATTGTCAATAATGATTTTTGTATAGCGTGAAAAAAGTTTTCACATACATAAAGCTATTAGAATAACTTTCATAAAATGATAAAATTCATACATTTTTCTAAATAAGTAAGAAAGAAAGAAAAGTTTTTAAATAAATAAAAATACTATTTTCCGGTATAATTATATTTTATAATAGTATTCTTAAGTTCTAGGTTACATTAAGTTGTAAGGACTTGTGCTCTGTCCTACTTGGACATTGCACTTGCGCTCGCTGGGCTTAGACCCATTGCCATACTCTATATTTCCTGAAGGGTGGAGCCACAATGCCACCTATTTTTTCTCTATGTTTTGCTTATATGGTCTCGTCTATTATACTCTTTTTAATCGTATTGATTGATATATGTCTGTCTACATCGGCGTTGTTTTTCTCAATCCCCAGCTTTTCCAGCTCATCCGCTCTATTATTACCTTCTACACCGTAGTGCCTTGGTACTGAGTAGAGTCTGACTTCGCCATTCTAGATCCACGATAACGCCTCCCGGCAGCTCATTACTGACTTCGATCTAATTGATTTTACCCCTAGGGCTTTCAGAGCAACCTTGGTATCTGTGTTGATAGTTGCCTTTTTCACGTTTCTATTTTTCAGTAGCTTTGCCGCTTATGCCGCTTATCAGTCCCGTTTTATGCGGGTTCATATCCCGTCCGTTCTGTCTTGCCCATTTGCAAATCTCCTTTAGTACTGATTTCATGATGTTTTTGATCGTAGTTAGGTCTTTTCCCGTGATCAGTATCAATCAATGGCTGATTGGTATGAAGTCTTTTGGCGTTGTGTGATTTGTTTTCCTTGATTTTCGTATGAAAGCTACTCTTACCTCTCTCCATCTCTTCGGTACTTCGGTACCTAAAATTAGGCAATCCGAGTAGATCTTAATCAGAATGTCCATTACAATGTTTTCAACATTTCTGTAGTATTCTGCATATTATGCCATCCGGTTCCGCCGATTTGTAGAGATTTAATAAATTTATAAACTAAATCAGCTTTTCCCGTCATTATCTCCTCTACTGTTCGTCGCTTGTCCCCGTTCTATCAGTTTCCGTTGTAACGGTATTTCGTTTTGCGTCTCTTCTACCTGACATCCGAAAACGTGTACCTCGGTTTTTCCTCCCCGTTTGAGTTCATGAGCATCTGGTCGTTGGATACTGTTTAGAACCATTGGTTCTTTCTTGAGAATCTTTCTAAATCTCAAAGCCTCCTTAACCCTCTTGAGCAACTCACTGAAACTTTTTATGGATTCTCATTTATCTTTTCTTATACTACTTTTGTATTCATTAAAGCTATTTTTGTATTTAGACTAGCTTTCCTCTGGCTACCCTCAGGAGCCTCCTTGTGTCTTTCCTTAGTCCTCTAAAGTCCGCACTCCACCATGATTTGACGTTTTTGCGAGTTCTTCCTGTCAGATATGATTCAAAGAAGGCTTTTTCTAGAATGTTTCCCAGCCTATTGACTTCGTTCTCTATCCGTATCTGTGTGGGGAGAAATAGCGTTTGGAGCACTTTACGTATTCTTTCCTTACTAGTCTCGGAAAGTTTACCCAGTCAGTTTTTCCGGGTTCCTAAAAACCCTACTCGTGCTATATAATCCTACTGTATGCTATCCGATTTATGGTAAAGTTTCTATTTGTCGGTGGCCTGCTTCACCAGGTTTTGGAACTCTTGCGTTGGGGATTCCTCTTGTATGGCATATACAACAATGTGAGAATCAATGGGTTGTTGATCATTTGTGCTTTCTTGTGAATGCAGGTCCTCCGAGGCTGCTTCATAGAGGTGCAAATTAATTTTCACTACTCGCTGTCCCGGTTTTGCTTTGCTGCCTCTTTTCATTTGGAAGCCTCGCTTTCAGTGTTCCCAGCTTGATGCCTTCATGAATGGTCCTTAGCGAACTGAGGGATTTAGCATCCACGGTCATGATACTCTTTGCCATTTCCCCTTTTTCTCTGTGCCAAAAGATGATTCTCCAGCTTTGAGTATTTAATCCCCCATTTTGCCTTGTTATGATTTTCATTACAGCCTCATCGTTAACTATCGGAGGAGAAATCCAAACCAATGTTATTTGTCGGAGTGGTAGCTATGATTTTGGTATCATTTTGAGTCGGTCTCCTCGTTAGAGTTCGCCGCAGTCTTAGATTACAGGTTTTAGGAAATATGCAAGCTTCCTGTTACTGCATCCTGAAAATTTGACTCCCTTTGGTCAGCCGGCACTGTCAAAGTTTACCTCCTCGCCGCTGCCGTCCTCCGTCCGCGATACCTTACAGAGTCCTTGATTCCACTTGCAGCTATCTTCTTAGATCTTTGTACTTTGGGAGAGAAACTAACGGCTTCAGCCTTTTGCAGCTGTCGCTTCTTTTGTTTTACCTTTAGGGAGATTGATTGGTTTTTTGCGATCGAAGCCTCCTCCCTAATGGTTTCTAACTGCGGAGAACTCTTATACTTTTTTTCAAACTTCTCAACAGTTTTGTTGTTTTTGCGGATGAACTCTCTCTCTCTCTCTCTCTCACTTTTGTCGTGAGTTCACCTTTCTATTCCGTCATTTTTTTAGGAACCTGACAGCATTCCTATAGCCTTTCCTAGCTTTCAGCTCGGTGACAGATTTCTTATCTTTTTTTTCACCCTTCTCCTTTTCGGCTTCGGTATCTTCTTCAAGGAGTGCCCTTTCATTGCCAGAATGATTCGATTTTGCTTGTCTGTAACAATAGTTCGTCTTCGGAAGCTTCGTTGATCTGCGGATCTTCCAGATAAACTCCACGGACTTCCATTGCCGGGCGGGAGTTGGAAGTGTACCTTTTCACTTTTCATGTTCACTTTCGATATTCTTATTTGTATGCAGTAAATAATAATAACTATTTTTCTTAATCAACTTTGAAAAAATCACGTGTGAAAGAGTGACTTTGCAGGATTGGTACATAGACTCTTATAAAAGACAAAAACAAATTTTATATAAGTGAAAATTTTTTTCATGATTTACAAAATTTAGTATTGACTATATTTTTTTGTGGAAAACAATGTCGGTATATTTTAATTTTTTTGAAATCTGAGACTGGAATGAACTTAATAATAAATTGATTTGACACAAATACGAGAATATATAGAAAGCAATATATAGCATATCTTATCTATCTATTTGATACAGAGATAAAACCGAAGACAAAATATGGGCAAGAGTTGGATCATCAGAGAAGCAGACTGGTGGTCTTGTAGTTCATATTAAACATATACTCGTACATCCTCAGTATAATAAAAAAACGTATGATAATAATATAGCCGTACTTCAGGTAAGATATTTCATTTAGAATGTAAATATATATATATATATATATATATATATATATATATATATATGCACATAAAAGTCTTCAACGTATAAGTGTTTAAAAAATTTCTAGATTTCAGTCCAATTCATCATTACAGTAGTGGAAAAGAAATAAATGTTCTTACATACCTTTGCAATTTTGTGAATAAATACCAATTTAAAAAAGTGAATAATTCGTAATAATAACGCAAGAAATAGTACATATGGAAATGCTTACAATATCTTCTAAATTTTATCGTCAAATGTTCCTTAACGTGTTGAAAAGGGGCAACTGAATTTAATCGTGTAGATTACTCGTTGCGTTGATAATTAAATATTTAAATTTAAGTTTTAAACATCGGATAAGAGCAGCGCGTTACTCGTTTGCTATTAAAACTTCACATTATCACAGAACAAATCAATATTCTTGTTTCACTGTGTAAAACACACACGCCGTCGAGGGATTAATCTTATATTAATCTTATATTATTCTTATATATTTGGTATATAATAAGTAAGCAAGCGGACATGGCGGATTCGAAATATGGTAGATGAACTTCATGCAATGCGTACCGATATCCTTAAATAAGCAGATGTATCGAACGCCAAGCCGTTACCGCACATCGAGTTCGTCCGTTAATCTTCGAATGCAGGTCGTAACACAAGAACGTGGACACCTTTTCTCCGAATAGTTGCAACGTGTTTGGTTTGGAGACCTACACTCACATATATTACTGCATATATTACTGCATTCGCACACATCAAACAATAGTCTTCGTCATGCTACAGGCTATACTCGCGTATGATAGTCACAGGTCCGCAGTCTTTAACAATGTCGTCCAGACTGCCTCTACTTACAATCTCCTGACGAACATCCAGACACTGTATAAACAATTACACACTATCGCGCCGCGCATAATATTGACATTATATATTTAGTACTATTACTTTATTATATAGAAATGCTGTTAACATATATTACTCACTAAAATAAAATATTTTGATAAACTATCATATTTGTAAGACAAAATTATATGTAATTGCTTTTTCTAGACTGAACCAGTACAACTTCCCCCCGGCGCGAAGCCTATTTCTATCATTGGTGCCAATTATTTTCTAATGCAAGATATAGAAGTAAAAATTTCTGGTTGGGGACTAACGAAAGTGAGTATAATTTTTTAATGCAATGTATACATCATATTTTTAATTAAAACGTATATCCAGTACAATTATCATTCTTTTGTTAATATTAATCGATAAAATTCTGTATAGATTAAATAAAAATACTCGGTTCATGCATAATACAAGCTGTGTGCCACACCTGAGAGCCATCTTCTGATTGAAAATTTTGAAATCAAATCCTTGTTATTGTTCTGACTTATAAGAAAATATTATCATTCAAAGACAGTTAAATGGTAATAAAAAACTAAATATTACCATTCACAAAAACTAAATAGTATCGTACACCATTGGTGCATAAGAAAATTATTCTAAATACAAATTATACAATGAAAAATTGCCTAAACTGAAGGTAATTACCGTTACACGCAAGTAGTAGAGCGAGTGGCTCTTTTGACTTGGGCAGTGTTTTAATGTCACAAATCACCTATATGTAGTCATAGAACATATGAAAAAACTTGAAGGATTGAGCTTTTGGAAGTATTAGAAGGATACTGATATTACAATATTACATAGGAGATCATTGTTAATGATTTTAAAAAATTTTCAGAAAACAAATTTGTAAAAGTGAGGAAACATAAAGTTTTATAAAAACTGTTTTTCGGTATTTTTCGAAAAATTTATTAAATAAATTTAAGAATATAAACATACAACACAGTTCTAGTATTTATTATAAGGTTTTATCTTTAAATTTGTTGTTCATTTCAAAAGTTAACGGCTAATTTTGTACGGAATTATAAGAATGTTATACGGAATTGTATAAAATTGTATAGAATTGTATTCATTTTTACATGTTTGTGTACTCTTAAAAAATATGATTAAGACTTAACTGTAGTTCAATACGTATATGACATAAAGCGTCGATAAAGCACATATTTTAACCACTTTTCTGCCACGATGCCACAGTAAATGGTTTGAAATCTGTAAAAGTTTATTTTCATTATGCATTCTTAAGTATACAAACTACGGTATTCTAAACTTCTACATAAAAATTTTAGTGAATTCTAAATGGTAACTTTTAAATAATTCAGAGTTATAGAGAAATGCGTCAATTTACGGAAATTCGAATCTTGTTATGATCTTCTAAATTGGAAAGTCTTGCCAAAATTGTCTTTATTTCAGAAAAATTTACCAGCACGCCAAATTGCAGAAAATTCTGAATGTTGTAACATTCTTCAACAATATTACTTTAAATGCTAAAAATGCACTTAATGCTTTTATTATTTATTAGTGTAGAAGATTATGCCAATGCCAATTAATGAATTTTCTTCAAAAAATTGATATTAATATTTATATTTTTACATATAATTACACATAAACTGATATTATGACAAAGTCAGTTATGTAATTTACGGTAAGATGAAACAAGTTGAACTCGATGTTAATTCTGCAGGAGTGTTATTATAATTAATTATTTGATGCTTTAATTATATTAAATATATCAATTATCACTAGTTCTTAGTTCTCATAAAAATAAATCTCTTAGGTTGATGGACAGGTTGCAGTTACAATACAAATTGCAAGTATTCGTATTGTTGATGGCCGTATGTGTGGAAAAGCATACAATCTGGAATCAAAACTAGATGCCAGATTTTGTGCATCTGCCACAGATAATGCAGCATGCGAAGGACTCGCTGGTATTCCTGCTGTTTACAATAGTACATTAGTTGGAATTGTTTCTGGTGGTAGTGTCTGTCCACCTTCGAAGAAACCATATGTTTTGACAAGTGTTTCAGCGTACTCTACCTGGCTAGACACGCCAACCATCTGAAATCTGTCATTTAAGTAACATAATACTGGTGGAAAAATGTCATCAAAATGTCAAAGATTTGGACTACGTTTCGGAAATTTCTGTTGATTTTTGTAATTTCAGAACCAATAAATCAAATAATCTACTCTATTTATTATTAAATATTCTACTATTTTCTACTATTTATACAATTTATTCATTCCTTCTTTGATAATATTTTTGGTAATTAAACATCTAATTATAAAAGAAAATATGTATATAAAACCAAGTAGTTATAATTTATTCAATCGGAAAATAATTATTGAAAAATCTTGAACTCAAGATAGAAAGTATTAATTATATTAAGTAGATATGATTGTATTCGTCCTAGATGAAGATCGGGTCGTCAATAATTGAACGCGCAAACTTACTTTATATATTAGTCTATCTATTTCAAACGGGGTTTGCTGTGAAATATGAACTTCTTAATGCTGTGCTACGCTCACAGTACTAAATGGGATCATTGCTGTGACGATAAATAATTATTTGCTACAATAATTCATAAATCATTATGAATAAAGATTCAAGAACATATATATATTTAATAGGTAATGAAAAAACTTTATAAATTCATCTCAATAAGTCATGTGAGTACATTATTGATCCACTGAAAAATAAATATTTTTCCTAAATATTATACATTTTTTACATATATTACCCTAGCTCGGGTGGTGTGCTAGACGTTGTATGAGTTCATCAGTTGAACGAAGGTAGTCGACCGACTTATGATTAAGTCACATAGATCGATGACTCCGAACTGTACGAGATCATAGAGACAGTATTCCCTCCTCTCAGAGTTCCCTACAATTACGATAGATCAAATGCATTTGTCATTCTGTATGCACGCTTGACGACATCATTTACATCCGGATTATCGGAATACTTTCTAGCCTTAGAAATACATTCTATCGGTCAGATTGTTCTCCAACATTCTGAGTGTCAAATATATGAGGGTAAGATGCAACATAATATAAAGTAGATAAGGAAATTGAAGTTCCTCGGTGGTGAGGAACTGAGGCTTTTCGGTTACTATGTATAATATCGAACGAAAAATGCTGGCGAAGAAGTAAATTAAGTCTTATAGGTCTGGCCGTACATTTGCAGGATATAATTGTTAGTTTTTCTAAATGGGTCCCCCGTCATATCTAGTTCCTGCTGCACACGATGTGTAGAAATCGAAAGGTATATGGAAAGGTTATTGACCAAATATGCAGTCACATCCAGAGAGGAGCCGAGCATCGTCGACAACTCATTGAAACTAGTTCGACAACGAGTGCGAGTTCTTGAGTGCTCTCTCTGTCTTCCCTCAGAGGAAATCCGATGATCCGCAACTATTTGCAGATATCACTAAGATTACGGTGGAACACTCCATTACAGGTGAGTCATTTCTTGCATCTATAAATCTCTATGTGCAATAATTTAGCTGAAAATTGAAAAACTATCAAAATTTTAAAAAACCAGAAAATTTCTAACCATATATCGTAAATTTTTATAGTGATCGAGTTTTATCGATCCTACCTACATGTTTTTCGTGCATATTTAAAATTACTCGTTGTCGTTTTATTGTTTTAATACATGTACTGTTGTATTTTACATTATATGAACGAGTAAGTTTATAATGCTGGTTTCGGACGAGTATGTTAGCTGTTAGTTATTGTTTCCGGAACGAAGTCTGCGCCAGTACTTGGTACATTGGGATTTTGCAGCGCATCGGATTTTGTATTCCGATTCTCCGTATATTTGCAGCCCACGATCGAACTGATTAAAAGGCGATTGAAAGGTTAACTAACGAAAAAAATCTTTGGTACACAAGAGAAATCTCCATTAGCTTCTGTATTTGATCGAGTTTTTAATTTTGTTAACGTTGAATAAATTAAACAAATAAATATTTTATTCAATAAATAAATTGTAAAACATTATCGATGTAGAAATTTAATAATAATAAATGTAATGGAAGAACTGTCGAGATATAACATATAATATAATAATAGAATAATAACATATAATATAATCTGTGCTTAATCTTTAATTGATTCATGGAGCTTTCTTTAATCAGAACCTAGCTTTAAATTAAAAAAAAATTCATTATGTTTGTGATTAAATTTATGGATTTTCACAATCATAAAAGTTTTCAAAAGATTATTGTTTTTAGAATTTTTTTTATATGAAGTCTATTTTCTATATATATATATATATATATATATATATATATATATATATATATATATATATATATTTATAAAACGATAAATTTTTTTAAGATGATCGACACATGTCATAAAGTTTTTAATAATCCTTATAAATTTCCAGTGTTGATGAATTACCATATTGAGCATGAAGTTGCTTTTCTTTCTATTTCTTATTCCTTTAGTCGCCAGCTTTAAAAACGGTGAGTTAATAATTGAATTCGTGGAATTTACCATTATCGTACATAATTTTTCATTTGTGAACTATTTTTTATATTTTTATATTATATATATATATATTATTTTTTAAGTCAAATTTAATGATCATCGTAAAAAAATAGGTAAACAAACGCGCGTGTTTCGGTTTTAATATTACTGTTCTAATGAAGTATACAATCCGAAAATAGCAAACCGAAAAATATTTCAAGAAAAAGAATTTATAAGTATTTTGATTCGAATGTTCAGAATATTGTACTCTGCTTTTGCTTTTTCAATTGTTGCGGAGTAGGTATATATACAATAAATTTATGATATTATCGACGTAGTATAAATACTTTTTCTGGAAATTAATTGTCTATTATAATACTGAGGCATAGACATTCAATTCGTTGTATATAATCATATAGAAGCAGGGTTCTTTGCAGAAAATTTCAAGTCATGAGGGTTAAAATTTATAAAAAAAAACGACTTTTGGTTAATTTTAAAAAATTAAAGTGCTGATGTAACAATATTTAAATAAATATATTTTATATATATCGTTATATTATACATTTTACCCTGATATTATAAAATACATGATAAATATATTTGTAATGCAGATCTTACTCAATTTCGCTTGTATTGAAATATTGCAAAAAAAAATTATTTTCAAGCATTTTACTTCGCAAAAACACAGTGTATTATTGCACTCGTAAGTTACATATGTTTTTATTCGAATAGTAATTGTAGAATAAATTACATTTTGCAACTGTTATAGAAGTCTAATTTTATTTTTATTTGTGCCTCAAAGACGTTACGCTAGTCCAGAAAATTGTTGATGCAACTTCGGTAGAGATAAGAGATGTTCCTTATCATGTACGTATTTAATATTGATTTTTATGAAACTGCTTTAAATATTTCAAAATATATTCATAAAATGAATGTGCTAGGCCGCTCTTGAAAGTATACAGGAAGTATTTTGTGGTGGCTGTATAACTGGTCACACTCGGGTAATTACCGCAGCGAGGTGTGTTGCGTAAGTATGCATGCATTCAAAGTAATAATTTAAATTGTAATTGCTCCTCATCAGGGAGCTGTAGCGAGCTCGAAACGTTGGACTACATCTTCAATTAGGTAAGGGTGGTGGGGACAGTCAGATTGCACTTTACTAACATCAAATTTTTTTCAGCTAAGATTTTTATTTTCAGATTAGTCTACGAGGGTGATTTTATACAAGGACAGTCTGACGGTCATTATAATTGTTAATTTTTATTTTTTATTTTTATTATTTTTGTATATTGATGTATTAATATTAATATGAATATATATTGATATTATTATGCATTATTTTCGATTGATTTAATTGGACTGAAAGACCAATGAAAATATTTATTAATTTGTATATAAGTAGTCGACAAAAGCACAATTAAAGTATTAGGAAAGGACAATCTGACTTTCTCCACCACCTTAAATTTAGAATTGCCTTGGTGTCCGACGTTTCGAATTCCTATTATATTTTATACCTTGAAAGTATAATATACTCTATAAGGTTATTCAATTTTTTATATTTCTTACAACGTCGTGTAAATTAAAACTACACCGAACGACGCGATATTATATGTCTATAAGCATCTATACCATTATTATAGGATACAATTTTTGTATTCAAATAGTTATCTCGAAATAACAAATTCTCCCGAACTTTCCGTTATGCACCACGCTAAAAAGTTCGGAGGCTGCTTGATGCATATCTCAAGTTGATCAGACGGCCATTCACACTTATCCATTTATCCTTCACTTTCTAAATCTACGCAAAAGAACTCTGTAAAAATTACCACAACGTGGGAGAACAATTTTAAAATTTCTAGCCACCATTTATATCATCAGCTCATCAACCTAATTGTTACTGAGCGAAGAATTACTTTTAGATTTTTAGATCGGGTATGATTGTTAAATCAATTCCCAAAATTAACCTAATTTATTTGAATAGAATTAATTTTACTTCTCAATATAATTTGTTCTCGTTTACGAAGGAGCACTGTATTCTAGCGGTAGAATACGTATCTCTCAGTGGAGAGGTTATACCTGCTACCTAAACTCATAGTGATGACGAAAATTCATTTCATCAATTTTCAGTAGGAAATTCGTATTTTTACAGGGGTTTTAAAGTACAGAAAAACCTACGTAGGCGAATAAGCCAGCGATGTTGCTCCTATTTCTGACAAACTGCAATTTCCGCTATTAGTGGTATCAGCCCTTTACAGATCAGAGATTACTAGCCGTTTCTAGTTGGCTGAAATGAAGTAATAGGCCGCTCAATCCAACTACCATGGACGTACAACTGTGAGTTCTTCGTTACCATCGGCAGTAGGATCAACCACCAGATAGGTCACAAGACTTGGTATGATCAATCCGATGTCAAAACTGGGGAGTGTAATATGAAGGCCTAGTAGAATGAAACGTGCTACACTGATTGCGGTTGTACCTTTAAAATGGCAGTCAAATCCATATTTATAAAGAAGCATATGTAGCCAGAATATGAAAAGACTTAATGTCACTCGAAGAACTACTGGTCATTATTTAAAATATTTATCCTGAATGGAATGAATGATATACTACAGTCAACCAGAAATAGGTTGGTACCCTACTGTTCGACTGTGTCCATACAGCCAGCCAAATACTTCAAGCCAACGCTGTATAGAAATACTTGATTAAACAACATCTGAGATTAAATCACTCATAAAAATATCAAGGGCTGCCTATCACTTTCAACCACGTCTGCAGGATCGATGAGTTTATGGTCAATCAGTTAGGATCTAGACTCACTCATATATTAATGGTGCTGCCAGTACTGTGGGATGCTTATTAACATCGCGAAATCTGATACGCCTTCTCCATTCGGAAAAAATTGAGTGACAGTTGTGGATTCTAACAAGATCCACAAGCTCTTCGGCTAAACCATTCGAGCCGTGTGTGCCAAAGGCACATGATAATACCTTGGATCTCATTTGGGGTCAGAAGACGCAGCTCTCTCGGAAGCAAACCAGTAGAACAGCCGCAACTGCTCAGCATCGCTCCACTCCACTGAAGCCCCAAAACGACTCTTTGCTCTGCTATTTCTCGACTTAGAAATAGCTGCGTTGGAGGTTTTATATATAATAACTAATGATGAAAGTTGACTACACATGTCTCGCTCTCAATTGATTTTCAGTCAAAATGGAGTTACACAATAGTATTTTTACTTTAATATTCATATTCTGTATGTATTGAAACAATTTGAAAACTATTATCTACAATAAAAAGGTTAGATGTTTGAAATGATATCTTTGAGCTCGACTTTTTTCTTACGTCGTAAAAATTACCTTTGATTAAGAATTTACTATAGACATACATATTTGTTTTCTTTGTCTTTCATAAGACCCCATATACGAGTCATGCAAGAGTCGTATTTTCACATTTGATTTTTCCAAAGTTGGTTACGAGTACTAGTTTATCATTTTTTCAGATATTGTTTTTTCAACACTTATGGAAGAAATTTCCTTAACCACGGTCTGAGGATTATTTATTTCATAAATATTAAAATACAGTTTTCCGTTTACACTGAAAAATGTTTGAAATAAGAAATCTGTATCTTTATGATATTTAATTAATTCTATAATTTTTTTTCAATTTCTTTTGTTTATAGACGTATATGTAAAAAGCCATAAATATCACAATGAAAATGGAAGTTACAAGAATTTACCGAAAATTTATCAACAATATTGACAGCATGCATTTTTCAAGCATTCTCGAAATTAAATTCAGTATATAAGAGCCAATTTTATAATATAATTATATTTTGAAAATAGATTTCTCTATATTTATGAGTATTATTATTTCACAGAGTAAAAAATTAAATATTTCTTTCAATTCCTACGTTTCTCATTTCTTCAGAGAATTGAATTAGCGTATATTATAATTTTATTCCACTTATTATATTGATATAAAAATTCAATCTACAGAAATTTGGTATTTTAAATTATAATTAATATTATTTAATATACACTATTGTGGACAATATTTAAATTCTTTGAACTGTTAGACGGAAATGAACTTCATAATAAATAGAGTTTGAGTAAATACGATAATGTAACGAAATAAGCACATTGTATTTCTTCTTTGATACAGGGATAAATCCAAAGGCGAAATATGGATAAGAGTTGGATCAACATTCAAACGGACCGGAGGCATTATAGTTCATATTAAAAATATAATTATACATCCTCAGTTTAATAGTGCGACGTACGATAATAATATCGCCGTACTTCAGGTAGATCATTTTATTTATTATGAATACATAATAAAAAATAAAAAAGACTCACTCATCAATTTGTAGATGTTTACAAAACACAATCTCTGAATATCAGCGCAATTGATCCTTACAGTAGTGGAAAGTAAATAAACGTGTTTCTAAGGAATTTTTGTGATTGTACTGATAACTGTCCACTTTTAAAATTTAATAAATCTATTGAATAAGTGTACTTTAAAATTAAAGGCTAAAAATCGGGAAAATTAATGTGACAATGGTTTCTTCATTAAAAATGCAGAATGTCACTGAAGAAATGCATACTTTTTCTTCGCTATAAAAAGCCTCACGTGGTTGACGGTTAAGTCGAAATAAGAGAAAAATTACATAATTCAATAATATACTGTTCAATGACGATGGACATGACGCATATATATCAATGATCTGGTAGCTTATCGAGCTCGCCCTGGAAACTGATCAGAATATAACGCAAGAATGTGGACACCTTATTCCAAAATGTTAGAACGTAATTTTTTTGAAATCAAACACTTGCTTATATAGTACACTGCCTCCGCAGATAACAAAATACAGACTTGGTTAATATAAAATTAATAGTATAATCGCGTATGCTAAATAACACGTCGGATGTCCTCGACGATACGGACGCCCAAAATGCCTTCAGGCACTCACAGTTCGTACAAGCCCTTTTTGCCAAAAGAGCCGACGACTATATAAACAATGACACACTGCCGACTTGCGCGTGATACTAATAATATTTTGAGTGCTAATATATTATTATTTAGACATGATAGAAATATATATTAATTTTTCATGCATTATTTTCAAAGTCAAACTATCTGAAATTTCATTTTTTAGACTGAATCAATCGACTTTGGCACCGACGTTAAGTCAATTTCTGTGATTGGTCCTAATTTTTTTGTAATGGAGGATATACAAGTAGTACTTTCTGGATGGGGACTAACACGAGTGAGTGTTAATTTTTTATACGATTTATACCTTATAGTTTTACTTAAAATGTATGCCCAATACGCTTATCATGCTTACATCAATGTTATTCTTTTGCGCAGATTAAATAGAATTACATTAATAGTATCTATTGATATAATACGTAGCATTGGTTTCATGCATAGACTGACACGCGATTTAATGATTCAACATTTTCAAATCGAACCCTTTATGTTATTCTGACTTATGAGAGAATATTCAAACCAAGTCTCGAGGTAGCGCCGCGAAGGCGAGTTTGACAACCGGCACCATGCCGAGTTAAAAATTATTTATCACTTCTCTATCGACAATTTTCCAAAGCATATATACTATTTATGCCCTAAAGAATCGTTTCCCGTCTGAATATTTGGTCAAAACTAGTTTTTAGTAATAGTAAATACATGATCAAAAATTCTAATATGGCTAATGAATTATCTTGTTCAGCTATTGTGGATGGCGTATCATAGATAGTATCGATGAAAACCTCAAAAATTATACTATTAATAATTTCTTTCTTTAATTAAATCATCAGCTTCTATATTGCACAGTGAAATAAATCATTATTACGCCACTAGGGGCGAACGTGAGACTTATGCCCCTTGTGGCGTTTACGATATTCTTTAAGCGCCTATCAAACGACCAGTACTTATTATTTATTTAATAAATTTTAATTCATATTCTGTGCATAGTAATTGGTAAATAAAACGGGGGCGTTGCGATGGGTTTGAAAGCAACACAATGTCAAGAGCTAAGTAGCGTTTCTACGAAAGGGGTATATTTTTAAAATATTTTTGAAATTTTTGAAATTTTAAAAATACAAATAAACTAGTTTCATATAAGTATATATATAGTACATGACAAAGTACAACAATATAAAATAATTTTTTTATTTATTTTAAATTTATATATTTAAATTGGTTACTAATTTTATAATTTGACTTTGAATTTTAAATAGAATTGTACAAGAGTTTAATTATGTATAATTCAAAAATTGTAATAATAAAGTAATAAAGTATTAATTTTTACAATTTTCTATGCATATTAAAAATAAAACTGACAAGTCCAATATATTTCTAAAATATTGAATAGAGCACGCTTTTGAACCTCATTGACAATTAATCCATATCATATGTACTCGGCTCGGAATCTATGAAATTATATATTCATTTATGATTTACTAAGTCTGCATGTTGTAAATTGCTGGTTGGAAATATTTAAAATAATCGTCCATTCTGCAATTAATTATCTATAAATTTTTAATGAGTGCTATGTAAGAGTTAGAAACAAAGTTATAAATTTAATAAAATTGCAATCTTTATAATATTTTTCATTGCAGTCACATTGTAAAACCTTGCCAAAATTTAACAGGATCTTGATTTCAGAAACATTTAGCAGCACACCAAATCGCAGAAAATTTTGAATGATGAAACATTTTTCGGTAGTACTACCTTTAGTGTTAGTAAATAAACTTTATGTTTTATTGTTTATTAGTTTACAATGTTATGCATATTTCAAGAAATGAATTTTTTATTTTTATTTTTCTACAAAAAAATACTATTAACGTCATTATTCGTCAGGTTTAAGTTGATATTAGCGGCCCAAGAGCGACTCCAAGAGTGCTCCAATCGTTACTTCTATCCTGTACAAACAGTTGCAATCAACGAATAACTTTGATGATTTTATTATGATACTAAATATACGATCAATCATGATTAGTTCTTAGTTCTCATAAACATAAATCTCTTAGATTAATGGGCAGATTTCAACTACGTTACAATCTGCAACAGTTCACATTGTGGACGGTCGGCTGTGTGAGCAAGCATACAATCTAGTAAACAAACTTCAATACAAGTATTGTGCTTCCGCTACATTGGACGCAGCATGTTCAGGGCTGGCAGGTGCACCTGCTGTTTATAATAATACGTTAGTTGGAATTGTTTCCGGTGGCAGTGTCTGTCTGCCTGCGCAGAAACCATTCGTTTTGACAAGCGTCTCGACGTACTCAGACTGGATAAAAGATGCAACCAGTGGAAAGTATAATAAGAAAGTAAATGACACGGCCGCATAAATTTCAAGAATATTAACGTCGTGTACAACAGAAAATTTGGGAAACATATGTTTATGTCTGTAATTCTAGAATCAATAAATTAAATAATTTACTCTATTCGTGCATTAATGTTCTTCAGAGATATCTCGAAGTAAAAAGTTAGTAGAACGAACGTACGTAGACTGAAAAGACGTTACTGGGACTTGAGTGGAGCTTTGGGCAGCAGCTATAGTTACTCCTCTCGTTTACTGGCTAGTGGGCTGCGTTTTCTGCTCTTTGGCTATTGTTGTTTCTTTGCTTGTATCCTCTATCTCGTCGCGAAATTCTTAATTCCACTCGCACGTTTTTCGGGCTCTATAAAGGTGCTGTGGTCATGTTAGCGGAATAAAAAAAACTATCCAATAATTTTTATCTTATTAATAGCTAATTTATTACCAAGTAAAAACATTTTCAGTGACGGACAGATCCTCATTCAAACCTCACACGATAGCGTAAGTTACACAAAACTATAGATTTGTAAGTGTTTCCAGGTACTGATGATGAAACTAGAGATATTTTGACTTAAAAAAAAATTGTGCATGCAGAATAGATTTGATAGAAGTCACTACAATTGAAAATAGCAATAAAATGATGTCAAAAAGTATCCAAAGCATAATCAGAATTCTAAGCGAACAATATAAATTAGCGCTTGAAATAGATCGAGATCGACGGAATCACGAATAAGATTACAAATTTATTCTAAGCTGTAAGACGTTTATATGGTAGTGCAAGTAGGGTTCAAAATTTATGCCGAGAACTGGAAAAAATTCTAAGGTAACAATCCATTCCCTTTCTATGACACGTATTGAAATTTACAATATAATAAAGCATTTATTATTATTTTTTATTGATATTTCGGTGATTTTTACACGTTTTTGGTGTTGAAGGATGAGAAAAATGGAATGTGGAAAAACTATTTCTGACCTATCTCTGACACATAGGACTAAAAATTATGAGCCGTGGCACGTTCCTATAGCTACGATAGAATTTGCACCACTTGCGAGGGGCAAGTTAGCTTAAATCTTAAGACAGCGTGTCAGGTGTTAACGGGGATTTGTCCGTGGCTATAAATTTTTTTACTTGGCAATAAATTGGCTATTAATAAGCTAAAAGTTATTGCATAGTTTTGCTTTTTGATTTCGCTAACATGACCGCTGCAGCTTCATAGAGCCCGTTTTTCATGAATAATTAAGGTTGCTTCCGCTTTATTTTATTGTTCTCAATGCACGTGCTGCCGTCGTTTACGCCATGCCAGCTAGTGCATTAATCTTGCGAGTTTTGAACGAATGTCTCAGCTGATAGTTTGTGATTGTGGAACTACTACTATTTGTTGGCATTTCATTCATCTGATTAGAAGGTGATTCAGTTGTTGTCTGAAAAAAAATTCTTTAATAGGTAAGAGAGATGTTAATTAGCTTAAAGTATAAGTTTATAAGTTTTGTCATTTCTTCTCAGGTCTGTGACTATTTTATTATTTGTTTTTATTAACGATATATATATATAAGTTTATATGTTTAAACAATTTTTGTTTATTTTTACTTCTTTCTAAAAATTATTATAATTATTATTATTATTTTGTTTTCAATGAGTAATACACGATTTTTCTTCGTGTCTCGTAATAAATATGATAAATAATAAAATATTTATTTATATTTAGTTTATTATAAAAAGTACGTTTTTCAATAAATACAATCAATAATAATTTGATGGATGTGCAAATAATAATAAAAATAATACAAGAACTATTGAAATGTATAATAGAATCTATGCTTAATCTCGAATTTCTTGATATAGTTGTGTTTAATCAGGACTTCAAGAAATTACCTATTTTTACGACTAAATTTACTCATTATCATGAAAGTTTCAAAGTTAGAATTTCAGAGCTTCAAAAATTTTTTTACAAGTTCTATTTCTATTTATTTACAAAACGATAAATATTTTTAAGGTGATGGAAACATGTCATAAAGTTTTTAATAATCCTTATAAATTTCCAGTGTTGATGAATTGCCATATTCAGCATGAAGTTGCTTTTCTTTATATTTCTTATTCCTATAGTCGCCAGCTTTAAAAACGGTGAGTTAACAAATTTGATTGGTGGCATCTGCGATTAGCTTAAATAGCTTTGTGCATTTGTAAACTAATCTTATGTTTTAACAACTACAAAAATTTATTATATTTTAATTAAAATTTAATGTCCATTGTAAGAAAATAAATAAGCAAATACGAGTATTGCCTTTTTTACCTTCCTAATAAAATATAGAATTCGAATATATATATATATACGTATATGAATTATATATACGTATTTTGACTAGCTTATTACTAGCTTATTAATACTACCTATTAGGAAAATTTAATGGCCAGAGCATTATAATACCCTATGAAATTGAAATTGTTTGCATTTATCTTTATTAGTACATTTTTCTACTGGAAAATAAAACATTATTATATTATGACATTGGAAAATTAGGAAGAAAAACGAAGACGTCACTATGAAAATTTATAATCTTGATCTGTGGAATTGGTCATGAGATGCTAATAATCTGATACATAGAGATACTTGGTCATATTATTTAGGCAGGGCTTTAATAATGTAATAATTACGATTATTTTAATGTTCGAACAAAAGAAGCTAGAGAAAGAGAGAGGAGGATTAGTTTCGATAGGTTCGTTAAAAGAAACATAATAAGCTAAATGAGATTCCCTGCACAGGCTTCACTATTAACGAGCACGAAATGCAAAACCATGTATAAATCGAAGCCTGTAGAGCCATAATAAATGACTGTAAAGTGAAACTGCCTGTACACAGTTTGAAAAACAATATTTTCATAATTTATTTAAAGAAACAGAGTATTATTGTAGTGACTTTCAAGTTACGTGTATTTTTATTCATAGAAAGCGTGCATAATAAAATTTTGACGACTATATTGAGTGAAAAAAATGTTCTTTTTTTATGTAATTTGTTTTTCCATACCTCACAGAATAAATTACATTTTGTGACTGCTATAGGAGTCTAATTTTATTTTTATTTGCGCATCAAAGACACTACGCTAATCCAGAAAATTGTTGAAGCCACTTCGGTAGCAATAGAGGATGTTCCTTATCATGTACGTATTAAACTTTTCAAATTAAATTTTATTAAAACGTCGAAAAATATACTCATAAAGTAAATCCTTAGGCTGCTCTTGAAGATGCTAGAGAGTTATTTTGTGGTGGTTGTATAATTGGTAAAACTCGGGTAGTTACCGCAGCGAGATGTGTGGCGTAAGTATGCATACATTTTAAATAGTAATTGAAATTGTGATATCATTTTTTCGGGTTCGTTGGGTTTGCTGTGATAATTATTAAAAAAATAATATTTTATCTTGCTGTGTCTCTTTCTATTGATTAATCGTAAATCTACAATTATCAGACGAACTGGCAATCAAAACTTAGGATTTTAAAATTTCTCTATTTCATAATTAATACGATTAGCATAATAATTAGATAATAATATCCACTCTTTGTTATCAATGACTTTAATAAAAATTTATACCTCTGTATATAATTAACAATAACAGAGCGGATATTGTATTGACCTTTCACAGTTGGTTCTTTGATCATTGTTTTAAATATAGGCTTTCATACAAATTCGCAAAGAATCAAATGTTTATTCACGAGAAAAAAATAAGAGTATAATTTTAATACTATTGGTTATACCAAAATCTTATGTATATTTTGTGTCTTGATTACGAAAATCGTAGAAGAAAATGTACATAAATAAGATGTTCATCGTAATAAATAGAATTTAGGGCAGACAGGAACTATAATAATGAATAATTCAAAGCACTTGCTCAGTATGAAACTGTGGAATAGGCAAATTTTTTCAACAATGATCTGCGTATTGGAATGTCATCTATCGCCTAACGATCTTCCATATCACAAGAATTAGACTGATCTTCATTTGGCTAATAGTTGCTTTTATTAAAGTAAAAAATTCTAGTCCTCGTATATACGAATTTGCAAGTGTGTACGGTGATATTGAATCTTGAAGCTTGCATGCAAGATTGCAAAACTTGCCTTTTATATTCTTTTATACGTGTCTTGATTACTACTGTACTACTGCACTATAATTATCAAATCCAAATTTACGCACATTTTAACAAGAACATCCATGTCCCTACTCTAAAAACATAAATATCGAACATTTCAATATTGACTGTATGGATTTTTAAACTTTATTCAATGATAATATAATAAGAGTACGATTATAAAATATAATTATACTTGACATTACAATTTTTATATATTTATGAATTAGATAGTGTTATAATTCGATTTTTCTTTCTCTTCTTCCCTTTTTCATTTATGTAAACAATTGATTTAACTTATCTCCTAATTTTATTACAGTTGTTCGAACAATATAAAAAATTATACTAGAAAAATTCGATATATTCAATTATTTTTATGATTATTTAATACAGACTATTGTATAATGTAGTCATAACATGGATGTACTTATAATCATTGTATTGTTACCTGGAATGAACTTAATAATAAATACATAGATTTCAAACAAATATGAGTTTGTATAGAGATCAATATATAGCATATCTTCTTTGATACAGAGATAAAACTATAGACAATATGTGGATAAGAGTTGGATCAACATTGAAACGGACCGCAGGTGTGATAGTTCATATTAAACAAATAGTTATTCATCCTCAGTATGATAATAAAACGCATAATAATAATATTGCCGTACTGCAGGTAAGTTTTTTTATTTATGACGATAATGATACTATAATATAATTTACCGAACACGTAGAAGTCAGAAGGTACCATGTCGGTTGAATGCGATGTATGATTGATCGCCAGTTTTTGATCAAAGGATAATTCACCAAGTTGATCGATGGGAGACGGCACATTCTCGTGGTACAAACGCCAGCTTCTACCTTCACTACATTCTAGCCGAACACGATGAATATGAGCAAGCAAATGCTTCATAACGCTAAGATAATACACATAATTAACCGTTTTGCTAGATGAAATTCATTCCTGGTAAATAACAACCTTGGAATCCTAGAAAGCGATGAGCGTTGTTTTGATTTTCGATTTTTTCAACCGTGATGTTTTGGTTTTCACCTATTCGGCACTTTTACGTTTGGTTTCGGAAGCATATTGAAAACACCATGTCATAGAATCAAGATGATTTTGGTTCCTTTTGACTTCTATAATAATGACTTCAGATTGTTGAACTCGAAGCGCTTTTTAGGTCTCAGACAAATTGTGTGGAACAAATCTCGAAAAAACCTTTCGGAGGCTTAAATACTCATTCAAAATGCGATGAATTGATCTGTTGACACATTTAATTCCTTTTCATGGAACGTACGGATGACTTCGGTTGATTTTTGATGAATTGACGTAATTTCTTGATGTTCTTTTCGTTTACCACTTCTCTCGGTGTTAGCTCTTAACTCACTACGCATTTTCCGACCAATACATAAAAAGTTCTGTCACTTGAAGCGCAATAACTTCGCTTCTATCCATCCAAATGTTATGTAATTTAGGCAGAATGTAAATAGAATATATCCTCTTTGAAAGCATATATCAGGTAACATCATTGATTTTATTGGAACGTGGTATTTGAAATAATCAATAGAACACAGACGCGCTCGCGCGCGCACACACACACACACTTAATATATCATTCCCGCACTAAGAGAAGAATTGGTTTATTACATACATATATCATATTTTTAGTGCCGCTTACAACAATTTTCTTATCGTTCTTCTCTCGAAGGGAGATCTCCACTTGCTTCAGTGGAGCCCTGAATAGGCCGGTATGCGATATCTAAGCCACTAGGGAGCACAGAAGGCAATTCATCGATTGCCGGCTTAGTGAAGCTTCTGGTCAACCCACTTACGATGATCTGCTGGTGTTATGTCCTCTCTACTTTCAAATCTCTATATTCGAGTAAATTTTTCGGTACACTTTCTACCATTATCGTATAATACTGATAACTTTCACCATGCCAAAACCCGTTACTTCGCATTCCTTGATCTCATATGTGCGCGACAATGCGTCGAGTACATTGTTTAACGCCCCTTTTTTATGCGCGATCTCTCATAATCCCATTATTGGAGCTCGAGCGCCCGTCTCGCTAACCAACCCATCGGTTTTCTCAAATTTTTTAACCAGCTTAATGCATTGTGATCCGTGACTGCGGTAAATCTATAGTCCTCCAGAGATGAGCGTCATTTCTTAATTGCCCATATAACGGCTAGACAATCTTCGTCCGCGAAATTAATTCTGCTCGGCCGGAAAGAGAACTCGCTCACGAACACAACCGGACGCTCCCCATTGTGTCGCTCTACTGAGTCAAAACGGTGACAATCGTCTAGTTACTTGGCTTGCTTAGTACGAGGAACGGTTTCGTAAAATTTGTCCGCGCTAACACTGGAGCTTCTGTAAGCGCTCGTCTTCACTTACTTTTTCGTAAGGTTTTGAGCAGTGATAGTTTGAGCTCGTAATCTCTCTTTATAAAACACGCGCACCCCCCGTTGATGCCGTTTGGCTGGCCGACACGTGCGCATGCCACGCAAGGGGAGCGGATGGGGGATGTATTCACCTTAACTGCGCTCATGTGAAATCTTCTTTTTGTGACGCTGCCATAATATATATATATATTTCAGTTCAAATTACCCTTGAAAGAATATTTTTGTTTATTTTTGTGGTTTTGTGAATAAATATTGGTTTTACCAATGATAATGCACAATGCACAATATCACTCAATGAATGAATACTCTTGGTACAACCACACTTGGTGAAGGGATATTATTCTTATATTTAAATAGAAAATAGTAAATCGATACGATATGTATTTATCAATAGTCGGTAATCTTAACTATGTTTTAATTGTTATATTTAATAATAATCTCTAAAACTACTACGTATGATCGTTCCTATTATGAATGAACGATCTTATCTAAATTATTGCCTAACTTTGCATTGTGATATAAGTCAAATTTTCGCGTCGCCTACAACAAGCTATGGTACTGCACTGCGGTGCTAAATCTAGTACGGAATAGGTACTCGAAAGATGGTATACGACCTTCATCAAGTGTGGTCTGGCGTCTTTAAATAACTAGACGTAGACGTGCCGAGCAACAATCTGTTGTGTATCGAGTTTACCCTGGAACCCGATCACATGGTAAGACAAGAACTTACAAGTCCGTTCTACATAAAATCCTACTGCTATATGAAAAATTACGTACCGTCGCGCCGCGCATAAGGATACTATTATATTCGGTCATATCTTATTATGTAGAAATGGTACGAATATAAAATAATGTCTGGAACAAAATATTTTGATAAACGGTTAAGAAGCAAATTTATATGAAATTATTTTTTTTAGACGGAAAAAATGGAATTTTGCAGCAACGCAAAGTCTATTGATGTCGTTGGTCCCAATTTTTTTGTAATGGAAGATATTGAAGTAAAACTGTCTGGCTGGGGACTCTCACGAGTGGGTATAATTTTTTTATACAATTTGCAATTATAGTTTTATATAAAGTTATATTCAATACTGTTATCATCCTCATATCATAATTATATTTTTTACTCGATAAGCTTAAGTACAGTTCAAATAAAATTACTTCAATATTTATTAGTCACAAACACACACACGCACGCGCGCGCACACACACACGCACACACATATAAAATTTATGATTTCATATCATTATTATTAAGTAAAGATATCTTTGGCTTGGGTATAATATTAGTTGTGTCCGTAGATTGGCGAAACATGATCCGAAAATTAGAAATCAAATTCTGCTAACTATTCTGGACTATCAGAGAATATGATAATATTATCAATCATAAAAAATTAGATGTTATCCTATACTATTCGTGCATAAAACATTTTACAAAATATTAATTTTTTGCAGTTATAAATATTCATAGACTTAAGGTAGTACTACCGTTACACATACGTAGTAGAGCAACTATATAGTAGTATTTGACTTCGGCAGTATTTTGATGTGACAACATATCCTTGAGATAGTGAGGTAACATTTATATATAGTAATATAAACTGTTGCTTCTGCTTCAAAAAATTGAAATTCTTCAAGCTTTAGAATTCGGTTTTGACAAATATTGCATATAAGAAAATTGTTTAATAGTATAAAAAATGTAATGAAATATTATGAAATAAATAAGGTAATTCGGAAAACAAAGTTGCAAAAGTGACAAAGCATAAAAAAAATTTACAAAAATTGTTCGATTTTTTCAAAAATTTAATAAATGTTAGCATACAAAAAAAAGTTAGTATTTATTATTAGTATTTATATTGATTACTCATTTGATTAATTTTGAATTGCTACTCATATATTAATTTAGCTGTTAATTTTGTGTAGATTAATGTGAATGTTTAATTGTATATAATTGAAGAATTATAATAATAAATTAATAAAGTATTCATTTTGGCAATTTTATATTGACATGAACAATACAACTGATAATCTATTGAAGTCCAATGTGTGCATAAAACTTTGAATAGAGTACGCTTTTGAACCTCATTTAACCTAGGTTTACATATTCAAAACATTTATCCATTCTACGACTGATAAACGGCATAGTTTAAGTGAATTCTGAACGGTAATTTATATACAATTAAGTGTTATAGAGAAATGTGTGAATGTATGAAAATTCGAATCTTTAGAACTGTTTCATCGTATTGATGCCTTAATCATATTAAATACACAATCAATCATCGCAAGCTGTTAGTTCTCATAAAAATAAATTTCTTAGGTTAAGGAACACGTTTCAACAACGTTACAGTCTGCAACAGTTCGCATTGTCGACGGTCGGCTGTGTGAACAAGTATATAATATAAGCAAACTTCAATACGGGTATTGCGCATCTGCCACATTTGATGCAGCATGTGCAGGGCTGGCCGGTATACCTGCTGTTTATAATAATACGTTAGTTGGAATTGTTTCCGGCGGTAGTGTCTGCCCACCTTCGCAGAAACCATTTGTTTTGACAAGCGTTTCATCGTACTCTGACTGGATAAAAAATGCAACCAGTGAAAATGTTGATAGTGAAGTAAAATTGTGTTGATGTATAAATTTTAAGGATGAGAACTTCATTTACAACGGAAACTACAAAACTTATCCGAAATATATGCTGATTTTTGTAATTCCAATGTCAACAAATAAAATAATATGCTCTATTAATTATGAAATTTTATTCTATTTTTGTATGCCTCTTCTATATCGATTTTTATTCAAGATCAATTTTATAATTTTCTTAGTAATTAAGCTATCTAATCACTTCTAATCTAATTTTAAAAAGTAGATATACAAAAACGACTAAAATAAAATTATTTTTTCTGTGAAAATAGCTTTATAATAATCCGAGCATTTTCAACATACCATTTCCGCCTAGATGAGTCTTTCTTGAAATGTTTCCCGGAAAAGAAAGACAAGTCTGATGGTACTTTCGATTTGTTTACAATACATGTAATGAAATAGTATTAACTTCGTCTATAATTTAAGAGATATGTAAGTTTAGATTTTAGTCAATGAAAAAGATAATTACTATATGTATAATTAAATATAATAAAAAGAAATTTTTTACATATATTACATAAAGAAAATTTATTCATTGTTAAATTTTATGGTACTTATTTTTTCCTGTATACTATTTAATAATATTCATATTAACTATCTATGTATATAATTTTTTATATATTTAAAAAATTAATTGATTTACTACTCAGCAATATATATTTTACATCATTCTGCCGAAAAATACGTAATATACGTACATAAAATATTTATTAATTATATTTATTTAATGTTTTATTGATCAAAATTTAAAGTTATATTTCATGTTTACATAACCGCGAACATTAAAAAATATTATTACATAATATTAATATTATTATGGGGTCTATTAAGCCCTTTTTCATTTAAAAATAGTTTTATTTTATATTAAGTGCATATTTTAACTTATACATTATTTTTTAATTATGGATTTTTAATTCAAGAATTCATAATAAGGACGCACGTCAATTGCTAGAAATATTTTTGATCTATATATTTAGTCACAAAATACTTAGTACTCTCTTACATAATTATTTTAACAATTTTAGTTCAGCATAATATCAATAACACAATAAAACTATGCTAGTACTAAAGTAAAATATACTATATTAGCTCTTATAATTTTGACGAATAATGTAACCTGAAGCATAATTAAAACTTGATATCCCTATCGATAATGGTCATATCATATACATTGTCAATTAAATCTTACAATTCCCTTGTATTATGTTGTCAAATATCTCCCCTCCGCCTTTTTGTCTTATGAATTTTGCGGCTATGTACAAAGCGCTACAGAGCTCGTATTTGGAAATCCTATACATTATTTGAAAAGTCTTGACATAACGTACAAAACGACGCTATGTATGATTAGTTTGGATATTGCGTCCAAAAGTTATAGACGTGTAAACATGGACTTCACTAACACCGAAATTCGCGCTATATTAAAGTTTTTCTTCGTCAAAGGCGAATCCGCTAGAGAAACGTTCCGTGAGATTAATGGTGTTTTGGGGAGATGGCATGCTATCACTTCGAACCGCAGAGGAATGGTTTCGACGATTCAGAGCCGGTGAAAAGGACACCATGGATAAGCCAGCTGGCGGAAGACCTGTGACGACGAATACCGATCAAATCATGGAATTTATGGAGTTAGACCGGCATGTGGCATCTCGTGACATCGCCCAGATGAGAGTTAGTCACCAAACCATTTTCAACCATCTACAGACGGCTGGATATAAAAAAGCTTGATGTTTGGGTGCCGCATGATTTGACGCAAAAAAACCTGCTGGACCGAATCAACGCCTGCGATGTGCTGCTGAAACGGAACGAACTCGACCCATTTTTGAAGCGTAATGGTGACTGGCGACAAAAAATGGATCACATACGACAATATCAAGTGAAAACGGTCGTCATCCAAGGCTGGTGGACCGTCCCAAACAGTGGCCAAGCCGAGATTGACGGCCAGGAGGGTTTTGCTGTGTATTTAGTGCGATTGGAAGGGAATGATCCACTATGAGCTGCTCCAATATGTCCAGACGCTTAATTCTACCAGTCTACTGTAAACAACTGGACCGCTTGAAACAGGCTATCGACTAGAAGCGTCCACAATTGGCCAACAGCAAGGGTATAGTGTTCCACCAGGACAACGCCAGACCACACACTTCGTTGATGACTCGTCAGAAGTTACGGGAGTTCGGATGGAAGGCTTTATCGCATCTACCATATAGCCCGGACATAGCGCCAAGTGATTATCACCTGTTGCTGTCCATATCGAACGCCCTTGGTGATGTAAAGTTGGACTCAAAAGATGTTTGTGAAAAGTGGCTGTCCGAGTTCTTCGCAAATAAGGAGAGGGGTTTCTACTAGAGGGGGGATAAGTTGCCGCAAGAGGAAACAGATTAGCGAACAAAACGGCGCATATTGTGAATAAATAAAAAAAACGGATGAGTGACGATTTCGAACAAAACGGCGCATTATTGAAAAATATAGAAAATTTTTAGATTGATTTGACTAATTTAGCCTATACTCTCTTATTCTTCAGTAAATCTTTCTTCTCTCTATCATCCTTATCTCTCTCTCTCTATATCACTCTCTCATCTCTCTCTCCTCTTCTCTCTCTCTCTCATCCCTCTCTCTCTCTTCTCTCTCTTCTTCTCTCTCTCTCTCTCTCTCTCTCTCCTTCTCTCTTCTCTCCTCTATCTTCTGTCTCTCTGTCTCTCTCTCTTTTCCGTTATTGAGAACTGGAGATAACAGGTCACTCTCTCATGATTTGAGTAATCAATTTTCTCCACTTGACTCATTCCTTTCGATTTCGACATTTTTTGTTTCTCACTTTTTCTGTTTGGCTCAAACAGGGCCAGACACAACACACTCTCAAAAAAGTTCGAATCTTCAAAGCTAATTAGCATACCTTGTACGTCTTTCTACAAAAACATTTTGCAAAGATTTCCTTTTGTAAACTACTTTTCTTAAACTGAACTATTGTACAACTCGTACAGTCCCATTTGTACAGGAAAGTATAAAAGTATAACAAGTATGCGGTCAGAAATTCAATGATATAATCAATAGCTACAGCTATACGTCCCAAATTTCTTTGACCAAATTATCTTTACTGAATTTATTTACTGAATGAACCCCATTATCATTATCGTCATCGCTCGCAAATAAAACATCCCTTGGTCGAAATGTCAATTTTTTGTTTTGTACTGTTCATTGCTGTTTAACTTTTTTTTTTAATATCATTTAACGTCGATCTGTTTATACTTCGAAATATTAGTGCTAATCAGCGACGAAGGTCTACTAGTGTTATTTAACTGTTAAATGCAGAGATTATCATAATGCATCAAATATGGATAGATTTATTGTTAAAATTTAATATGCCTGTTTTCAAAAAAATGCATACAAATTACGGAATAGTCACGAACGAAAAAAAAAACAAATTTTTATTCTGAAATTTAACGATTTTTTCTTAGAAGTTATTTCCTGTGCAATATGCATACTGAAATTGATACAAACAAATTTTTACATTTAGTATAGGTCCATGAACCAGTCTTGGTTTATAATTCGACAAAGACAAAGTCAATTTGAGTTTCGTAAATCATTTATAAAACATTGTCAATTCAACGGAATATATTGTCAGCTCATCGATAAATCAAAAGTTATACTCATATTTAATGAACGTCTCTATAAATAGTACAAAGTCTTGCTTTAAAATTTCGAACTAGAAAAATAGTTGTAAGATATATTATAATTTTAGTTATAGCTATTCTTTGGTTCGATTTTTTGCATTGTTCGGAATAACTTTTATGCCAAATCTTCAAATAAACAGTTCCTTTTTGTGATAGAATTTCGCTTATAAACTATAATATATTTTGTAGATTATTTTACAAATTTTTTAATTTTTAGCATTTGTCATTGAAGTATTAAATATGAAGCTGCTTAGGTTTCTCATATGCTTGCCATTAATTAATGGCCAGAGTGTTGGTGAGTAATTATTATTGTTTCATACACTATGTACAACGTGCATTTTTTGTAATTTTTATTCTGTTTTTCTATATTTTTCTAATTCTTTAGAAGAATGTAAAATGTTTTCGAAAATATATGTAGTCATAAAAAATAAGTATACTAACTATTAATAAGAGTTTACAATTGTATTCCGGAGTATTTTACAATAAATTTGTTTCCAATTCAGAGGAGTGTATCTTGTGACTCTTTATTAGTCGATATAATCTTTAATTCTTAGTATCACTTTGACTGCCTGAATTGTCATTCTATGGAGTCCACTCCAGAAATATAGTAGATTAGACTGGAATATAACTTAACATAGCGTTATTTTAATTATGCATATATTTATATAAAAGTTTATTAATTTTACTTGATAATGATCAATTTTGAAATTTACTAAAAGTTCTTGCATGAAATAAAATTGTAGGCCAAAAAGGAAATGAGAACATTTCCAATGGAAAATCGGTGAAGATCGAGAACTTTCCTTACCAGGTATTATTGATTCTGTATTAAGATCTATATTAGCTGTTATCTAGATCAACAAAAATTGCACACTATATTAATCCAGTGAACATTGTAGGCTTCTATTGAAGATAATGGTGGAGTCTTTTGTGACGCCGGTAGAATTACTATCACTTGGTCAGTTTCATCAGGGCGTTGCCTTGCGTGAGTATACGTAATACGTGTCCTATTAATTTATTAGATAAATCATATAATTTTTTTAATTTAAGCTATGTCGATGTATTAAAAATAATATTTGAAACGAACAACTACTTATTAGATATTATTTTTTTTATAATTATCTTTATTTTTATATACAATGTTTACCAAATAAATAGATAAAGAGTTTTCTCTTGATTAAAGTCTAATATGTATTATTTATATTCATTCATTAGTCATTAAGTTAACCACACAACTGAAAGTCATGAAATTTTCAGCGATCTAATAATACTTTAATTGAATAACCTATGATTGACCAAAAATGATATAGTTACATTTTTTTATCTTTCATTATTGTCGCCTCAAAGTGGATAAATGTATTTCACTTCAGCGTATTCTTGTACTGCAATTAGTCTACCGATAAATGTATCAAGAATAAAAGCGATACTATTATGTGAAGGGGATTAATTGAATACGTTGGAAGATTCTTTGAAATAAAGACAAATATAGTTTTCTGTTTTGATTCAGAAATAAGACGATGGAGAATATATGGGTAAGAGTCGGAACGTCGATCATGGCGACCGGAGGTACTACAGTAAATATAACCAAAATAATTGTGCATCCCGATTTCAATAGTTATACACTTGAAAATGATATTTCTTTAATGCAGGTAATTAATTTAATTCATTAGATTTTCCATGCGCTAATGAAAAAAAATTCAATCGATTTATTTCAGTTATAATTTAATTTCTTGAAGTAAATGAAATATGTGAATTGCCTATCATACCTGCTAGCATGCCTGCATTGCTAAAAACAATGAAATCGGTTGGAAAAAATTTACAGAGTAAAATTTTTAATAGATTTTGACAAGTACTTACAGAAAGCGCTCTATTGATGTTCAAACACCTTTTATTATTATGTTTACGATTTTAAAGCATATCGCATTGAGCGTAATGGATTGAATAAAAAATTTTATTGATCAAAATTTCTTATGTATTTTTTGCTGTATTGAATTTCATACATTATATATCATCAAACCTCAAGAGTATTAAGTTTATTGTCTGAGTGAAGCGAATATAATAATGAAATAATTCATAACATTAAGTGTAAAAATATATTTTGCAGTATTTTTAGGTTCAAAGATACCGATAACAATTTTTTTCTTGTTATAAAAATAACAGTACATATCTGACATTTCGATTCGCACTGAGACCGTGAAAGAACTTTTACTTTACCACATAAAACTTATTGATAGTCTTGTTATTGTTAAACAAATTTTGGTATTAATTGGTACTAATCGAATCGAATATATAACTAATCTTAGATGTAAATAGTTTTATAAACTATTTATAAAAATTCATTATATCCAAACAATTTTGGTAGACTGCAGCCATGAGGATCAGTGCCGCTCAACAATCTATTCAAGTCGTTCCTTCCACTTTTCAGTATGTGGAACGTGCAATGGTAACCATTACTGGTTGGGAAATAACAATCGTGAGTATTAAAATAACTGCGCATTAATATAGATATTGACATAGGTACGCCTTTTATACAATGTAGAATTTATGTTATTTACTCAATTTACTTACTTCCACAAAGTTTCAATGAATATTAATTGAATAGAACATTAATATTTATGAAATAAATCAATCAGCAGGTATTAATATATATATATATATATATATATATATATATATATATATATATATATATATATAATGCATGATCACATTACAAAAGATCTTAAAACTGCGTATCTTACAGAATGATCATTCACATGACTTGCAATCGGCAACACTCGTTGTTGTTAGCGGTTCGTCCTGTGCACAAGCGTACGGTCTAAAAGCACTCCCCTCGACTATGTTTTGCGCGACCGGCAATACGACTGCTACGTGTGTGGGCGATCCCGGTGGACCGGCTACGATTAACAGAAAATTAGCTGGAATTATTTCATCTGTAACCAGCTGTCGCACACTTGGAAAGCCAATTATTTTCACCAGAATTTCAAATTTCGTTAATTGGATCGTAAATAATACCGATATTGTGGTTTAATTTACATTGATATGGTAGTGGTGATCAAGAAGATTTTGTTGATTCACACTATGTTTGTATAAATGCAAATATGAAATTGATTAAATTTAACTAAAATATATATGTTCCATTTTTTTAATTCAGAAATAAATAAATAGAGCTATAAAAGTATACGATTTTTCTAAACTTTATTCATTGTTAATGATTATGTTTTTTTCCACGATTTTTCAGGTTGCCATTTGATAATAATCCCATTGATTAAGCATTTAATTAATAATTCAAATTTGTATTGCGTAAACTGCAACTCCATAGGTAACATAAAATTTTCACATTACTAGTATAAATCGTCTTTACTTTTATTATCATAATATTAGATTATCATTCCCAATAGAAATCGCATTAGAAAACTCTAGTATTGAAGGAAAGAGCCGATAAATATATTGGAGTAATTCTATAATAAAAAATTCGATTGCACCGTATAATAACATAACCTTGCGTCATAGAAATTACACGATCAATGGCCAGTCATTTTAATCGTGAAAAAACATCCCTTATTTAAGTATAATGCTTTCGATCCTGAAGCAAACAAGCAAGCATGAAGCGAGGGCTCAAGCGAAAGTTCACTTTCAGGATTTTTTCCAGATACCGCGACCATTTCGACATTTTGTAACGGGCACAACTGTAAGCGGCGACGGACAAGAAGTTTCTGTCTTCTTCGGTAGTCTACGCTTAAGTACAGAATGTCCATATTTTTTACATGTTTTCGATCTGAATAGGTGAATAACCTCTATTTAAGTCTCAGTTTAAAATAATGTTGAATCCCCGGAAATGTTGTTAGTTCTGACGATCTATTCTTCTTTATTTTGATATAATTCTTTTACTATACTACTCTGTACAAATATGAGTTTATTTACAACTTTTGAAATCTTTATTTATTCTTCTAAAACCAATTTATCTCAGGGGATGCTCTAAGAGGATTAGTTACAATAGCTCGTGTCCCGGAAAAATTAATCGATCAAAATGAAAATTTTGTTCCGAAAGTTTGGAAAATTGATATTGCTGAAGATAATGTGCTCGATTTGTCTCATATTTCAAATATAAATGGATGCTAAAAGGTCCATCCTCTTGTTAAAAATTATAAACTCGTAAAAACGACACATCCAAAATATCAACGACCGCGTTGACTATTTTCTTCCGAGAAAGAAAAAATCCATAAGCAAATAAATAACATCCGACTCTGAATATTCAAACCGAATTGTGCTAGTTGAGTTCAAAAATAGGGAAACAATAATTTGCATTGTTTTTCGAAAATTGAACAAAATTATTATACAAAAAACGTTATCAGCTACCATTGTTCGAAGATCAGTTAGATCGTTTGCAAGCAGCGACAATTTTTTCAGCAATCGATTTAAGAAATGGTTTTGTTCACGTAGACATAGGGAAGGATAGTCAAAAATACTTCTCTTCCATTGTATCTGACAGCCAATATGAATTTTTTAAAGATGGATTTTTTAAAGAAATTATATTAATTAACCAAAGTAATAATAGTTTGATTTCTCGTGTAAACCTTGCTCGGGATGCTGATAACAAGCTTTCAAATATTGTAAAGGCAGTAAAGGAAACACAAGTGAATGGGTACGCGATTTAAAGTGGTCTATTATATAAAGAATCAAACGATGAATTACTACTTGAAATGCCAAAACCCTTATAATTTCAAGTCATAAGTCGAGCCCACGAGCGTGGCCATTTCGATATCAATAAGACAGAAGCAATTATTAGAAAAGATTTTTAGTTTATTGGTATGCGATTTAAAGTTGAAAAAATTATAGCTAATTGTGTCAACTGTTTCTTTTTAATATATTACGTTGAATATGTTATGCTACTGTGAATTTTAATAAAATATTAAGTATTGGTTGTAAGAAAATTCTCTTCCCGGACTGCGAAGTAGTAAAACCATATAGCAGAAATATTTTTTCATCAATATCAGTAGATAGAATAATCCATAAAGTAATTCATCTAAATTGTTAAAGTTTAATAGCTCGTAATTTTACTTGAAAACTTTACTTGATTCATGTCAGTTTGTCTATAATAGTCTAGGTGATTTTGATCCAAAGTGGCTAACTCAGGGACATATTTTATAATAGCACACTTCCTCCACTAAAAGTTAGATTAGAAAGCATAGAGTAGGATCTTAAGTACGTTTTATTCATAACGCCAAATGTGCGGTCTGAAATTGAATGATTATAATCGATGGCGAAACCTATACGTCCCAAACTTTTTTCACGAAATTTTCATTTAAAATATTATGTACCTTTTACTATATAAGTGAATATCTCGGCTAACATAATACAATATCACTGACAGTATGATTTTATAATCTATAGAAAGTAAGTAATTATTCTAATAAAAAACCTTATCATAGTAGATTCAATTTTATCTTTTCTTCAGATATACAGAAAAATAGATTTATGGTCGATTTAACAAGATATTGAATTGAACAGATAAAAAAAATAAAAATTCATATAGCTCAAATATATTACGCAAATACTTATAAAGCACCTATTTTTGTCGTTAAGCAGAACAATAATAATATATCAATTTTCTTTGTTTATAATTATGATGAATTAATAAACGAATTTACTTTATTAAAATTAATTTTAATTTTCTTATTTTAGACTTCACGGGAGTTTAAAACAAAGACAGTCCGACTGCCATTATAATTATATCAGTGTAGAAAAAAGTCTGTAAGATCTGTAGAAAAATTTCGTAGATTGCTTTATATTAGTCGTCGTAAGTAGAATTTTGAATTTTTTCTACATCGTACACTAAAGAAAAAGGTTTTTTTATACAATATCCTAAATAATAGTGTTTACTTTTATGATTTTTTTAAAAATATCTTTAACTGCAATATTGAATTAAGCTATTTATCATTAACGTAATAAAACATTCGTTGGTAGAAATTTTAATTTTTCGTTTTGTGTCGTTAACTGCTGTTCAACTGTTATGTGCAGAGATTACCACCATGCATCGCATATGGGTAGAATTATTGTCAAAATTTAATATCTGTGTTTTCAAGAAGATGCATACAAATTACGAAAAAGTCGTTAACGGAAAACAAACAAAATTTTATATTTGAATTTAACGATTTTTTCTTAGAAGTTATTTATTGTGCATTATCCAAACTACAATTGATACTAATAAGTTGTTAAGTTCGGTGCCACGAACTTTGTCAGTATCGGCTTATGATTAAACAAAGACAAGGTCAATTTGAGTTGCGTAAGTCATTTATAAATCATTGCCAATTCAACGGAATATATTGTCAGCTCATCGATAATACAAAAGGTATACTAAAATTTAATAAACATCTCTATAAATGTTACAAAGTCTCGTGTTAAAGTTTTGAACTAGAAAAATAATTGTAATATATATTATAATTTTCGTTACTGTGATTTGATTGCATTGTTATGAATAACTTTTGTGCAAAATCTTCAAACAGTTACTTTTTGTGATAGAATTTTGCTTATAAACTATGATTTGTTTTGTAGATTATTTTAAAAATTTTTAGAATTCGGCATTGAAGTATTAATTATGAAGCTGCTTGGGTTTCTCATATGCTTGCCATTAATTAATGGCCAGAATGTTGGTGAGTAATTATTATTTTTCAATACACTGCCTATGTACAATGTAAATTTTTATGCTGTTTTTCTATATTTTTCTAATTCTTTAGAAGAATATAAAATGTTTTCAAAAATATATGTAGTCATAAAAAAATAAGTATACTAACTATTAATAAGAGTTTACAATTGTATTCCGGAGTACACTAACTATTAGTAAGATTTTGCTTTGGATTTATGTTTCGGAGTATTTTACAATAAATCTGTTTGAAATTCAGAGAAGTATGTCTTGTGACTCGATATTAGTCCATAGAATCTTTAATTCTTAATACTATTTAGATTTTATGTATTTTCATTCTATGGAGTCCACCCCAGAAATATAGTAGATTAGACTATGATATAACTGTGTATGGTATAATGATATTGGCATAATATTATTTTAATTATGAACATATTTATTTAAAAGTTGATTAATTTGACTTGAAAATGATCAATTTTCAAATTTAATAAAAGCTCTTGCATTAATTACAAAATTGTAGGCAAAAAACCAGTGGATGAGAAAATTTTCCATGGAAAAACAGTGCCGATAGAGAACGCTCCTTACCAGGTATTATTCATTCTGTATAATGATCTCTACATTACGTTTTATCTATATCAGAAAAAAATTCGAACTATATTAATCCAGTGAATAATGTAGGCTTCTATTGAAAATAAAGATGGAGTTTTTTGCGGCGCCTGTATAATTGGTGACACTTGGTTAGTTTCAGCAGGACATTGCCTTGTGTGAGTATAGATATTATAAAACCTGACTTTATACTAACTTATTTGATAAGTTTGATCTTGACTGAAGGGTAATACGTATTATGTACATTCATTCATATCCTTAATTTAATGTAATTATTCTGTACGCCATGTACTTGTAAGCCATGAAATTTTCAGCGTTCAGACATTCTCTGGAATAAAGACAAATATAGTATTTGGTTTTTGATTTAGAAATCAGACGAAGGAGAATATATGGGTAAGAGTTGGAACAGCGATCATGGCGACCGGAGGTACTACAGTAAATATAACCAAAATAATTGTGCATCCCGATTTCAATAGTTATACACTTGAAAATGATATTTCTTTAATGCAGGTAATTAATTTAATTCATTAGATTTTCCATGCGCTAATGAAAAAAAATTCAATCGATTTATTTCAGTTATAATTTAATTTCTTGAAGTAAATGAAATATGTGAAAATTTTCACATACCTGCATTGCTAAAAACAAAGAAATCGATTGGAAAAAATTTACAGTGTAAAATTTAGATAAAATTTGTTTTAAAATTTGTTGATAAAATTTTGATAAAAACTTGTCAAAATAATAGATTTTGACAAGTACTTACAGAAAGCGCTCTATTGATGCTCAAACACCTTTTATTATTATGTTTGCGATTTTAAAGCATATCGCATGTTTGCAACGAACAATATCGCGGCAAAAAGTTCGAAAATGTAGCATCGATTCTTAATTTTTTAAATAAATACAAAAGGATATGACAAAATTTTAGCTAATAAAAAGAAGGGAAAAAATACAAAATTAATGTGATCAAATTTTTAGACATTTTTTCGAAACATTTTCGTTTTTGGATCTCACACCACTTTGAACACAAACTTCGACACCACAGAATTTAAAAAAAGGTCCAAAAAATTATTAAAAAATTAGAAGGTCACATTTCTTTGATTATTTATAAATAACGTTTGGTTTATAAATATACAAAAATATTCTAGAATAAAAAACCGTTTAGAATATTTGCGTCCTGTCCTACTGTTTGTCCTATAAAATTATTCTCTAAAGCTAATTTCTTCTGACTAAAAACTGAATAAAGGATTCATTACCTTTTCTGATTTTTCATGTAGTATAAGTACAACTCCTGATCAAAGAGTTGCTATAAATATGTATATTCTGGCTTTTTCAATATATTTGATTAACTTGCATACGTACATGAACCATACAAATACTTCAATTCCTAAGAAGGATAATTAAATCGGAAGGATAATTAAAAATAATCGAGAATGTATATCCTGTAACTTGTATTATCAATATTGTTGTTTACGAAGATCTCCAGTTTCTACATTAAATAATTAAATAAACCTTTTTAAAAAAGTATAACATTTCATATGCATACATAAATTAACCAAGTCGAGCTTTATCACGAAAATTCAACCGTTAACTCCGGTTGATTTTTTTCTCACAATCTAGAGTTTTCTTTTATAAAACATCTAATATTGGTTTAATTTAATTTTCTAGTAATGCGAATTATTAGATTTGAGCCATCTTAATGTCAATGTCTATGTTGCGATAGAAGTATTTCTCGTTAATATTTTGATAATACGCAAAAACAACAATAATAAAAAATCAACTTTATTTGAATTTAGAATCTTGCATTCTAAAAATATGCTTAAAAGTGACTTGAAAAACGTACTCGATGTGATTTTACGCAATTGGTTCAATAAAAAATGTTATCGATAAATTGATTTAACATTTCTTATGTATGTTTCTTGTGTTACATAACATTAATTTTTCCTGCATACGTACAATGAAGCCTCGAGAGTTTGAGAGTGGTAAATTTATTGTGTGAGTGAAAGAAATATACTAATTGCATCATTCGCAAAATTATTTGTGAAAATACATTTTGTAGCAGTTTTTAGTTTCAAAGATGAAAATATCAAGTTTTTATTGTTATAACAATAATAATAAACATAGAATTTTTCTATCCGCAATGAGATCGATAAAGAACGTTATTTTACCATATCAACATTTTTTATGATAGCATAATTATTTTTAAAAAAAAAGTTTCGCACTAATTCGTACTAATCGAACCAACTAATTAATTAATTTAAGAAACAAATAAGTTTAGTAAACTATTTGTAAAACTTCACTCATAAACTTCGTTATATCCAAACAATTTTGGTAGACTGCAGCCATGGGGAGTAACGCCATTCAAAAATCTATTCGAGTCGTTCCTTCCACTTTTCCGTATGCAGAAGGTGCATTGGTAACCATTACTGGTTGGGGAATAACAATCGTGAGTATAAAATTCAGCATTGTATAAAAGTCGTATCTACGTCAATATTTTAAGAAAAAAATTCGCATACACTTCACTATATGGAATATGAGCTGTTCTTGTATGTTATTTATTCAATTCACTTCCTTCTATAAAGTGTCAATAAAAATTAATTGAATATTTATCACACAAATTAGAGCAACAGCTTTTCATCCATACATTTAATGCTTAGCCGGATTTAGTTTACTCATAAAATTCTATTATTAATTACGATTATCTTGCTGCACTTTTAAGAATCAATATCTTACAGAATAATGGAGTTCGTTCCCATGATTTGCAATCGGCAACTCTCGTTGTTGTGAGCGGTTGGTCCTGTGCACAAGCGTACGGTCTCAAAGCTCTCTACGCGAGTATGTTTTGCGCGACCGCCAATGTGGCTGCTACGTGCTCGGGCGATTCCGGTGGACCGGCCTGTTATCGATAAAAAATTAGCTGGAATTATTTCGGCTAGCGCCGGCTGTCAGACATCGACGAAGCCTAATATTCTCAACAGAATTTCAAATTTCTATTTTTGGATCGAAAATAATACCGGTCTTATGCTTTAATTTACATTGATATGGTAGTGCTGATCATGAAAACTTAGAAATTGGAAATTGCTTAAATTTAACTAAAATATATGTGTTCCATCTTTGTAATTCAGGAATAAATAAATCGAGCTATAAAAGCATAAGATATTTCTAACTGTTATTCAATGTTGATGATTTTTCTAGCCGCCATTTAATAATAATTTCGTTGGATAAGCATATAATTAATAATTCAAACTTGTAATGCGCAAACTACATATCAATAGCTAACATCAAATTTTCACATAACTTGTATAAATCGTCTTTACTTTTATTATCATAATATTAGATTTTCACTCGCAATAAAAGAGACATTAGACAACTCTAGTGTAGTGGATGAAAGAGTCGATAAATATATTTGAGTAATTCAACAATAAACACATCGACTGCACCGTATAATATCGTAAAATTGAGTCATAGAAATCGCACAATCGATAACCAACTATTTTAGTCGTGAAAAAAATCTCCGTTACGTAAGTACAATGCTTTTGATCCTGAAACATATATTTATTTTCGCGAGTCTACTCTTAAGTACATATTGTCCATAATGCACGTGTTTTCCAACTTGCAATGTGAATAGCCTTTATTTAGGTCGCAAATTTTAATGAGATTTAGTCTCTTGTACTGTAGATGTCTGTAAATGCATGATTTCTATAGTAGCTCATCCTAACGTTCAAGATCTACTTCGTTAAATTGTTATAATTCTTATATTGTATGCCTAGATTGCCATTCAGTGAAGATACATTCGACAATTGTAATAATATTTAAACAACATGAGTATTACATAGAAATATAAGTATTAAGTATAACATATATTGTATACATATATTATATTACTAATATATATAAAGTATTAATTATATATAATATATATATATATATATATATATATATATATATATATATATATAATGTAATTTTCCTTGGGCTGCTCTATTTAATCACTAAATATTCTGAATAATCCAATAATTGAATCCACAAATTATTTACTAATTATCGTCTTTTAATTTACAGGTTCTTTCATTACTTGAAACAATCTGTATTGATTGAAACCGGAACCCACATAAAGCATATAAAATAGAACGTAAAATAATACCTAAAGTTTGAGAAAAGAAGTTAATACATAACAACGCAATTTTAAATTTTATGAAGCCCAATGTATTCTAATACATAAAAAAAAAATTACAATATTATACATTCAAAAATCGCAATATCATCTACGTTTTAAAATTCAAGTACTAAAATCAATTATAACGTTAGTATGAAAATTATTTTCAACCAATTCAAAATCTTCCCTCTTACGGAGCAGCATTAATTCATTCGCGAATTGAGTGAAATCTTAATAGTCCTTGTCCTAGACTTAACAGCTGTGTACCCCGCTCGGCGGAATACAAGTAGTGCGAAAAAATCTGGGTGAAAGCAGAAGAATGGCGCGCGGAAAAATCCCGGTGAGTTTCGAGCGAAGTGGCGCGCGCGCCCATTATCCTCTCGAGGTGTCCCCTCGAGCCTTGGCGACGGAAAATTATTCTCGCCGTTCTTCGGGCGAAAGTTGAGTACCGTTCCATTGCTTAAACGAAGAACAAAGGGGGAAAGAAGTAGAAGAGAAAAAAACGAATCAAGGCAGAAAATTTCTGGAGAGTATCGCGGGAACAGCGATCGTAACGAGTCGGCGTTTCCGTCCGTTCGCCGCGCGTCGTCGCCTCGCAGCGACAGATCTTCTCTTTACAGTCGTACTCGTGCGTAAATTTCGTTGGGATATGGGCGAGCAATTTTTTTTATTTCGCTGCGCCTTCCCCCACCCTCCCGCACTCTCAAGTCCATTTTTAAACTTTGAATTTTATATCTGTTCTTGTTTATACCGCGAAAATGCGCGCGAGACTTATACATACGCCGTAAATCGAATTATAGCTCGTAATTTTTATGCATGGAATCGAAGACTAGAGTTTTTCTATGGCTAAGCCCAGCGGAGTATAAAATCTCGGCCCTTGGAAAGGATACCGCCGAGAACGGGAATAGCGAACCATTTTCGCAATAGACTTTACGACTTTATAAAAGTATTTCGATTACATATTTTGGTTGTAACTTTTAGATCGTTTCTTAAGATAAGAATAATATAACGAAAATCAATAATCTTTGTCAACCGCGAATCAATAAAAAATCTCTTACATCGATAACATACGGCTAAAGGAACGTAAAATATTCATCATTTATTTAAACCAGAATTTAAAAATTTCTTCCTCTAAGAAAAATTTATTTTTCTTAATCGACTTTGCAATTTCTTATAATCTTTTTGAGATACTGTATTTATTTTCTGAGTTAATTCTAAATTTTTCACTTACAGTTCTAAATTTATAAGCCTAATCAATTTCAATAATTGAAAACGTTAATACTTTGATCAGATCAGATGTATAAATAATTTTTCGATCTATTTATCTAATTTGAATTTATTAAAAAATGAATCTGATTCGAAAATATATTTTGGATCTATCGGAATATGTAATACCCAACTAAATCCAAAAAAGTATACAAGCCCGATTGTGTTGCAAATTTATATATTTATATTTACTTAGACCATAAAGATTCGAGTTTTTGAAATTTATCTTGAAAAAAATGAAAACTTTCAAAAACAGAAATTCTATATTTCATTAAAGTACAACTTAGCCACAGCTTTTACATATGATAGATATTCCTGTACATATTATGCTTTTAAATAATCATGAAATGCATTGTCTGATTATGATTAGAAATACCCAGGCTTTTCTCATTCACAACTCTATCTTTCCTGTTCACAAGTAGTTGAGTTATCTATATTATTTATTTAACTAAAAATTAAAAAAAAACACAACAACACACTTGTTATTGTTGTTTTTGTTGTTACTACTATTATTATTGTTATTATTATTATTGTTGTTGTTATTATTATTATTATTATTATTTATAGTAATAAATAGCATTATATAAACCGTAAATTACTATCATTTCAGACTTAAATCAATGTAACCTTCAATTTCTATGTACAGTTTATTTTAAAAATTTTTTGGATAGTAATTGAATTGAATTTTTTCGCTGAATTTTAATGTGATCTGAAGATCCGAAAGAGCAACAGGCAAATTTCGCTAGATCCCGTAAGTGTAACTGGGACTTATGGTTATACAACATTGATTATATAATTACACGATATCGCATTTACTTTCGCAAATTCAATATAAAGTAGTTCGTATAATCAATGGATTTGAACTTCAAACTTGTGTACAATCATTTGCCTCGATCGAACATAGTTTTTCTTATAGCATACATCGGCAATAATTGGACCCCTTCCTTTTCCAGAGAGATTAAAAGCTCGAAGTGAACGTTGTGTGTCCTGCTCCTTCTTCGATAAAATGAAAAAATTACGATCCTCGATGCCATTATCGATATATTACACTGATGGTGCTGCTGCTGCTCCTGCCGGGTGCCGGTAGAATCCCGTACCCCCTTATTCCGCCACGCGCAATGTACATAAATCTATATATAACCCTGGTTGGCTTCATCGCCCGTCATCTGGATGATATATATATATATATATATATATATATATATATATATATCCGTATCAGGTGGCGACCATTGTACGTTGAACATCAAATTCCGCGCTTCCGCTGGTAAGTTGAGGGCGAGGGTCGTTCTCGACCGAAGTACTCCGCCTCCGACGCGGCGGACACCGGAGTTCCGGATTCCGACGCGTATCTTTTCTTCCTCGTGCTGCAGTCGTCGACCCGTCTAGCCCGGATGAAATAGGGGTGGTTGTGTGGTGGGGGGGGGGTCAATTTAACGCACGACCGCGGTCAAATACGCGCGCACGGGGGCGGATGTAAAAAGCGGCCCTGGATGTCGAGGGGAGCCACGACAATTGCGGCTCGCGCGGATATATCGACGATTCTGCTGGCGAGGTAGTATATACATAGATATATGTTTAGGTGTGTATGGCCGGGGCAATAGGAAATAAACGGGCATGGTACGTCGAACTGGAACGATTCGGGCGATTCGAGCTTAAGATGTTTTACGAATTAACTTGCCGGATTTATAGGCCTGAAATAAAAGTACCTATGTACTATAGTATTATTAGTAGTCGTATAAAGAGATTGGTAACTAAATAAGAAAAACACTAAATCGGAACGGTGCTCGAATTATTGGGATTGATGGTCATGGCGTCATGATGGCTAAGATCGCGCTAAGAATTGGATAGATTAGTAGCATGGTATTCTTACGAAATATTTTAATAAATTAATATCTTTGACTGGAAAGACAAGAAATTTTTTTGGTTCGGAAATTATAAATGGTCAGAAAGATGGGAAAAAGTTATAGCTTCCGATGCGTTCTACTTTGAATAAAGTATATGTAACCACATTTTTATAATAAAATCTCACATTTAAAAAAAATGCTAGAAACTTACTTGTATACCATGTATATGTATATATATATATATATATATATATATATATTATACTGACACATTATATTTAATATAGTCGGTGAAAACAGAAACATTATAATTACTTAAGTGAAGAACATAAGGTAAATACATAATGTAAGTTATAATCCTATGATAACGAAAAAAGGCCCGCACATAACACTCACATCCTTCTTACGTAAGCTTATGTATTTCATGAATAAAGGATAAAAAGGTTGGCTTCGCTTTAGAACAGCGTCATGCATGGCGCCTTTGAAGCTAAAAAATGGAATTCGATTTTTTTATAGCATATTTTACCTAATATTAAAATTTGACAGTTTTTAACAAATTAAAGTAAACGGAAGAATATTCTAAGACTCAAGATTATTTTAAGACAGTAATGTCAAGATTAAAAAGTATCATCAATAGTCGAATATAATAGAACAAAAATATTGATGTAAAAATTAAGCAGACATTGCTTTTAGCAAACCATTAGCATTTCATCCTTCATGCGTATATTTTGATATAGCTTGGGGCGATTCTCACCAAATAATACGATTTTCCGCGCCTTTAACATGGAAATTGGGTTCCAACTTTTCGGTCTCCCATCTCGCGATGCCCACATAAGCGTATAGTTGAAAAGATCGTTTAACTCCAAGTAATTTAATGACGTGAGGCTAACTCCATATTAGGGTTAAATTTTGTCTGCCTCGGCTTTCTTTTAAAACTTTTGCAATGGCGTTAAAGTCCGTGGCTGTGAGAATTTTGTCGAAATGAATTTCAGTGTGAAAAAATTTTAGCCTGTATTATAATGTGAAAAATTATTGTAAATTTGATGGGTAGTAAATAATTGCTACGTGTATTTATACTGACAAGCCATGATAAAGAAATCATTCAGTTGATGATTAGAATTAATCTTTCCGAATTATTAGAGTTACATATATGTAAACTTTTGTGGCCAAATTGCCGAGCGATGGTTTCATCGCTCTATTTATTAGGTTTATAAAGATAAAATAGGATAGTCATATGGAGACGTTGGATAATTTTTCATAATTTGCGTGGTCTCGTAGAAAAAAAATTCTGTATAGGCAACCGGTTTAGGTGTCCTATCCCGGTTCGTGTGTCTACGCATGTAATTAAAAATTAAAAATAAGATTATCGTAAAAAATGATGATTAATATTTCTTTTATCAAATTATATGTTTATCATTCCTAAAGAAGATAATGTTGAAAATATCATTGAATCGTTATTCATATTTCAAGAAAACACTCGAACTTATCTAATTGTTATAGATAATAATAGTTGTCTTTGTTATTCCAGTAAGATTTTACTGTACAATGTATTAGTGTATAGTCTGTCCGTCTGGATCGATGCACCGCAACACCTGGATATATGTTCCTAATTAATTACACGTTCAATGTCTAAAATTTCATTAAAACGTTCAACTTAAGATTTCATTTTATTTATACGTATTATAATTATGATATCAGATAGCTAATTATAATTTTATAATTTTAATTTTAAAACATAAACCCTTTATATATATTGATTAAACTTATTTACATAACATTTTAATAACAATCTTGAAATTGGTCAACATTAGCAGATAATTTACCGTTTTAGAAAAATCATTTACTTTGTTCATGTTTTATTATATTCTTACTATATATTGCTATTATTCAGAATATGTATTTAGTATATGTGTCGAAAGCTCAAATCGAGAGATAAAAAGAGATGCTCTATTTTTAAAATAAACCGTTGCTAATTGAAAATCGAACTATTTTATTATTACATTATGCACATTGAAAAATTAAACTGTATGAATAACAAATATGAAAGCCCGTTCATTGCGATAATCATTTCACTCCATCGTTTAAATCAATAAATTGATTGAATGATACATTAATCGGGATGTACCTTCCATATATATATATATATATATATATATATATATATATATATATATATATATCTACATGAACTATCTCTAATCTGCCAGGGAGATATTCCAACGCTCGCGAAACGGGGCCGCCGACCGAGGCGATCGCTCCGACGTTGCCGCGCCCCGGTCTTTTCCCCGTCACTTCAGAGCGAGCCATCTGCCCCGTAATTCTCGTAATCCTTGCGGTTCGTTCGGAGAGTCGATCGATCCACGGGGGCTTCTCGTCGATGCGCCCGCCCGATTAGGTCTTCAGGTACGAGCGACGCTTGTAATCAGTGCGGTAATGCCGGTGGCTTTGGGGTCTGCGCGTCTACTTTACTTTACCGCGTTGGTTGTCGAACGTATGGCTACCTTCCTTGAATAATACCGCATTAAACAGTCAAATATTACTTTCCGAGCTTTTTGAAAAATATTGTTACTAAAAACATAAAACTATTATAGGCTATCTATAAAATTCATATAATAATAAAGACTTGCTCTAATCTGGGTTACGCTGGATACTCAGTATAAATGGATGAAATTAAATTATAGACTGTGTACTGCATGTGATTTTATTTTGTAACAAAGTGCTATATGTCAAGAAAAACAATCTTCTCATGATTCCGTGAGTTAAGATCTATGTCTTTCTCTTTACATACTGAACTTAGTAACTATCATATTATATTGCTTCCAAAACTATTGAAGTTTTCTTATATATCTACTATATTTACATTTCTATAAATTTTAAGTACATTTTTCTTAATTTTATTTATATAAATCTTATACTCTGCTCTGGAGTAATATTTTTTTTTAATAATAAAATATAATTATGAAAAATTCAAGTTTTGGGCTGTTTTATTTTTAAGTTTCCATCTCAAGCAGTTGATTATGATAATATTGATGTATGACGCTTATGGGTTACTTAAAATTATTTTTCTCAGGATTGTACTAAAACTTACAAAAATGAAGGATGAAAATAAAATTTCGTAAAAAATGCCGCTTGCCGAATTTACTCATAACATTTATAACATGATAATATTAAATATATAATTAAGTGTCGTATAATATTAATTAATGATAGTATAACGCAGGCAAATATCCATATTAAGTAGTTAATCTCTAGAATGGTCAGGCAGAATACAAGGGTACAATTAATTAAAACCACATTTTTGAAATGAAGATTTTTACATTAGTCTTTTTCAATTGTTCGCCACGTTTATAAAAATTATTTTACGGGATGATGACTCCACAGGAATTATTTGTAAATTATCCAAATCTTTTTTACGTTGAAATCATTTTTTATGCTGTAATTTTAGTCACAATCATCCGTAAAGATTTGGTTACGTATGTTCATTTGTTATTTTGATATTTCATTTTCTTTACATAGATTAATACTCTTGATCGAAGGAACAATAACGTTGTTTTTTTTTATTTATTCTGACTGTTGTCGGTACTGGAATGATTGTAAGTAAACTGTTTTTGCAATTAATTGTATATAAATTTGATTTAACTTAATGGATAGAAAGCAAAACGAAATTGATTAAAATAACAAATAATGAGAAATATGTTTATTATAATATAGCGTTTTAATTTGGTTTCAAATAATTTCATGTTTTTATAAAGGCATTGTTTTAATATTCAATAATAATATATATATATATATATATATATATATATATAGAAATGTCGTATTAAGCAAATATAATTTTCAGTAATTTCCACCGAATTAATTTTATATTATATATGCCTTTGAAACTGGAGTCTTTGTCGGAATAAATAATATTATCCTTTCGAGATATTTTTTAAAAGCCACGAAAAATTCACCTTTCGAAAACAATCCGATAAGCTTTGAAGATTGTCAAAGTTTTCGTTTATTTCAGATGATTACAACACTCATATACACACATCTCTGTGTTCTCATTCCCAAAACGTACATTTATATTTTCGCAAGGACCTCTCAATTCATTTTACAGTATATATAAAATCGCCAGATCTCTGTCAGTAATCAAAAAATCGAAATTGATTAATATAGTCCGTCGAAAATTTTTATCATATAACACATATTCGGAAAGTCGACAATCTATAATATTCCGTAGGATCGTAAAAGTAGTATATAAACACAAAAGGAAATTTACGAGCAGCCCTTAAAATTCACTCTCGGCGTTAATTTAGCAAAGAGAAATCGTATAAGAGCGCGTGATAATATAGCGCGAGAGCCGCATAATCCGGGCAGCCGAAAATTTATCGTTATTTTATATACAGGGAGCCTCACTTTTATCGATCTACGAGCAGCTTCGCCGGACAAATTTACAGCGGGAAATTTTATAACTCTGCTGGGCGCGTTGAGATTTTCTTCTGCGAGAGACCGTTTACCCGAGGTTTCCGCTTTTTTGTTTTTGTTTTATTTGCTTGAGTTTTCATTTTTGATGAAAATTAGAAAGTTGGGGTTGCTTAATGCCCACGGAAATGATGGAAAATTAGATGGTCTCTAGAAGTCAGAAAAGTTTTGCAGTATTATGGAAGGTCTTGGATCCATCAATGTTTTATGAAAGTAAATTTTCTAAAGGTATTTTTATTCTCTTGGGAATATCGTGCATTTTGATTAATAAATTGTTATTAAATTTTAAACAATTTAAAAGACCGTAGCCAACGGGACTGTGGATTAGAATGGAATATGAAAGTAGTGAATTTGTTACATGTCTTTATCAAAATTAGTTTTATTTTGTAAAATCGAAAAATATTGTTTAGAACTCGTTATGTTTAATTGTTCACACAAGTTGGAAAATTATGCTACAGAGTGATGATTTCCTTTATATTTTTCGTGTGACTTCAAATATATCAGCTTAAAGAAACTTATCTTGTTCAGTTCAAGCTACTCTAGCGATATAGGTTTTGTTAATATTTACATAAAATATCAGTGAAAACAAGTCATAAATTTCTAGATCTCTTTCTAGATCACCAAAGAACATAGACAATCTCATTCTTATTTCTTTAAACGATGATACACTTTTTTATTGTTGGTACTACAACACTTGAAAAAGTGTTGTAGTACCATGAATAAGAATTATGAAAGCATAATTCCGAAAAAAGTAGTCAAACTATACATTAATTCACATTGTTTATTTACACGTTCTATACTTATTTTAATATTATATATGAATTTAAGTAGTATAAAATACTTGTTGTCAAAAATTTATATTTTTTTAATTTCTTTCATCGTAAAAAAACAGAGCAAAAGCTAGATATAGTTTGCCAAATATGATTAGAATTTTTTATTAGAAAAACAGTCAAATTTTTTTGCGAACACAGATCGATTTGACCGGTTTTAATCTTCGAAGTTTGCTTTACTAATATAATATACTTTACTACGCGATTAATCTTAATATTTGTGCATATAAAATACTATGAGGAGCAAAACTACTTCAATTTAATCCAATTTTCGAGTTACAGTCGTCTTTCCGAGTTCCGAGAAAATTTATTATATTATTTCACTTCTCGTTAAATGCAATTAAAAGTACTCGTCCGTGTGATGAAAATGAAAATGAAAATTCTGCCTCGCCGAAAGAAGGCAGTAAATGATTTTACGCGTAATAAATTTACAGTTGATTTTAACGAAGACCATCAAAGCTGCATTAAATAAAAATTAATGACACTGAATTAATTCGTTACGATTTACTTTAATTATATAAAAAGTCCGAATCTCAAGTAATACCACGCCGAGGCCGTTTCTCCTTTTTTCGTTGTTCTTGTTGTTGTTACTGTTACCGTTGCTGTTCTTGGTCTGGAAATTCCGTTTTTTTTTTACGGGGTAAGGCCTCAATAACGTCGCCGAGAGTTATTTACAGTACAATTAATTCTTGAGAGCTTTTCAGCTCGAATGGGGAGCCGATAAAATGTTTCCGATAAAAATGCTAACTACACGGCCGCCCTCTCATTACTTAATCTTGGAGAGTGCTCTAATGGCCGATTTTATCAAAGTCTCTATCGCTATATATCTGCGCTGGAATCGATATTTGTTCAGAATACTCATTATGACAAGTAAATTCGATAATTTTTATTAAAAAATTTTTGCTTTTTATATTCGGGATCGATGGAAAATGAGTGTATCACTGAAGTATTGCATGGATTGTTTGTATAATTTTAGCAACAGCTTAAGATTTCAGTAACTTTTAGATCCGTGCTATAAAGAAAAATATAAAGTTTTTGATACGTAAAAATAATTTTATATTTGTAATATTAGACAAATTTAATCAATTTTCAATTGTAAATTTATTCAATTATATATATTGCCTGTACCGAGACAAAAAATTGCATCCGAAAGCTGGATCGGAGTACAAGCTTGGCCACAGACTAGCGTACGAAGCATCTCGCGTGCTATTGTTGTTAGTTTAGACGTAAGCTACAACAATTGTCGTGGATAAAAATCAAAAATTTTCAATTAATTTATCATTGTTAAGTCGTGTGTAAAATCGTGTTTTATTGTTGCAAAAATATTGCAAATATTGCAATATTTGTTTTAATATTTGCAAGACCGTATGCTAATGCAGTCCCTTTCAATTTTCGCGATTTACTGTATTAATCGTTTCGGATTAACTATGATCGTCGATTCAAAATTAAATATCTTATCTTCGCCACACTTTCCGAGCACCAGCACATCTATAATAAAGGTTAACTTGATAATCACCGACTTACTATTAAACATTCAAATCTAATCCCTATTCAGGCTATATATATATGGCAATTTCTCTGAAATATAATCGCGTTTAATCCCAGTCCGAAACCTTCCAAATCGTCGAAGATCTCGAATGGTATGCTCTCTCTCTCCCTCTCTCCCTCTCTCGCTCTCTCTACGTTTTCGTGACGCCCACGGTCTGGCGAATTGACGAGGTACGGGAAAGCAGAAGGGATTGTATAAAACGCATCTCAGACGGATTATTATATAAAAGATTCCTCTTGCATAAGTCTACACACACACACACACACACACACACACACACACACACACACACACACACACACACACACACACACACACACACATATATATATATATATATATATACCGAAAGCGTCTCCATGGGGCGGCATAAACAGTCTGATTACGACCTGAAATTAATTTATCTCGCGTGGAAAGTCGTGGAGTTGGTGTGCTCGGAACTCATACGACTAATCGTCTAAAAGCACGATGGGACTCAGGCGGGAGTGGACGAAGCGGGGGAGCATCGCTCGAGACGTCATCTTTTTCAAATGGCTCCGTGCAGGTTCTGAAAAAGGAGATTGGAGCACAGCCAGTCGTATCCTACCGTCTTTTTTATTTTTTTGCGTATGCGCTCTCTCCACCCCGCTCTTTTACAGTCTAACGCATCAGGAATATATAATGGAGAAATTTGCAGACGAGAGTATATCATATTTCTCGCGTTATTATTACATCGTTTAATCAAGTATGGTTGGGAGAGCGCCGAGGGAGAGAGAGAGAGAGAGAGAGAGAGAGAGAGAGAGAGAGAGAGAAAACGAGGGGGTGCCTTCCGAGATTGCTTGTCGGAAAAAGTTATCGAGAAAATCATTTTTCTCCCCGGCTGCCCATTTCCCCTCAACCGAAGCGGAACGAGCGGGAACGAGCTATTTGTAATTTAATCTGCCTATGTACGCCTGAAGGGGAGAGGGCGTGGATGGAGGTTCTGCGCTTTCACCGCGCGAGGTGTATGAACTGCTGATGCCGTGAGGGCCGCGCGATCGATGATCAAACGCGCGTTGTAAGTGAGTGGGGGGGGGGGGGTTGGGCAAAAATGAAAATGCCGGATCATTATGCGGCGCTTTGGCGCGCAATTTTCCGGACTTAGACAGATGTCCGGGTGATTCTTATTCGTCAAGTACGGAAAAGAACGTTTTGTTGGAAGGGTGATGAATGCATTCATTATCGTGTATTTCACGTGTGATGAAAATGCTGAAGCATGCGCATCGAGAACGAATGTCTAGAATGTGGAGCACCCATTTCTTTAATATTGTATAACGTTGTTGAATTAATTTCAGTCCTCAATTTTCCCTATACTATTGCATTCGCTAAAAGTTTTTCATCCTTAAAATTTATTTGCCTGCATAGAACACATATTTTCTCACACCGCAGGCGCAAAATACGATTTTCTACAGCTGTCTAGAGGGAGCAAAATGTTATATTTCCTTCCTAGGAGGTTTATGACCCCTTCTCGTCCAATCCGAAACCAGAATTTTACTTTTCTTCCCTATGAAGAAATAGCGTGTAGGAACGACAGTTTTCCTTCCCTGCGTAACATACGACATTCATCACGTTGGGCTTATGCGCCAGTCAACCGTGGAATTGACCTTCCTTGTGGGGTTTGAATTAGGTATTTGAAATTTCAAAATAATATGAAATTTATATTCTAAGCGAAACATTTTGCAAAAATTTACTATAATGTTGTTTAAGTATTAAAAATTAACTGTTTGATTTCATTTAAATAAGTTTTAATTGTAATTCTGATTTTTATGCTGATAAAATTTTTATAAATTTTATTTTATAGTGCATGATGTATAAACTTATAATATTCAATTGATGATTCTCGTTTCTTTTTGTAGGAAGACGGAAGCGGCCCCCCTCACCTGCTGGTGGGGGCTTTTCCCTCTGCCTCCCTAACTATCGGCCCTATATCTCTCCTGAACATACTCTATTAATTTCAAATTATGAGTCAATCATTCAATAATCTTAAGAGAAAATATAACCTTAAATGAACACCGATAATATTTTGATTTTTCAAATCAAACGGATTACATTTTATGATAAATTAACTTATTTTGGAGCAAGCGTTGTCTGAATCCTTGGATATATATCTACTCGCTCGAAATAAGTATAACTAACACAGTGATTTCCAATTTTTTACGCTCCTCTTTGAAGAAAAATAAGCGTCCTAATATGGAAAAATGATATGTGACACAAGTGGCCGATAGGCAAATAGGCGTTTTCCAGTGAGTAATCCCATATTTTATAAATAAACAATGTAGTATTTTCATAAGAAAAAGTTATTTCTATAATTTTTAAAAAAACTAGTATGCATTTTTGATAAACAATATACTTGTTTGATAACTGCTAAATAAGTCGGAATAATGAAATGGGGCCATGAACCGAGGCCGAAAAAATATTTTTGAACATCAGCGTATCATGAAAATGTACAAATGTACTCAATCATTTTTCTATATGTACACACTTCAAGTGTTTAAATAGTGCAGGATATAATCTTAAAGCTGAATTTTAGCATAGATACAACTGTTGATGTTTCTTGAACAGATCTTTCGTTTGTTGGTCTGCTTGTTAACGTTTTCTGTAGAATGTTTTAAACGTAGGAAAAATATAATTTAGATTTTTTTTTTATATCGTATTTATTAATAACTTTTACATATTGGCTTATAATTAAATAATTATTTGAATTTACAATAAAACTCTTTTTTAAGGCCACATTAATGACACTGTATAAAATGGAATTTACAATAAAATTAAGAGTTGCATATTGATCTGTCATTTTTTGACTATCCCATAAACAATACCCAAGTAAATATTGAAAATTGGGTTTTTGGCACAACTTTGAAAAAAATCGATAATTTATGAATTGTTTTGACACTGTATCTTAGAAAAATATTTTTGACAACTTTATTTATTCTAGTTCGTACGGCAACAAGACCCGTGACCAATTTTAGTTAATGGCCTTTGAGTTATCGATAAGAACAATTCAACATAGTTCGTTTCTCAAAAACCTGTTGGAAAGTTTAAAAAGTTATTGAAAATAATTTTACTCACGCTTAGTCGACCATGTCCAAAAGACACATTTTTCTCTTATCCATGAAAGTCACGGATAAAAGCCGCTTCCTTTCCGCTTCAAATTCCGATTTCAAATCCGGGCTCGTATAAAGGAGCTACAATAGCAGGGTTCTGAGAGTTATCTCATGATTCTGAGCGCTGCACACGAGATCATTGCTAAGACGATATACAGAATATTCTGAAAGCTCCTTTTCAGAGCCAGACATTATTTCGGTTTATCGACATTATATCTACGACTTTCTATCCTTAGCTATGAATTTTTTATGTCAGAAATATGATACATATATAGAAACAGGCCACATATTCTATTTGAAATTTCAACATGATTTATAAAAAATAAAAAAGCGCCTTTGAATATAAAATGCAATGAAGATAAATTAATATATTTGTAAAAGAAATTAAGGAAACTGAGTACTAAAAATAAGATTCTGGTTTTTTGGAAGTAATGATTCGATTACAGTTTCATGATTTAACATTAGTGATAAGAAAATATCTATTAAAAAATTTATTATTTATTAACTCAAAGTATAAAAGTTCCCTTATTGACTAAAGATTAATGTTAACTTATATGGGATTCTGTAGCTCAATGCAGTACATACACGAAAATTTAGTGCCATCTTTACATCTATTATATCATATTGTGTAATTTATTAAACTATTTTGCATACAATTATTCAAATAAATAGACGTCGACTTATCTATCTATGCATGGTGAACATAGAAGTTAGCCGCAAAGGTACAGCAGCAAATATTTTTCTCACTGGAGGCAGACTTTTTCGTTCGAGAATCGCGTTGAGGCCGTGAAAAAAGTTCTCGAGTGAGCTCTTGATGGAAAAGCGTATGTCCAAAAAGTAAACGGCGATAAAAATAAGTGGGACAAAAAGGCGAAAGAGAGAGAGAGAGAGAGAGAGAGAGAGAGAGAGAGATGGGCGGGGGAGCAGAAAGAAGGCTGACCTAGGAATGCAAAAAGTCAGGAGCGGAGGTGGGCACGAGACCGGGGAATCATTATTTCTACTCTCTCAGAACATAGGGCAACTTTGCCATTTGTTTTTCGTCCCCCGCCCACAGCCGGCGCACCACGTAAGAACCCCCGTACTCGCTTACTTTGCGGGGATTCTCTGTCTCTCTCTCTCTCTCTCTCTCTCTCTCTCTCTCTCTCTCTCTCTTCTCCCTCTCTATCACCCTCGCTCTCGCTTTCACGGCCTCGGTCTCTATGGCACGTTCACGCTTTATCTTCGCCGTCGCTCCTTTCTCCCGTGCAACTGCGTCCCGAGGGAGAGACGGAGCGAGGGATGGAACGCCGCCGGGGCTCCTTTTTTTTTTCGGCAACGGGACCCAGCTATATAGCGGCACGTTGTTCCGCAGAACGTGGCGCGTTAATTGTTTCCGGGTTTCGTACGCGAGTGAGTGAGAGTGGGTAGGCGAGCGAGGTAGAGAGAAACGGAGAGGGGGGGGGGAGGAGCGGACCGGGCGGAGAGGGTGTCAGAAACTGGAAGAGATAGACAGATGGATCGGTACTGGGAGAAGCGTTCAGGATACACGGCGAGGCTGCCGGGGCTTTGTTGCACGTGCTGCGGTACGTCTACGTTCTTTCCTAACACGATTGCGAATGTATCAGAAAAAGGAGGGAGCCTCGATTATTGAGCCAAGGCTTTATGAGGAGGGGAAAAGAAAAAATTGAATTGTCGCATTTTTTGCGGGGGCTTTCGCGTCGACGTCGAAGTGCTTTTACTTACGCCCCTCCCCCTTTTTTTACCACCTCGGTGGATCGAGAGGAAACTGCTTCAAGTATACAAGATATATATATATATATATATACGTGCATGTATCTTTGTGTAAGTGTGTGTGTGCGTGCGTATTTTCTACATTTTCTTCGTTTATTCATTTCATAGTGAATGAGCTAAAATCCTTGAATAAAATAATTTCCAGATAGTGAAATACGAGATAAAATGAGAAATTAGATATTAAAATACAGAATCGCGAATTGATGATTTAGGTGATGCGATATTCTACAAGGCAAAAACATATTTACAAACCAAATAAACCAAACGAAGCATTAGACGTTAATCTATTTCGTATTGAAGCTAGGCTAATCTAAATTAGATATTAAGAGAAAATATATGAAAGAAGTATTTCAAAAATAAATTTCATACTTTAAAGTAAACATTTGACGTGAACGAACTAAAAGCATGTCGTACAAATAAAATAGTGTTTAAGGAAAGCATGCAGAGCCAGCGAAACGTATAATTTGAAAAGAATTCTGTAAAGTTAACTTGGTCTGACTTTATAGCATAGAAAATTACATGTAGAGAAAAATACTAATTTACAAGTAGCATAAAATACCATACAATGGATATATTAAGCTGTAAAACTTGACAGCGATCATTTTGGAAGTAATTAGAATTACCTCGCCCCACCTGGATCAAATACTCTTGATAGATTTCTTAAAAAATAAATACATTACGAGCATTTCTCAGATTGTACAAAATATTATTTCACATTATGTGTAACTTGGCAATAAGATGAGCAGTAACCACAGTTTGGTAGTTTTTCACTATTTTGTAACAAGGCTCACAGGGATTTTTGTAACAACACATAGTTTATTTTGGCGTTTGATGAAAAAAGCACGAAGCTCCTGAATACATCAATATTCAGCGCTTTAAAAATAACTCACTAGAGACATTATGGAATTGTTAAAGAGAAATAATGAAGTCTAAAATGATAATCAAGACATAAGGAATTGTTATTGAACACCATAGGAGTATATACAGCTCTATAAGCATACTGGCATAATAAAAAATACATTGACAAATTTAATTTATTTATAACAAAACAAAAACCAAACGATGTTTGGTTTGAGCATGGAAAATATTTTAAAAATTTGTTTTCCAATTTTTCAAGTTTTGTGCCTCTCTTATTTTACGAATAATTTTATTTGTAATAGCTTATACAGTTTTCCATTTAACTTTTATATTTATTTCGTCCGTGCTATCCATTTTAATTCACATATATCACGTATATTATTTTTTTCGCGCTTATTCTTTTACGTCAAATTTAATTTTCGAAATTCTGTTTTGTATTCTGACTTGGCTATTAAAAATCCTCCGTACATACACGGTAACGAAAATTTAATTTCACCCTTTGCTATAAGCAGCTTAAAGCTCGGACGTAAAATCGTAGCCGAAAAGAGCAGAACCTACCTTTTTTTCATCAAACAGCATTTCTTCGCGAGAGAAACTTTGAAATATCCAAAATTATTTTTCGAAAATATGGATACTTTCGTTTATTCGATTGACCCACAAAACAGGCTTACGTTGCCTGTTAGATTTTATTTTTCATTATGTCGTTTTTCTTATTTCTGCTAGATCGTTATAGACATTATTATTATATAGACTAAATTATTATATTATTATAGGTTATATATAAACAATAAGTATTAAGACACTGAAGAACGGATGTTTCGTTGCAGAATCGTTCGCGACATCCATGGGCTGCTTTCGTCGAGTACTCGATCGCGAACAGAGGCGTACTCTGAACTTTTTGGATCCGTCGCCTGCAGCGCCGAAAAAAATCTCCATGCATGACTCACGATATTACCCGATCCCCTTCTCCTCCTACGCCATCACCGTCTCGCGTTTATTTTATAACGCTCGCGCGCCTCGCTGCCAACTTTGCCGAGCATTTACGCATCGTCTTTATAAAACTTCGAGCCGATGACTTTTGCTACTTTACATCGTCGCGGCGCGTCAAAATGTAAAAAGCAGGCTGCCGAAGGAGTCCCGCGACGGGGGGGGGGGAGAGCTGACGATTTTTCTCATTTGACTGCCACTATACTTGCGTGTCGGCCCACGAGAAATTTAAAATTTCCCACCGTCGATGTAAATTTTATCGAAGCGTACGCGAAGATCAAAATATTCATAGGGGTGTGTGAGCGCACGGCTGCTTGTTCGTAAATTTTTTTATCATGTTTGATATTTGAATATAAAGAATAGTTTTAGAACTTGTATTCGAAGATTATGTTTAGATTTAAATTTATTTAGTGCCACGAACATCTAGTGTTACATTTAATATTTTAAACGTTTCGTTACAAGCAAACTATATTTCAGCGATGTTTTTTGATCTCATGAATTATTTGGCCTTAGCGTTAGTCCGAAATTTTTTGATATCGTAACATTAAAATGGACAAACCTGTTTCATCATATTTTTGGACCCATTTCAACTTCAACAATGTGCAAAAAGAGATAATTAAGTAAACTTAATGGCATTAGACAAGTACATTAATTATGTATTTGTATTGTTGTGAGAAAAAAAAATGAATAATCAAATGTAACTCTAAAGTATGTTTTATATACATTTGAGCTAAAATATTTCAAAATTATGATAGACTGTTGCAGACGAAAAGTCGGGCTTCTGTAATTTTTTCAATCATTTTATCTCAAGTTCATTGTTTTAAGAAGTAAAAATTCTATAGATAGTATAAAATCCACCATCAAATTGGTTAATTAGTAATGAAATTTCTGGATGATTTTATACTACACATTTGAATAGCGTGAGAGATTATTATATAAATGAAGGCAAAAATTACGAAGTTCTTAAGAATACGAAAATTTTAAACAAATAGCGTTGCTGTAAATATTCTACCAACTACAAAATATCTGAGAAATAGTACCAGTTCCAAGAGATGTCCATATCGTTATACTGCACTAAAGTCATTCGAGAGATTAAGTCCTTCCCTCCGAGCAATTCGAGTGTAACTGGCAATTGTATTTAAAAAGCCAATAAACTTTATTTTTCAAAATAAAAAAAAAGAGAAAAGAAAGCTTTAGAATTTATAAAACCCATGCCAGACGTAAAAAGTTTGGTCGCACAAAGGTAAAAACTTTTTATTCGTCAAGCGTAACTTTTTTACGGCGGGGACTTTCGTTTTAAGAATAATAAACTATAAAATTATTATACGAATTGCGCGAGGTTCATGCTTAAATGCCCCTCTCCACTTTAATACTCTACTAGCGGTTACATAAAACATACAGCGGATCCTACATATATTTGAAGAACGACCTCGTGCTATGAATTTCTTAGGCCTTCATTTTCATAAAATTTTAATTAAAATTTAATTTTTAGATTTTAAGTGCAGTTGAAGTGGCAAATTGTTATGCAGCGGCGGTATAAATTTTCGTTTCTTTTTTATTAGTTATGGATTGCGTTCGGTATAATTGCGATTAGCGCTAATTAAAATTTTACACAATGTAAACTTTTTAATTTACTATGTAATTTCTTGAATCCCGAAAAGATTTTATTAAATTACTTTCATTGCTTTAGTTTTTCTTCACATTTAGCCAAGTATATAGTTAGTTACATCAGTTTGGTGTAGACGATGAACATATATCTTTATTGCGTAATTATAGGATTAGTTCGTGACAGTGTAATTATAAGGTTTCAGTTCCGAAATTCCGTAATTAGATATTATCTGAACCATTATTAATGCATGAAACGTATAAGATCTCACGTATATTTTCAGATCACATCTCTTGTAATAATTTATTTTTAATAAGTACATACATAAAACATTTATTAGTAGGCAGATGTAAAACATAAGATAAAAACATTTTATTCAATTGTAAATAAAATAGCAATGATTTTTATCTATTTATTTATTATTTATGTGATATTTTTATCTATTTACATTATCTATTTTATCTATTTTTTTTTTGTGTATTTTATCTGTTTTAATTGATTCTAATTTTTACTGTTTTAATTTATTCTAAAATTGAAATCGAAGCCTCGTAACAATAAACAAAATAATTTTATAATCCTCTATATGGTTATTGTATTAGATGTATTTGAGGATTGTACACGAATTTTCCGATACTATTTTAAGTTTAAAAAATATGTAAAGTAAAAAATGCATTCATATTATGATTATTTAAGTGATTGTAGTAACGTTATACATCTAATAAAAAGCATGTTTAACAATTGTTTTTATATAAACCGTATGCTATTTATTGTTTAATAACATATTACCGAGAAATGCACTTTACAATCTTGAAAGTACACGGAAACTTGGGATCGCGTGCACGGTATTATCCGATATAATCGAATAGCACAGTTAAATTATCAACGTAGTTGATTTGGCGAAATTTACTTTTCTAAGATCGAACGAACTGTGCTAATTGAGACAATCACTAAGGAATGTTTAGAGGATACTTACGAAGATAATCGAAATTTTATATATAATGCTCTTCAAGTTTTACTAACCTATTTAATTTATTTAATGAATATAAGGGGTATACAAAAGTGTATACTTTTAAGAAAACATACCCTTCCTTATTATATTTCGATTGTTAAATTTATAAGTTTTCCATTAAAAAAAAAAAAAAATTATAATATGCTGTTATGAGTAAGCATCTGTCTATGCTTAAATTTTCGAACAATATAAAATTGACCACAAGTACATATCGCGATGATTAATATTAACGTAGATGACTTATTTAGATCAAATATACATTCCTACAATACTCGTAATGGCTATTGAAAGAGCAATTCTATCGTCACCATCAATTATATATGAAAAGAATATCTTATCTATTACACTTCTGACATATCAATGGCATTCGTACTTACTCAGCTTGAGATTCATACGATATGTCTGCGATGGTCGAGGACCGCGATTGCTACGAGGGGCTCATCTTCACGATAACAGAAAGGAAAGGAAAGGCAAAACAAAAGAGGGAGAGAGAGAGAGAGAGAGAGAGAGAGAGAGAGAGAGAAGAGAGAGCGTTAACGTGGGACAGAATGAAAGAAGTCGACCATGAAACGAAAAATGAAGAGAGGCTCTGCAGAACTGCGAGGGCGGAGGGAGGGAAGGGGCGCGAACTCCGACGTCATTATGCGCTCCCTCCGCCGTAGTCGTAACTTCGCGACTGTGCAGAGGGATACGAGCCGACCCCCTTGAAACAATAATAGAGGCGCCCCGGCATTATTAAAGTCCTGCTGGGGTAAATATATTTGAATACATTTGTCGGGCGATGATGCGATGGCGAGGTCGGAGATCGAGTGCGTGCTGGATCTAGAGGGTGAGGAGCAATCCTCCCTTCGCGCGTCTTTCATTCTCTCCCGCTTTTATGGATGATAATATACTGCCACCGCCGTCGCCGCTGACTTCTTCCACGGCCTTCTCGGTCGCTTCGTTTTCTCTAGCCGGGGAAACTTTTCATAAACAGCTCCCCTCGCCGAATTGTTAATACATCGTCGGGCTCGATCTCAACAGTGACGCCGATTAGTTACGTAGTAGTGTCATGTAACGAGGATATCAGTGATGGATTTTTACGAAATTATCCTCGTGCATCGAAAAAATTTCGAATAAGATTATTAATTCAATATGATGCATGAGTGGCGAAATAATTTCAGGCAAAATAGATGAAAACGTGTTTACAGTGTTTACTTTTCTCGTGGATGCTTGTGTGTTTGTTAAATAAATGTTTTAATAGATACCTTCTATTTATTTCGGAAAATAAAAATTGTCGAAACTTTAACCCAGTGTCACTCAAATGTCTATTTTAAAAATTATTAATCTTCTTAACGCTGAAATTTACATCGAAAGTTGAGGCGATCGATAAACCAATACTTACAAGTACGACCCATCAAGGTGCATAAAAATTTTCAAAAAGTTTGAATAATTTTGAATTACGAAATCTTTTTACTGATTATGAGTAAAACCACTATTTTTCTTAAAATTTATGTCATGAAAACAGATTTCATTGGAAATTTGTTTATAATCTTAATAGTTAAAGAAAAATTCTATAAAATATCAGAGTACATAAATAAATATAAATATATGAGAACTTAAAAGTTTATATCGATATAAACTGAAAACGCATTGGTGATTAAAATGTAATAAAAATGATAAAATTCGGGAGGGAAAAATGATAAAAGGCGGGAGGATTTAATGCAGATAAGTACGAAAGTAAAAAACTTGTTTTTTAAAGAATAAACAGTACTTTATTATACATCGATATGAAAGAAATAGGCTCTAAAATATTTCTTACAGATTAAACCTGCGCTACAACATGACTCTCGATGTGCTCTAGAATGGCAAATATTGAGCAAACCCACAGTCGCTCATTTTTATTATTAAAACGTCATTTTTATAGAACAAACAAATCGATCTGCTCATATCTTCTAGTTTCTACAGTATTTTGTTTTTGTTTCTCGGGCAAGAATTTTTAAAACGTTGCTCTATATTTTTGTTGTCATCGTACTTCAACCGATGCGAGACACGAGACAAACTTCGTAAGAAAGTTCTTGAATTAATCAGCGGCGCTGGCTAGATCGTAAAGTAGTAATTTCAATTTCTAACGTGTTCGCATATATTTTTTATTATTAATGCTAAAGGTGACGTTTAATGAATGCAAAATAATTAAACGTCATTGAAGAACATGAATTGTTTAGCTGCACATTTTTTTTCTCCAGCCAAGATAAAAATATAGATAAAGCAAATTTTTCGTCTTTTTCGGGACGTTACGGGCATTCTATCAAATTTCTCTTCCCACATCCATTGAGTTTGTCAAAATTCAAAAAGAAGGTGACAATTCGTATCACGAGCTGTCAAGCGTGCATGCGATAAAACATTTCTCTTAGTTAAAAAATCCACTTAAGAAATTGACAGCTGACCCATTCATGTCCTTCAAATTTATATATTTAATTTATTATTGTTCTCACACAAAGTAGAATGTAAAACTGTATTTTTAACTCTGTTTCAATTAACTTTGTACAGTTTTGTAAGTGAATACTTTTCGAAATTTAAGAGCTGAAACGCTCTTCTAATTCAGCTTTCCAAATAATGTGGCATAAGGAACGAGGAACAAATAAAAAGCAAATGAACAATAGTCGAAATATTAATTACTGAAAAGAACAACGGCCTACAAGCAAACATTTTGGTATAAAAAGTTACTAGAATATACACTTGGATGCGTCTCGGCATTGACAGATGAAACTATCCCAATGCACTTTTGATCGTCCAAAACACGACGATCTTATACGCTCAATGGCCCGAATATTATACAATGAATCGTCATCCTCACATCGACATCCCAGGCACGTAAACAAACTTCATCGGTTAACGCTCGCTTATTCTCACATTCTCGCTCTACGCAATTCTGTTTTTCCCGTCTCATACTATATGCACTGCACTCCATACCACTATGGCTCCGTTAGGCCGAGGATTTTTATCATCTTCGCGCTCGAAAATATATAATAATACGGCGTCAGAGTGCACACCACGTATCGATAATCGTCTCTCTCTCGCTCATTATATATATATATATATATATATATATATATATATATATATATATATTCTTTTATTCACTCGTTCATTTTCATTTTTGTATATATAATATTTATATATTTATATATATATGTACGGCTGTAGGCTATTTTGAACCTCTGAGTCCTTAGCTTAAAGTACAATAATAAATTCTAATTCTAATTCTGATTTTTTGTTCTTTGTCCGCCTATAGTTACAGGGTTTCAAAACTCTCGCATTCTTGAAAGTATGTATAATCTCGATCCTCGAAACAGGCTTCATTTACATATATACGGCTGGTATGCAAGGGTAGGTGGTCGGTGAGCAGGAGGAAACATTTTCCCGCGTTTGTAATTAATATTTACACAGAACATACGGTCGACGTTACGATCTCGTTCTCTGGCCAAGTAATTCAAAGGTGAGCAGGAGCTTAATTAATCTTCCAGCCTTTCTCCGCTGGCCACAACCGCCGCCCCCCCCCTCCCCACGAAGCACTTTGCATCTCTCTGATTATTCCAGACTGTCCTGCTTTTGTAGTCATTTTCCTTTAGGAGTAACTGGACAATTGGGATAACAGTAGTAAAAGTAAACTTTTGGACGAATGACAAACGAGGTGCTGACTTAGGAGTTCCTTAACATAACTTGGGGCGACGATTTTCCATTCATAACTGAATGACACGCGATCATATCGTTGATGTCGAATGGAGATTGATCTGATTAAAATAAAGGCTATAAAAATAAATAAAGGAATAATAAGAAATCAAAACATCGGATTCGAAATGAAGGACTTGGTCGATGTAATTTCTAGAGACATCGGTCAAACCTGGTATACTAGAGAAGAGATAATACTACTCACAATTGTTTATGTAAAAAAAATTATCTCTATGGTAAGAAACAAATAACATAGAAAGCAATTTAGAGTTATAGTCAATAAATATCAAGCCTGTAATATTATATATCGATTTAATTTACAGATACCATGAGAACGTAGAAAAATTTAATGAGTCTAACTGAGCTAAGCAAGGAAAATAATTAGTGCAACGTAGGTCTCGTATTACGAATACTCGCGCACTCGGTAGAAATTAGAGAGTATTTTTTTTTCACATTTCACGGAGGGCAAGTCGTATTCGAACGAGCGGTAATTTACTTATGAAAATGATAAAGAAGCGGCGAAAATTCGAGGGGTCGGCAGACTGTCTAATATCGCTACATTTTTTCCGTACCGTAATTTTTTTTTTTTGTTTCTGGTACAATTAAGTTTACTCCTCGTTGCTTGCTTTGATGTTGCTCTTGTAAAAGAAAACCGCGTTGCCTTGCATTCTTCTCTGCTTCTTTTTGTTGGCCTCGCCCGAGCATTATATACTATAAGAACAACATATTTCTATTCGCCGGGTTTCCGCGAAAGCCTATTTTCAATGGAAGGGAACGAGAAAACTGAAGAGAAGTTCCACGACCTCTCGGAGATCAAAGAAGAGAGAGTGTGTTCTCGGCTGCAATTTTTTTTTTTTATTATAAAAATAGTATTTCACGTACGTCGATAACTCTGTATTTTTGATTATTAAAAAAAGCGATGTAATAAAGTAATGCGTTTCAATGTCTAACGTGTTCATTAATTTTTGTTAATTCTGGTCAAACTTAATTGTTATAACTTTTACATCATCTCGAGACCTGTAAGCGAGTGTGTTTATGAAGTACCAGGAGTAGTAGATTATGTCAACGTCAAGTCGGCCAGTACCTTTGTCATTGACTTTTAATGTCAGTTATCATCATCTGTCTCTCTCTCTCTCTCTCTCTCTCTCTCTCTCTCTCTCTCTCTCTCGCTCTCTCTGCCACTCATCCTTTTTTCTCTTTCTTTCTTATCTCTTCTCTCCCTCTTGCTCCCTTTTCAGCCCAGAAAGACAAGAACCGCGAAAGTCCAACGTAAACGTGCTCTGTGCTTACAATTCGTTTTAGCCGCGCGAAGCTTCTCGGCGGTTGCTCGGGTAGCCGGCCGGTACGTACAACGCGCCCTGGCACTCTGTATCGTTTTCTCGGCGATACGTTTACCGTAGTACTGCCAGTTTCCCCGCCTTTACCCTCTTACCACCGCTACGTGTTTCTCTTGTGAACTATATAACCACTCTGTATTTGCATATAGTTTTATATTCGCGCGCAGGGCAAAAGTATACGAGTAAAATACCAAATGCGCTTATTCAACAATTGCCGAGGCTGTTTGTAAATTCGAGCGTAGTATTGCGATATCTTAATTTCGTCAATTTTATCTTCTCTTTCCGTTCGAAAATCGTGGAAATTTTCGGACTGTAATTAGGTCGTCGCTTATTTCTTTTATGTTAACATTAATAATAATAAGTTATTAATTAAAGTAATAATAAGTTATTCATAAGCTGACTCGAATAATTTTTTCTTATGAATTGTATTCTTTTAAAATTATACAATAATATCATATAGAAAATTTATTCGTATAAAATATTTTAATAAAGAAATAATTTTAGCGGTAAAAAAAAGTTACTGTCATTTAAAATGAATAATTTTACGTACGTTGAACTAGGCTAAATATTAAATTTTAAGTCATAAATTATTACCATTATAATTTAAAGAATTAAGAGAAAATTATTTTGTGTGATACGCAGATTAAATTCTATATACGAAAAATTTGCATTAATTATTTTGTTTCTTAATGGATAATATCCAACGTATGATATTTTCGTTTTTTTTTAATCTATGTAGTTTAAAAAATTATAGATCAGTACGTAATCGTATGCATTAATACAAATTATTTTTCCTTCAGCATCTTTTACGAAAGCATGTTTGTTGAACGAAAGATTCGTCAAAACTCTTATTTTCCGCATGCGCCTCGAAAATCATCATTGGATTTACAGCTATATATATATATATATATATATATATATATATATATATATATATATATAGATATATATTTCGTTCGTACTATTTTTTCTCGCGACTCTGGCACCTAGCGCGATTCCAGTCACATACGCCGCGGCATTTCAAATTTCAATAAGGTCGTTTATACTTATAAGCGTTACGGCGTGACCCCGTTTCGTCTCGCGGGCAAATACGTGAGTTGTTTCGCCATCCCCCTTCCACCAAGGCAAACCCGTGGCGCGCTACAACGACGCTTTATCCTCGCGTGAGCGACGTTTATCTTTCGCCGGATATATACACCGGATGCGGGGAGGCGCCATCGTGCGCGCACATGCAGTGCGAGCCCGGTCGAAAGTATGATCAAGAATAGGAGAGAAAGAGGTTGAGAAGGAGATAAAGAAAAAGAGAGAAAAGAGAGAGAGAGAGAGAGAGAGAGAGAGAGAGAGAGAGAGAGATAGATGCATCGTACATCCAACCCAGTTTGCTTTAAAATATTTTGGTCCAAACCTCCGGCTGGCCGAGACGAGGAGGGGGCGACAACGACGTGCAACCGCCTGTTTTCTCCACCCCCCCTGCCCCAGCCCGCGAGCTAGTAGGAAACTGCCACGGGCACGCTTACGGCTTCGCGTTTTATTTGCTCGTTCACTTATATACGCCGCGCGGCGGGACGTTTATTTCCCGAGAAATGCCACGCCGGTTCGCGCGCATTTGAATTTGAGCTCGCGACAAATTGTATTAACGGCGGATAAAGCGGGCAAATAACCAAAGAAGAAAAAAAGAAGGCCGTGGGTTGGGAAGGGAAAAACAAAAACGGATTGACGTAAAACTTTTTTCTCGCGCAGCGAGTTGTCGAGTCCGAGAGTTTGCCTATATTACCCCGTAGCGGCGAAAACAAAAGACAGATAGAGTCGGTGGGTTGCGGGTGGGAGGGATAAAGAGCGAGAGCGCAGAAAAAGCCGGGCAGTTCATTTGGCTCGAAACTCGCGGTAATTTCGTTTGGGCGCGCGGCGACGTCGGGCTCGGGCGGGGCGCAGAGAGAAACATACAGGGCCAGAGAACAGCGCCAACTCCTCGGTATACTATCGGCAGGAACGCGACAACTCCTCGGCGAATCGGGTCACGTACACCGCCAAGAAGCCGCGGCTCGTCGACCTATCCAGCCGCCCGCTGACCCCCCCCCCCCAAAAAAAGACTCGCGGGCTTGCCCACGTTCTCTCCCCATCGACCGCTCCCCCGGCCCTCCACACCTCTCCGTGCCTCTTTTCATTTTTCATTTGTCTCGTTTATTTACTCCTACGGGTATCCGCGCGGAGATTCACTCGTTGCATTCGTCGGACACGTGCGAGCTCGCGCGCACGCCAGTGCGTCCTGCCAGACGAGGCGGCGGCTGCTGCAGTGGCTGCGCGCCGTGCTCGCCGCTCGCTCGGCAATTCGGTTTTCTGTCCGCGGGGATCGATTGTATTTTATTTTTTTTTTCGCTTCTCCGCGCCGTTATCGCCTCCGCGGCTCGAGGTTCGTTCACCGCGCCACCGCCGCCCGCGCCTATCATACGTCCCTGTAGGAGCGACAGGGCGGCGGGGGCCCGCTCCAGATCCCGTTCTCTCGGCAGGTCGGCTTCCGCACCGGCTCCAGGGGCGTCACGTATCCGGGCGAGCAGGTCACCTGGATCGTGTCGCCGGACTTGTACCAGAATTTCAGGGGCGCGATGCGCCCGTGCGGCGGGTCGCCCGGGAATGGGCATCTGGCCTCACCTGTGAACAAAGCACGAAAGACATTTGGGTTAGCATTTATATATATATATATATATATATATATATATATATATATATATATATATAAGTGATTGTTAAAAGTTATATGAGAAGAAATTTGAAACTATTATCTCAAGTGACTTGTAGTTCTAGTACTGCCTTTATTTTGTTAAGTAATTGATAAAGATTTGACATGGAACATCGAATTGTTATCGTCTCAATACAACTGTTACGAAAATAGTATCAACTTTTTCTCTGTATAATGCTAAATAAGATTATAAATTAGCTTCCGAGTTCCTCAGTTTGATATATATGATACTATAAATAAATAGGATGCATAATAATTAGATCCATATACTCTTTGGGAAGCACAAAACATAAAAACAAGAATCATAAAAACTTTATAACAATCAAATAGTTGGTTTAGTCAATTATTGAAGCGACTTCAGTGAATCTGAAAAAATATAATAATTTCAATAGTTTTTATAGAAAACATAAAAAATCCATTGAACTCTTTTGATAGATTTTAAAGTCAAATTATATGAGATAGCACAGTTCTTAAAGTATACCGGAGATTCTTCCCTATTATCACGTGTTGGCAACAATTTATGACAAAGCGTAGATAATTTAGATGGTTGTTTTGAGTTATTCAAGCGAAATCATTGCAACTATATCGACATATAATCATGAACCAAACAAAGATTTACTACTATACACCAGAATCTCAAAAATTTTCATGGAAAAGCAGTTCATTCAATTTCAATTGGTGAAAGTCATTTAAACCAATTGAAAACTAAAATATTGACTATCAATTTGACAACCTTTATATTTCGGAAGCTACGTGTCATTTTGGTAAATGATTCCCTTGAGAAAGCTAAGACTATCAACATTGCATGGCGTTGTTCGTTCGATTATGCGGAGCAATAAAGGAAAATCTGATTTAGCCTAAAAAACGGTGTTGTTTTGCCAGGATAATACGCCGCGTCAAGTTGGCAAACAGAATGATCTAATTGGAAAAAATAGCGCTTTCAATTACGCCTCCAGCCGCCGTACTCGTGAGATCTGGTGTGCAGTGACTATAATGAGTCAGTCTCAAAAGAATATTACGAGGACTTGGTTCAAAGATTTTCGAATTTCAAATCAATTTTTACAGGAAAGATAAATCCTTCTACATGAAACGCATAGAAAAATTAGCGCAACCATAGCACAATAATTATTTGTATAAAGTATAAATATTAATATAGAAATATTTGATCCAAAACTAAGTTTTCTTCTTTATTTTATGTGGATATAGCTTTTCAGACAATATATTTAAACAACTACAGTTGAATTGTAGCCAAATGTTTTTATTTTATTAGTTAGCTCCGGAACTAATTCAGTGTATTATTATGTAGATATTAACAATAATAATACTTGGGTAAATATACTATATTATTTATAGCTATCGAAAATGTTCATTCTAACAATTATCCGATGCGTGCTCAGTGTTTCTGAATAAAAATATTAATAATAATGTATTTAATATACTAAATAATAATCCTAAGTATGCTCACATATATATTTGAGCAAAGGAAATAAAAAAATCAAGAATGAAAACATTGTAACTATACTGTTTCACCTTCTTTACTTCGCGGAGGTCAGATCATTAAAATGTAGACAACTTATTTGGACCAGCGTCAGTAAAGTTTATCTCCAAACGAACTCTGGACAAATTTCGGATTTAAAGCTTATCTATTATTAAAATATTGCACTTTGTTACTTATATATTCATTGCTGTAATTTAATTTAGTATTCTGTATAGCTAAATGACTAACTAAATGTGACACGTATAAAAGTTCTAATGAACTTATGGATGCGAATGTGAACTTCCTAAATTATAGCTCATTGATACTGGGCATTATTTATAGGCTTAAGCCTGTTAATCCAAAGTTGTGTAAATTTATCTGAACTTCAATAAAAGTATAATAATATAGTAGGAAATATTTCTTATTAAATGATTTCGTTTAGTTTCAATTATTGTTAAAAATAATGGACAGAAAGAATCAATTTAGCATGATCGGCCAATCGGTAATAATCGTCAACTGTTTTACACTTGTATAAACAAAAATGTATTTGAATATCCATCTCACAGTGAAAATTTTTATAAGAAGGTGTATTGTATTTTTTATGTCCATCACTGAAAACTATAATATAGTATATAATAGATATTGTTAAATTTAAATACTATATATATATATATATATATATATATATATATATATATATATATATATAGTATTCAAGAACTGAACTCAATATTGCCAGTTGAACTTAAATAACCTTAAGTCCTTAATTAAATAACCCCGCGCGAACGCAATGACGAGCTCTCCCTCATCGCCCCCCCCTCCCCCCAGACTCTTATATCACCGCATCGTAACCTCGAGCATCCAATTTATTCGCGCCACAATCCCATTTTAATTATACTAACGCCTCTGCCGTCTCGTATATACCCTAACCCCCGCCCGCCCCCTCCGCGCCGCGACTCTTAATCACGGACCAATTCAATTTTCATTCGTCGAGAGCGACGAATCCCCCTGCGCGTCTCCGCCGATAGTGTCTTCGGCGTCTCGGTTCGGAACCTATATATATATATATATATATATATATATATATATATATATATATATATATATATATACAGTTAAGCATTCGACACGGATCCTATCGTCAAAGACCTCTTCGTGTTCGCATGCCCATTCACGTAACGACAGTGCGTACGCGCCAAATAGAACCGTCGTCGTCGTCGTCGTCGTCGTCGTCGTCTCCACCGTACGCCGAATCGAAATTGCGTTTGCCCGAGTCAAATGACTTTCATCCGCGGTGATCGAGCGCCGAGGAAGGGGCGGCTGGATGAAAGAGGGGGCTGTAATTAGCCCGAGAGTATACGCGAGAAAAGCCCGCGGCGAACGAGAGCCAGACGGAGAAATGACGCGTGGCCTGCCCCGTCGATTCCGCGTCGTCGGCTGGTGGACATGTCGAAGGGACAGCTTAGAGAGCTGTCTTGGGCAGGGAAGCTTTTGCCGGCACAGTAGACAAGTCGTCGACTTAACCGAAGCGATGGGGAAGTATATATAGTCGGCTGGAGGGGTATGGAAGGGGGTGGGGTTAGCGACGAGGCTGGACTTTCGGGCGGATATTGCTTTCGCGCGACTCCTTCCGGCTGGACTCTTAACGCTTCGTAACGGCCATCGACTCGATCGGAGAGAAAGGGAGACGGAGAAAGGGTTCGGAGGAAATGTTGGAATCGTGGGGGAAAATGTACCAGGTCGCAGATTTTGTTTTTCACCTGACGACGATCAAATCTTCAAGATTGTAACATACGCGATATTGAACAGATGGATATATGATTCTAATAAAAAAACATCGTGTAATTTCTCTTTCGAATGACTAAATTTGTACAATTATTTTAATTGTATGTTAATTAATAATTTAATTAATCTTTACAATAACTTAAAAAAATTGATCTTAAGTAGATAAATGAAGAAAACAAATGCAAAAATATGTTCGATTATAATTACGACTGCATAGTAATGGTAATCATGTAAATAAAAATTTACTAATTATTATATCTAATTAATGGAAATAATGTAAATAAAAAAAAACTTAGATTTGGATAAGACCTTTCTATATTGATATTTATACTTCATAAAAAAAACTCGATAATTTAATTTAGATATACGAGTACCTAAAATAAGCTTTAATTACATAGTAATAAGGTTGTGTGCAGTTTGAATTGATAGTGGAATAAAATATAATGATTACAACTACTATTACTGGTAGTGATTTCCAATATAATCTGCAACTCAATATATAGGATATTTGAGAATGATTTCATCAATTTCTTCGAATCTTACTTAAACATGTAAACATGCAAATATTAATTGAACATATATATTATAATAATTGATGATATGTTATATTATAATAATTAATGGATGAACAGATATTAATTGGAAATACATTTATTTGAGTAAATTCATTGGGAAAATTAATAAACACAGATAACTAAGCGGATATTCAGATATTAAACCTAGGGATAATTCTAACACTCAGCAACGATAACAAATTATAATTGTATGCTTACATATTTAGTATGTAAATTACTAACCACTGGTATGAATATATCATATCTTATCTCGAGATCATGATTCACAAATGTTTACTAACTTTATTTAAAATTTATAATTGCAAGTTTAGCTGTCATGATATTGTTCAGCACCTTCGTTCAAATTACAGTAAGCTTGTGTTGTGTACAGAAATACTGATTATTATTGATAGTGATCACAGAAAGACGAAAGCAGCTGAGTTTTACAAATATGTTTTTAAAAAATAATATCTAAGTATATTAAATAATTCCATTACTCTTACGATACTTTAAAGATAGTTTCCAATAAAAAGTATATGAATCAAATAAAAAGAATGGTAAAGTATATGCATCAAATAAAAAGTATGGTAAAAATGTGCCGAATGAATCTGATGTATCTTCCGAATATCCAGTGTAAATCGAATTGCCTAAAAGGGATCTGTCTAGCTGAACGAGCATCGGGATCGATGAAACCGTAATAGACGTCAGTTACCTCGATAAAACTGAAATAATCTGACAGGTTCGATATTTCGAAAACTGCAAAAAATAAAAAAAACAAAACAAAGAAAAACACGGTAGACTGCAAAGGGATGAATCGTATTTATAGGGAGGGGCAGAGAATCGCCGAAATTTACTGCTTTGGCGTATACATTCGAAAATTGCGAAACAATAATTCGAACAAATATGTAAAGGGAAAAAAGCAACCAAAATTGTCGAATGATCATTTCGGTTGGGATATTCGACAGGCGATCGATGTGAAATAAGAAAAAAGTGATTTAGAAATGTTTTGGAATTCGGACAAATCGAGGCCATCGCGCATACGTTGTATTGTGAAAGTTCGTATTGTATTCTCAATCTCAAATCACCGAGCAATTTAGCAACCGCGTTTTATTCCAATGTACTGTCTTCCTATCAATCGTTCGCGCAAAATCTCGCCGTCAATGAAAATACCAACCACGCGGAGAGTACTATGGAACATGAAACTTTGCTAAAATAGAACGAAGTTGGTGAACGAAAGTATATATATATATATATATATATATATATATATATATATATATATATATATATACAAAGGTTGGGTACTCGACGAGAACAGCATGATCGTCTATATAAATATACTCACAGATCGGCGGCTGATGGGACCAGGTGCCATTCTCCGTGCAAATTATACAGCCCTGGCCGATTAGCTGATGGCCCGGTAGGCAGGAGAAGCGCAGCAGCGCACCGACAAGGTGGGCGCGATGCCTGACGCTCTCGCGCCGCTTGAGGCCCGGCAGCGCGAGACGCTGTTCGCGCTCCACGATGCGTCCGTTCCTCGGCACGCTGGGCGTCGGGCAGGTGATCTCTGAAACACGAGAGGGAGAGAGAGAGATAGTTCAGACTTAGTTGGAGATTTCTTCCTTTTTTTTAACATTGTTTTTAATCGCTAAGATGTTCTTCTTTCGCTATTTTTAATCGCTAATATGACGCTAATAATGGATATATTTTTAGAAATAAAGGAGAAAAATTTTGCCTTTAGACATTTATTTTGGGACTTAGAAAAAATTATCCTGTCCGTTAGAGGTTGCGAAACTTCTTAGAATAGTAAAATTTAAAATAAGATCGTAAACCCTTACACTTTGCTTTAATATTTTAATTGGTTTAATGATTTCTAGAAGGTGAATTATGACTTTAAACTTTGTAATATCTCTGGTAGAAATCCAACAATTATAAATAGGTTGGAAAGTAGTTAACATGTATTAACATTAGAATAATCTATCATGACTTAAAACTAAGCTAATCTTAGAATGAAAAATGAGGACATTGTCAATTAATTTAAAAATAGGTAGAAACTAGGATTAAAGCTGGAACCTTATTTCTGGCTAGTAAAAAAAGATTTTAATTCGGATGTAAGTTTCAATCACCCGAAATTAATATTCATACAATATTATGATATGATGTTATTTATAAAATAAAAAAAATCATAAGATAGGACAAAAAAATTATCTTTATATAACTATAACGTTACTATAAGCTCGATTAAGACTTTGTACATATATACCAATTTGTAAATGTTGTAAAAGTTTGCCAATGTGTAAAATATTGTCGATGCGTTGAATATGTATTATATATGTATAACTTATAGCATGCGTGTAAATAATTCAGTATTCAAAATTAATAACTTGATATAAATTTATAAGTTATTAATTAAAATAATGATGAAGGACAATAACTTTATAGAATTATGCGTAACAATGATATTACTTTTTTATCAAGTATATATATTATACCTAGCTTTAACTAGCTTATAACAAGCTCATAACGAAATATCTTGTTTATACCTTAAATAGGTTTAGCATTTCCACCAGCGATGTATTGGTCACGTCTGATTTTGACCACTCAGAAATCATAATTCATTTCAGATATTTAGCGTTTTTATGTAAAGAAATGAAAATTATTATGAACATTATTTTTTTTATTTGAACGTTACTGTACGTTAGTGTGGTTTCCCTGTTTAATTATTAGAATAGTCCAATATCTTCTTCCGTAATGCAGATAATGGTACAAAAAAGGAAGGTCTTGCTGTACACCGCTAGAATTATATTATTTTTTTTTGCTTTTTCTGGTTTCTAAGTGTTTCACAGCTCTTCCTAAGATGGGATAAAAATATTGATAATATTTTTATATTATTACACCAAAGCAAACGAATTTAACACGAGTGAAATCAACAATTTGAAACCATAATTATAGTTAGCTTTTCATTAACAAATTTTAAGTTTAAGAATTTTTTTACCATAACAATCTAATGTATTGAACATGTTAATTTCTTTAATGTATAACTTCAAAATATTTTATCTATCATACCTTAACTTTTAAATTATCAGAACGTTCATTTGCTTTCAACATACTCATTCTATAACTATCAAATCAAATCAAATCAAAACAAATCACTATATTTCATCTATTGATCTTATTTCTTTTCATTTACTCTCTCTCTCTCTCTCTCTCTCTCTCTCTCTCTCTCTCTCTCTCTCTCTCTCTCTCTTTCTCTCCCTCTCCCCCCCTCTCTCTTTTTATGTTAAATATTCCAAAAATTTCCCATATTAATCTACATTGTATATGTCTTCAGTAACTCTAAACTCAAGAATTCATAATCATAATACTTTTCTTCAAATGTATTCCTCCATGTCGCATATATAGGATTTCTCGTTTGCGCAAGATGGAAAATAGTCAAGTAGTACAAAGATCCACTACCCTAGACAAATCTTATCGAGTTTACACTTCTGCACATACGGAAGCCTCGAATTCTTCCTTCATTATTATTGCCTCTGCACTTATACATTGTTTTATTAATACTAAATTTATTATTGATAATATCTTAGCTTTATGAACCTAAGAATTTGATATGCTCTTTATCGCGGGATAACGACGAATGGAATGCACATATGGATAGCGCAAATGAATGTCTGTATTCATAGTTTTTCGTATGTTCATATTGTTTATATTATTTGTAGGATTGTCTTCTTGAATTTTTATTATATATTTTAATTAATTGACTGAATTGAATGAGTGACATTATTGAGCTTGTTACTGAGTATTATTACTGAGTGAGATTCTAGATAGTAGTTAGATTCTAATATAGTATGGTAGAGCCGGATATGGTTTTACCGATAACTTCAATGAAGAAGTCCACCAATCTCTATCTCCCTCTTTATCTTTCTCTTTCGCTCTTTATAGGCTCACAAAGATTAGGGCAGCTTTTCTAAATGGATAAAATCTAGTGGACTGCAGAGGCATCCTGCTGAAAATTTTCCGTCCTCTCGAATTCAGTAGATCCTAAGATTAGTGATTGAAAAAACAAATCTGAACACATCTCATCTGCTTGCAAAACTTTCAAGCTTTTACCATTTAAATTTTCCAGAAATTATTTAGTTCTACGCTTATTGGCGGCAGTACTCACTACCGGATAACCATTCTGTATTTCCACGAAACTTTGAACAGAAAAGTTGCAACTGGAATCTTCAGTAGCATTATCCTATAAGTTCTGAGCTGAAACTCCAAATGCCACAATATGCAAAACTTTGGTAAGAAATTCTTTACTTTATTCTAATTCTCTTCGCACATTTTAATGCGTAGAGACAAAGTTAAAAAAACTAGGACAGAGTACTGGTTACACATCGAACTTATTCATATAATTATAGATTGCGGAATGCACTGACTTGTAAAATAAACTTTGCAGTTGAACGTTTTTTCTAAACAAATTACTTCTAATATAACAAGTTTCTATGCGTTGCTGAATAAATATATTCTATTCTCCCTCTTTTTTTTAAAAGTTTTTTACTCGTTCGATTTTAATTTTGCCTGTTTTTGTTCATTACCCTCCCCCCGCTTACGTTAAGCTTCAACTTTTTCACTTTGGCACTTCTTTTCCGAGTACAATGAGAGCCCGGGTCCGATCTGGGCTCGCCAACGACGTCAAATTTGACTCGGCCACTGCTTCTGTTTCGAGCTCTATTAGTGCGCACACGAGCCGAGAAGTAAGTGCAAACTGGTCTTTTTCTCTCTTTCTCTTTCTTTCTTTCTCGTTTTCCCTTGAAAATGCCTGTGGGCAATTTCCTCGGGGTGGATAGAGAGAGAAAAAGAGAGAGGTCATGCTACGGGCCTGTGAATCGCTCGAAGCGCAAAATGAAACGGTTTCGCGAACAGTTAGACAAAGAGAAAGAGACAAATAGAGTGCAGCTCGAAAAAAATTAGAGCGAGCTGAATCTAGGAAAGCAGGAAAATACTTGTAAATAAAAGAAAAGAATTACGAAGAGAGAGAGAGAGAGAGAGAGAGAGAGAGAGAGACAGCCAGAGAGAAAGAGACGGAGAGTATATTTAAGTGAAGAAGGCGAGGACGTTAAAAAAATCTCTCAAGAGCGCACGGGCGCGTTGGACAGATGAGTGCGCGGGTAAGAAAAAAAGTGGAACAGGAAGAAAGTGCGAACTGTATAGAAAAGAAGAAGGAGCGATAAGGAGAGAGGGAGGAGGCGTTGGCATATATAGAGGAGCCGTCGCGGGGAAAGAGGAAAGGGAGCGGGTTGTGTAACGGATTCGCTCGGCAGAAAAACGGTAAATAAGAAGTGAGAGCGAGCGTCCGGGTGGCTTAAACTTTTAGCGAGAAGCCTTCGCGGGGCTAAAGGATACGGCTCGACTTATATATATATATATATATATATATATATATATATATATATGCGTGTGTATGTACTTATGTGTGTTCGTTGGCTAACATAAGGCGTGACGGGCGCTAAAAGACCGAGGGAGGAGGGAGCACCTCTCCTCTAACTCCCGGCATTAGATGGTACTGCGTGCTTTCTTTTCATCCTCCTTACCATCGTCCCCCATCTCGCTTTTCTTGTTTTCTGTTTATCTATTTATCTTTAGCAGGCGCTTCTTCTACTTAGGAGACTCGCAATTTTCGCTTTGATTTATTTACGGATCGATAAGTCAGGATTGTAAAAATAGCAGTCCCAGAATTATAGCACGGATTCGCAACATTTTCCGAACGCCCATCGCCGGACTTACATAATACCAAACGATATTTTATATGTGAAATAATTCCTCGTAAATTTAATGTCAGATTGGGCGAAATATACGTAATACATGCTTTTGTATGTGTATACGTGTATGTACATGTAATGCATAAAAGCCAATAGCACTCAACCGTATATAAAGCCGACGGCAGCGCCCGTCGTAATTTTTATTTTACGCGCTGATCAACGCTTCCTCCTCGGGTGCGCATAAATTTTCAATTAATACGAAGTATAGCTGGGGAAAAAGTGCCTCTGCTCTTTAATCTTAACGCCGCGCCTCCATCCAAATATTAAACGATAACCATTTTCCAAATTTCAATTTTAATTTTCATTAATTTCAAAGGATAAAGAAACAGTCGAGCTTCGCCGCTTATCAAATACATACTTTGGTCATCTGAATGTATTGAACGCGCTTTCGTTTTTTACATAATGAAAATATTACGAGCGACCTTGAAGGTGTCTAACTAGTTTATTTACGATCATCTTGCATCGAACTTTCATAACTCAAAAATACTAATTTCCCAGAAGCCATTTGTATTTCGTTACAGAGACCAAAATTAGAAATAGTATTAGCCTAAGAACAATAAAAATTTATTGAGTAATTTATACATGAATATTTCACATTTTACCAAAACAAAGATAAACATTTCTAATGTAATAAACTATATTTGTTTAGATTCGGTTTCAAGTCTACGATTTGAAAAACTGGCCTTCTGTAATTGTACCAGACACAAGTAAATTTATGAACAGCCGGAAGCAATGATTTTATTTCCAGTGTAATAACGTTCCCGTTACTTTATTTTTGAATTACTTTATTTCTGAGTTATCTCTTTTTTTTTTTAATCGAACGAGCAGTTCGAAATGAGATCAAAGAAAAAACTACTCAACGATGGAATGCGAATGGATGCTCTACGTTGTTACTATCATCGGTGGCTTACACGAGCGTGTTTACATCAATAACAACGTACAAAGATTGTTTATTCAACGTTAACAGCATACATTTCTCAGCCCGGCACTGGGCATCTTAGTCCAACACCAAACAGAAGTAAAAATGTAAATGTAAAAAGAAGATACAATATTCCTCTTAGCGATGATAATAATTTTAATATAGGCAACTTAAAAACTTAAACTTGCAATTACTATGAGTATTTTGGCAATTAATCCGAGGCAATCGAATTATCTATTTGAATTATTTTTTATTATAATCAATATACAAATAATATGTACACATAATTTCTCTTATACCGCGCACAATATAATAATTTGTCTGTATTGACTTTTAAGATCTATTGTTACACGTTACTTTTAATTTAATTATGGATAGCAGATGTTATTTTTAGTCATCGAATCGATTCGATATATTTAGTTAGGAATATTTAGTTAGCAAGCCTGTAAAACTTTTCTTTTTTTATTATCTACAAGTTAGTTTAGCTTTTTTTCAGGGTCAAAGATTTAATTGAAAAAATTTGTAACCAAAATCTGAGCAGCATTTACCCATCCGCTTTCGATTAATTAATGCGAGGATAAAAAAAGGAAGCATCCCTTCCTTTTTTAAAAAAGAGGCTCCTCGTCATTTTAAAATTTAGTCCTAGGGAAAAATTCTTCGTAACCCTCCAGAGCAGAAGATTATCAGTTCTCTCTCTCTCTCTCTCTCTCTCTCTCTCTCTCTCTCTCTCTCTCTCTCTCTCTCTCTATCTCACACTCTCTCTGCCTCCCTCTCTATCTCACTCTCTCTCCCTTTCTCTCTCTCTCTCTCTGGGAGACCCGTAAATTTCGTCGTTCCCACTTCGTTGGGGAGAGAATGTGGGGAGGAAACTTCGAGGCGCAGCCAAGAGCCGTGGGAGATCCTACTTTTCAGAAGCTCCCCCCGCCCCCAGTTCTTTCAGGAACTTTTTTCGCCGTCTTTCTCTCGTTAGAGTTTTCGGAGTAGGAGTTTAAGAAACCCTGGACACGGCGTGGGGAGGATGTGGCCGGGGTGGTTTGATGATCAGTCTCCCTCGCTTTTAGACGTGGACCGCAGAGTTGTCCAACCCCTCGTAGCCCACGGGGAAAGAAATCAACAACGCGTGACGCGGAAAATCGAGGAGCCGCTGTTATTTGTAATTATATCGCGGAGCAGCGCGCGGTTTATATCTTTTCTCACCGCGGCGTGGAATGTTTCCTTGGAAGGTTAGATTTTTCTCCCCCCCCCCTCCTGTGTGGCTCATATTTCTCTCATTCTCGCTACTAAGAATTGAATGGAAGTAAAATTCTAGGCCAATTGCTTCAAAGCCCAAGATATTTAAACGCGTCTATTGATTATCGAAGCTTTAATTTTTCCATGCTACGATTAGTGTGTAGAATTATTTTCGTAAACAAAATTGAAAAAATTAGTCGCATTTCTAGCGTTTATAAATAGAATGTTGTTTCTACTTTCTATGTGTATGAGTTATCCAATTTTGTATCTAGTTTATTATAATAACAATACTTACAATTCTGAATCACTAAAATAATTGTTAAATTACTTTTAGTAAACTTTGAATTCGATTCAAAGATCGATGTTTTTTTTAATATCAGCATTTCTATCAGCAATTCGTATTTAAGAATGATATTAGGGAAGTTAGCCAGATGATCCCTATTTGCCAAAAAGTGACGCTTTACTTTTTACCTTTATATTATTAACTGGTCTAGCTAGTTATTATAGGTTTCGTTGCATTTCACTTCTTTTAATGTTTTTATTTTATATTTATCTTTATACAAAACTTCCTAATTCTACAATAGTTATCATTATGTTTTCAAAACATGCGCGCTTACTTACGTTAATTGGAAAAATACTAAATGTAATATGTTTTTCATAATAAAACAGCTAGGAGCTACTTGCTTAAATAAACGAATGAGAATGAAAAATCCCTCTCTTGGTTTTGAGGAAGGTTGTTTTATTTTATATCCCCCCCTCTCTCTCCCTCTCACTCGCTCTCTCTCTCTCTCTCTCTCTCTCTCTCTCTCTCTCTCTCTCTCACCTTTCTCTCTCTATCGCCGTCCTTATGGAGGGTTGCCGGAACGCGTGTTATTATTACCGCATGACTGGAAGGGGAGGTGCTGATTGCTTCGGATCTATCAAGGGGAGAAGGAAAGCAGAGACAGAAAGAGAGAGAGAGAGAGAGGGAAATAGAGAAATATAAAGAGAATGAGAGGGAGCGACGGGGGAGGGCGACAGTTGGTCGAGAGGGGTGACGGGGTCACTCATAAAAGTCTGCGTGTCTGATGAAGTGTCGAGTTAGTTTAAGCCGCGATTAAGCATTTTCGTACTTTATACATCCATCGGTGGTAAGTGCCGTCGCCGATGCTCTGGCGAGATATCTAAGGCTAGATAAAATCTTTCTCATTTCGAAAGTCTCCCCCAACGTAATAACAGAGTAGGTGTGATAAAGTTATCTTCGTTTATAGGTTCTATCATTATTTTTATTCCATAAATTGATTAGTCTAATGTTCAACTGCTAAGAGTTGAACATTACTATTACACTTGATAAAATATGTTAGCAAAATGAAATGCTGTTTTGTGTGTCTTTATGACAATTTCAAATCTTCATTAAAATACATTACTTTATGTCCGTTTATAATAATAATTAAAAATCTGTCCGATGAATTGTTTGCTAAATTTTTTAAGCTCTCACAACGTAAATCTTAACTCTATTAGAATTAAGATTTACGAATTAGAATAAAATGCTCTATTAGAATTCTTTTCACGTCATTATTATGATCATTAAACTACTATAACATTATTTCTCATCGCAATTATTAGGCAACTACAGACAACTATTTGGTAATTATAATTTGAAAATATTATTTAGTCGTTGTAACGGTCTAAAAATTACTTTTTAGAGCATTAATGCTGAAATTTTCATCTAGGTTTCAAATTATTCAATTGAACACAATAAATCACAACGATTACGCAATTAAAATATAAGGCTTCAATAACGCAGCATTTTTCTGAGTTATTTACTTATTTACATCTACAATAATTGTAGTACAATATAACCACTGTGGATTTATACAATATACACCTAAATTATAGTATGTATTCCACAATCGTATCTAGCGGCAAAATCTACTCTTTCTGATTTAATTAAAGTTATGAATTCAACAATTCTTCTAAGTATACAGTATCTCTTAACTACTGTGGCTATAAAAAATATATTTATAAATAAAAGAAAACGATATGATCTCTCCAATCTTAATCTTAAGAGTATAAGAAAAGGAAGAAAGCGCAATAGCGTAACAACGATCGATGCTTTCATTCTAATTCTTTCAAGCGACTATTTTAACTTCGAGCCAGGCAGCCGTGGCGTCGATCCGTCGTCAGACGACACTTTCAAGGAAACGCTCATCTCTGACGTCCGCGGTCGTTAAAAGCGTCTCTATCTCTCTCTCTCTCTCTCTCGCTCTCTCTCTCTCTCTCTCTCTATATATATATATATATGGCGACGCGTTGTCGGCGGTGATACCCCCTCCTACCTAGACTAGAAGTCCTCCTTCATCCATTAATTCAAGCGCGAATTAAGGAAATACGCGTCGACCGGTGAAGAAGCGAAGAATGCGAGAGCGAATATTCGTCTCGATTTAGACGCACTCATCGGTGCTCCGGTCGTACACGCGCACGACTCGATGGAGAGAGAGACCGAGAAAGAGAGAGAGCAGAGTGGAAAAGGGAGGAGAAAATAATAATGCGACCGGGCGCAATTAAACACGACGATGAAAGGACGGCTGGTGGAAATTTCCGCTTTTCGGTTTTATTACTGGCGTCGTATCGAGGACCGACAGGTTGGGGGGGGGGGTCGGAGGGACCGTGAGCCGAAGGAAGCAATAAGGACGCGGACGGTGGAGAATGGAAAACGGCGGATTTCAGAAATAATTAGTTTCTCGCTTTCTTCGTCGGACTGAGTATTATCGAGTAGCTCTTGGGATTAGGATCTGTAAAATTAACGGCGGCCTGTAATTGCGCCGTAAGCACGTACGCCGACATGGGGTAGACTTTGGCTATCTCACCTCCGGGTCTATAGCGAGTAAATTTTATCAAAACTGTAATTGAAACTTGTCAGATTGATATTTCACGCGAAATGATTGATCGTTCACTAGGAATAATACCAGAGTTTACGCGTCGTATATGTATCGGGACTATTAAAATAATCGGATTTTTGTAACCAAGCGTTGCGAAATATTATATATACAGCAAATTAGAAGTTTACTACAACTTGGATAACCTAAATTTGTCCAGATGCGATGACTGCTGACAACTTTTTAAAATGATAGAGCTTTTCAAATCCCAAAATATTCTAGTTTCTTGCTAAGAATTTTGGTACCTTCCTCTAACTATATTAAATGTAACGAGTTCCAAATTAAAATCCTTTTCTCACAAGAAAATAATAACATTTTAAGCATAAAATCTCTTACGAATTTAGGTCCTCGAACCTGTAGTTTTGCTGTTATTGTAAATTGCAGTTCACCCCAATTGCGTGATTGCTTGACTAACTAAGGAGTTGACAAATGGCAAACTGAATCACGTTTACAATTCATGTATTTACAATTCAACTATAATCGACCATAACTCGGTAACAATTTAACGTACGGTCAAAATTGCTTCATTAGTATCATCTACTTTGAAATACTGCTTCTTCCTTGTATCCGATGATAAAGATAAAGAATTTCTTCGATTAGGCGAAAGTACTGATTTCTAAATAAGACTATACAATATTTCGAGAATGATGAAAGTCATTTAATGATTTTGATTGTCCTGCTTTTATAAATGGGGTTATTATAAATTCTTCTTAATTTTCGTCGAATTCGAAGAACTGCATTCGTAAATGAATAAAACAGTCTATATAAGAATATCTTCATGAGGAACAAAGAGATATTTTTTTCAATTCAATTCATCTTACAATTCAAAATCATTTCTTCATTCCATCACTAGTATCATAAAACCGTTCAATTAGTCAAATCCAAAATTTCGTTGTATGTTTTCTCAACGTTCCAATATATGTTTTTTTAGATGTGTAAAAAAGCAGAATTTCTACGATATTTACACGCTACCTTACTCAGTCATATCGTCGACAGAAGCTTGCATGTAGTCGAATCCGTGGGAGAGCGGCAGTGGTCGAACCACCCTCTATCGAGTAAACAATGAACGGGCGGGAGTGAAGGTGAGCGAACGGTGCTGGAGTAAAGGGAGGAAGGTTGGTCTGAAACTCTTAAAATACACGAATGCGCGCGCAGTGATCAAGAGCTTATACATATTACATATATATATATATATATATATATATATATATATATATATATATATATATATACATATACATACATATGTGTGTGTGTCCGTAATTGGATAACTTTTGCCTGCGCGCTTTTGCGCAACCTGCGCTCCCCTATCTCCTATCACAGACCATTGTCGGCCACGGATGAGCGGAGAATTTATTCGTTTTGTTTGGGAGGTCCGCACTCTCGAACGCATCGCCTCTTTCATCATCTCCGGGCAGGTTTTGAGAAGCCGCGCAGCGCACGTTTGTATTACACGGGCAACAGGCGTTTTGGAAGTCGTGATTAAATGAACGGGACCGGAATGGACTCGGTCGGGTGACCGCAGTTGTGATGATAGTTAGATGGAAGTACGGGAGGGCGAGCTCAGTCCTAGATTCGTTTACCCGTTGATACGAAGGCGTTCTCGACTGAAGTTATCGTTATCATTTGGAGATAGTACTCTTTTTATATAATTGAATCGTACTTCAGAAATTCTGTCGGAGTGAAGGTTTATCGATTAAATATACGAGATGGTATTCGGTTGGAAAGAAAATCAGGTGACTGTGATAATCTTTGCTAATCGGAGGTGCTCTATTTCTTTCTGCATGTGTTTACACAATCGTAAAAAAGACAAAAAGGGGCAAATAATAAAGAAATTGAATTATCGAATAAATGTCAAAACCTTCAATTAAGTTAAAACATAATAATTTTACAATTTTGCCTTTTTGCAGTATTATTAATTATTTAAAATTATAAACAATTTTCCTAAATAAGGTATCTACTGCATATAGTTCATCTTTGACATGCAATTTTCCACAAATTAATGCATCAGCTTGATCGACGTAGTATTAATTATAAAACTTTAATTTATTTTATTATTGAATTAAATGTATATATATATATATATATATATATATATATATATATATATATATTATTTAATACAATATATTAAATAATAACGGTTTTATGCCAATTTACTTTTAATATTAGATAATTGTTTTATGTTAAAAAATAAAGATATTTAAATTGAGAAGTTTGGGAAGGATTTAAATATTATTTATTAATACGAAAATGCATAATCTATTGTTTTATTTTAACTGTAAAATAATTGAATTCGGCTAATGCACGGCATTCCTCATAAATATTGAGCGAGCAATGCCCTCCTCAATGCTCCGAGGGCGTATATCGTTTGCCCGTAATTCAAATACTAAATTATTAGATTCCCAAGATGCAGACATTTCCGATTATAAATAAATTCTAAATTTTGCATATTATCAATAGATAATTAGCACCTAACTTTAACGATTCTATATAAAGTATCCAACATAATAGATTGTCAATCTGCACGATACATTCCTCGCCTAGTCGCTCGGGCCGGTACGACGAACTCGCCGCGCAGCAGCGAACGAGATTCTCCCCACCGGTATTTAATTAAGGTGAAAAAGAATCCGTACCGCCCCGTCCCCCGGCGTATCCCACTTCAACGTGTGCAGATCCTCGAAGAAGACTCCCTCTCGAACCGATGTCTGAAACTGATGCCCGATGGCAGAAGGTTCGCCTCTTTCCCGTTCTCCCCCGCTACCTCTAAATAACTCCATCCCTAGCTCCTCTTCCCTTCTTCTTCGTCCCTTTATCCAACCCTTTCTATATCTCTCATTCTCTCTGCCCATCGAGTCGCAAAGAGAAACGGTTTTCGTCGCGCTTCTTCGCTCAACCGTAGCGTAGAGGTTTCGAAACATGTGCGGATGTGTATGTGTTTGCGGGTGTGCGACTTATACATATATATATATAGAAAAGTTCGTCTGCGCAAGCTTCGATCCGGAGGGCGCGCCTCTCCATGTTCCGGCACGATTTGTATCGCGCCGTTGCGCGCCGCTCGCGCTGCCGTGCCGGTGGCACTTACACGTATTTTATGTAATAATAGAAGAGATATTGGGATGCGGGAGTGAAGCTGCGCGTCCACCAACTCGAGAAAGCGATAAACCGCATTTCTCTCGATCGACGGTGAGCGAAGAGAATTCTCGGCAAATAGGATGGATCGTCGTGGCTGCTCGCGATAGAAAGAAAATCCCATAAGTGTGTCCCACCTCGTGTTTTATTGTTTTTTTTTTTCGATGAGGAAGGTGGAGAATATCGTCTTTGCAGACCGGTGGGCGATTGTTTTCTTTGCACATTTTACGGAACGGAATTTACAAATGGCCTTGATGAGTCCTAAAAAATTCAATTTTAACAACAAACGAAATTCTCAAATCTTGAATATTTTTAGAATAAAAATATCATATTGATGTCTTATTGATGTTTTAATAATTTCTTTAATGGAAGAAAAACATCATATTTAGATCGGTTTTAATGTGTTTTTTAACGCTTTATCGAATTGCAAAATAAAAAGACGAGTCTTTGACACTTTTCTTCATACAGTATAGAAATAAAAGGTCAAATCGCAGCAGAACTATATATTTTTTCTTAAAATCAAGTAGAAAATTTTTGATATAATATCACTTATTTCTAATTCTCAAGAATATATCGGCCAAAATTATGACGCAAGCGGCAAATGTTGTGTCAATATTACAACATTAAAATATTACCCCGAATTTAAAGTTTACATAATTTAGGGTTATGATAAATTAACAATCGAATGAAAGGATTGGAAACTTGAGCTTTGCGTTATATCTAGGTTCGTTTAAAAATAAATTTTGTGACGAAATACGTGACAAATAAATGATATTTATTCAAATTTCAAGCTATAGTTACCATTTAAGTATAAGCGGATGTTTTGTTTGATCATGTCCAGAAAAAAGTATCCAACATTTCAGAAAAATTAATTTCACCACCGTGCTCCTTCATGCCAGTTTCCACGTGTATTTATCGTCTGTCCATAAAAAAATAACCTGAATACAAAATGCTATTCATCTGTCACGTATAATTATCCTCAAAATTTAAAGTAAGATTGAGTACTATTCTCAAAGCTGTCTGCATCGTATAAAACTTCTTAACAGAGAGCAAACACAATCTTAGAACACTCGGAAGTTATTGAATTGACCCTTAAGATTTTTTCTTAACGCTGATGAAAGTGGTCCGCTAATTTTGTTCCTTAGCGTTTACACAAGCGATGAATATTCATGGAAAATAAATCAAGGACGCGCGCCGCGAGACGAATTAAATCCGATCGATCTTATCTGCCGAAAGCGCGTCGCGACTTTCAATTCCGAGACTCGATCGCAACGGGGTCAAAGGAAAAGAGGACCGAGAAACCGAAGCCTTTTTAATGGCCAACCGGATACTTAATTATTTATGCGCATTCGTTAGCGGCGAGGTTTTAGCGGCGCGCCGCACGTTCTCAATTAAGCAACGGCGCTGGTCGGAGGATGCTGGGGCTGGTCGCAAAATGCACTTGGCGATTCTCAAGTTACACGCGGCGGCGACGCGGTAGAGGGAAAAGTTAATTTTCTTTATTGAATTAGAGTCGCGAGCGTGAGAGGTAGGAAGGATAGGGGAGCGAGAAAGCGAGAGGGTGTGGGCTAAGTTCGCCTTTCTATCGTCAGCCACCCTCTTGCCCCTCTAGCCACTCGAGTGGTTTCATGGATATTTACAATTTATACGATATAGAGCGAAATTTTTATAAATCTGCAAAGGGGGAAGCACTTGAATATATATATATATATATATATATATATATATATATATATATATATATATAAAAGAAACCTTGCATGGACTTGAGCGAAATTCTCGACGTGCGTTATACACAGGGCCTCTTGGACTTAAGCCGAAACTTTCCCGTGTGCAAGTTACCGTCACTTGCATCCCACCTCACATTTCCCTCTTCCGCCACCCGCAAGTTTTGAAGTTGCCTGGGCGTATACGGCTATGCTATAACGAACCAATTTGTTCGAGGGGTGGCTCGCCCCATCCCGCCCGTCTTCCGCATTGGTTCTTCCTCGACTCTTTGTTTTATCTGGGCGCAATTAACGAGGCGGTTTCTGTCCCGCTGCGCGCTATTGGTTCGAATATCCATACACATCTATATGTAGGGTAGGAGCGCGGTCGATACATTGCCATGGTTCGACACTCGGCCGGTGGGAGCCATCCAGTATGCATCGTAACGATGCTGCACGACCGAATGGTATCTCGAATCAAGGGGTGAATATGAGAAATTCGCCGCGGGTCATGTTTCCAGATTTTTATTTAGATACTGGATTTACTAGGGTAATGGCCCGCGCAACGTTGTGTCACGTATCATGGAGTTGCGCATTCTCAAACTAGAATCAAACACAGAGTCTAACGTTTTTCTAGTAATGTTTTTTCTCTTCATAAGCAGTTTTTTATAGTAAAAAAAGGTTAGACTAAAGACGCGTAAATTTTTTTTTTATTTAAAAACTCTTTAGCTATATATATATATATAGGTAACCTCATGTAGAGGTTCAGCTTGCCAATAAATATATATATAATTTTGTTATGTATTTCATGTTGCATTTTACCTATTTAAAAAATATTTATAAATATTTAATAAACTATCCAACTATCTTTTTCTTCAAATAATACATGGAAGGAAATTTCATGTCATTTTCTATCAACTGTACACATATGATAGTTCCATACGATAACAGTATACTTACTTACCAAAATTGTACGAAGCGATATCATAATCTCAATGTATTTATTATTATTTGTACTACTGACTTTATTCAATTCTTTTCGATAATCACGTCGAAACTCTTACTCGATATAAGCTTTCGTTAATATAAAAATGCAATCAGTAATGTGAACAGATAGTTCATCAAATCATATTTACGTTTCTGTATCAAAAGTTTCAATATTTTTGAATGAATTGAAATCGATTTCAACTGTTAAACACGAATTCATAATAGAACCCAAAACAAAAAGGTATGTGTTATATTTTAAATAATTTATTTATTGACATGATGTTTTTCGTCCGAAATTCCCTTTACAAGTATGCATTTTACTCCTCATATTCCTCTATTCGTAAATTGTCTTAAACTGTCGATTTTACTTCTATGTTCGAAAGACAAAACAGAGATTCCTTAATAATGCTTTAAAATTGATCTTCATATTTCATTTTCATATAATTCGTTCTATAGATATAATACTCAAGATAATCAGATTTGCGACTGCTATCTCTATTCATAATTTTATTCAGTATGAATGGACGAGATGGCCTGATCTATGGGTAGAAATCAATTTCAATTTTTAATTATTTTTTTATAAAATAACTAGTAAAATTACGTAATTCCCGCAAAGCACGCCATTATTTCTTTAGTATTCTTTTTCTTTTTCTTATTAAGTAATTCATTGGCAATGATAATTTAACGATATCTCACAATTAATAACGTAGCTGATCAGTGTTTTAATTAATTGCTCACAATGTAAGTACAAAAATGTAAGTGCGAAAACGTTCACAATGCAAGTACGAAATCTCCGACAAAAGGAGAAATTCAACAAGATCCAGAACATCTTCAGCATTGCCGGAAATCCTTCGACTATGTCCGGTGCAAAAGTACTCGCTATCTAGAGGGAAATTATCGTTCGACACTCACCCGTGCAGGTGGGTATCGAGCCGCTCCATGCGCCGTCGCCCCCGCATCTCAGAGCCTGCGGCCCGTCGAGCCTGTCGCCCCACATGCAGGTGAAGACGGCCCGGCCGCCGTAGCTGTTGTTGTGCTCGAGCAGCTGGAGCTTGGGATTGGTCACCTCGACGGCCGGGCAGACGATCGCCTCGCAGCGCGGCATGTCCGACGACCATTTGCCTGGAAAGCAAAGCGGACGGGGTAGGTGGGAAGGGGGAGGTAGTTAATAATCGGAAATAGAACTATGGATAATTTATACGCGTATTCAGATTAATATGTAATAGACTCTAATAGAATATGCAATATAATAAGGCTGGATTTTAATTTTAGATTTATTCGGGCACTGATCAACAGGTGGCTACGATAGTTGGAAAGTAACGCGCGAGTGACAGCAATTACCTGCACAGCCTTAATAATAATGTGTTCGCGGATGATCGCGATGAAACGCGCGTTATCAATCGTATTTTCCGAAGATGGAACTCGATTATTTCATCAGACGCAGCTTGTTGCCGACTACTATTCTACTAACCGATAGTCTAGTGTTTTTTCCATCAACAGCTATTTGACGATTTTATATATAATATCTATATTATATATATATATATATATATATATATATATATATATATATATATATAATTGATATTACTACCAGCAAAATACTCTTCCTTTCATCATTCGATAATTCAGCGCACTATAGTGGACGAATTTACTGCTTCGAGTTCTAACTGTGCAAAGATTAATGCTGGATAACTATTAGTCAGTTTGTTTGCTATATAAGCATGTGTACTGAATTATCGCCAGGAAATTGGCAAACTTCAACTGTTATATAACGAAGTATCAGTAACTTCTATACCATATGGTCCTATTAGCTGTACAGTGAAATTAGTTAAGTTAATAAATAAACGTACACTATATGAGCCCAAATTATTTTCATCTATTAATTGACTATAATATATGGCTTATATATCCAGGAATTCTTTTTGAAGTTTTCATTACAAATAGTTCATGGCATTAATATAACATTTTAATAGCTTCGCCTTGATTTTCATACGATAATAGAATTATAATTTTAGTTTCACAAAGTTCCGGCACAATTCTCAAATATAAGAAGAATTATAATTTGAAAGTGAAATTCTTTATTAGGGTACGTTCTATTCAAAGTCATCTTTCAATAGTTAGCAGCAGTTAGAGACATCAAATTGTAAAGCGGATTGAATTTCTTCGTACGCAAACGGGCGCACGTTGAAAAAATCATTTAATCCAACTGACAACGGATTCTGAGCTTCGTAATCGAAAAATTAGTTCACATGTTGAGGGACTTGCAAGCTGAGCAATTCCATCGTTTGCGTCCATTCCTTTATTACGTTCGATCTACTCCACTGTCCGCATAATCCTCTCCGATGCAGTATAGGCTCTCGACGTGTACATACGAGCAGCTTCGCGTCGGACTTCCCAATTACTTCGATCACTTTTCCGGAAATGAGAAGAGAGAGAGGGAGAGGAGAAAGAGAAAGAGAGAGAGAGAGAGAGAGAGAGAGAGAGAGAGAGAGAGAGAGAGAGAGATGAATAGGTCGAGGGAATATATATATATATATATATATATATATATATATATATATATCTGTATATATGTAATTCCACCAGAGAAGAAAAAGCACCGAAGGTTTTATAAGCTGTTCCCGATTGGAAGAGCGAGTGAGAGAAAGACACGGAGCGATGTTGGCGGGGGCTGGGGAGATCGTTCTCCGCGCCACTCCCCCTTTGCACGCTCATTCCGCGGGTCCGAACAAGCCGGCGGGAAAACAGTCGCGCGCGAGCCTCAATAGAGTGATTTAAGATAAGTATGCCATTCGTTCTCGCCCGCGCGTCGGGAACAAGGCAAAAAAGGGGGCATCGGACTAAGCGAGGCGGTAGGTGGGGGGCGGGCAGAGAAAGAAGCCGTTAAAAAAGAGAGGGGAAGTATTAGTCCGAGAGCTGGAAATGAAAGCTCGGGGAGGATTGACAAAGCGGTAGTTACAATTATTATCGGTGATAATATTGATTATACTCGGGGAACCCTTTAGGAGGGAGATTGAAAGATCTTTTATTTTTTTTACGAAGTAAGCGGATTTATTAAGGATAATCGTGGATAACAAAGAATACTACTATAGATCCTGTAAAATAATTAGCATTAATGCTTGATTCTGGAAAATAGTTAGTTATTGATTTCAAACGTGACGTTCCCGGCCTAGGTTTAGATCCTTTTCGAGGTAACTAAAATTATTATAAACATTTTGTCGTTTTAAATTTTTAAAATGTAGATACATTTTTCTACACAAACAAAAATTCAATGGATCCGATTCAATAGAGTTTTTCCCAATTTGCCTAATAACGTAAACAGAACAATGTTATAGTTTTCTGTATAACACTGTTGGTACCATCATCATGTCAAACAAAGCAATGAGACAAGATGCAGTCATTACCAAATATACGAACATTTTCTTCAATAGTAAACATTCTCTTTAATCATTTGTTTTACTTTTATAAAAATTTCTGATTCGAGATGCTGAAATTCGGAGGAAGAGAGAAAAGTATGTCGATTTCACATTTTTCAAATTTTCGTATTATTAATTTCATATTATTATTTTCTGTAATATTTTCTTTATTATTAGGTTTCCTTATTCAAAACCAGAGTATAGAATGTTATATCTAGATATTTGAAATATGGAGCGTAAAGAGTTTAATTATAGTTTAATTTTAATTAAAAAATTTAAATACAATTAGTTAAAAATATAATAAAAATATATCGTAAGTATAGCGTATTACAAGTAAATTAACTATATGAAATTAAAATCATATTACACGATTGAAATCTTCTTATTTCATTATTAAATTATACACTTTATAATATTATGAATAAGATTTTAAGTTTAAAAATTTTTTAAAAAGTTTTTTTAATTTTTAAATTATGATAAAAAATGTCATTTGAGGATATAAAAGGACGTATATATTATTTTTTGTCTATCAAATTCATAAAATATATTTTATTGACTGTAATAATTATTCTAGTGCATAAAAGCACAATAATAAAACTGCATGGTAACCGAAAATTCGTTATAATGGTACTTGAAGATGGAAAAAGTAAGTAGCGTAGACTATTACGAAAAATATTTTGTAATGATAATGGTAATAATTATTTGAATAAAAGTTATATTATTTAATTTTCTACCAGATTAGAAAATTATTAGAAAAACTAAAAGACGTATTGAACTATTCTTGGAATTTTAGAATAATTTAGAAGAAAAATATAATAAGTAAAATGAAAATTATCAGTAAGTCATAATAAATGTCATAGTCTATAATAAATATATCCTTTTAGAGACATGCGAGTATTAGTATAACAACAAAATTTGATATTCCGAACATATAATACAGTTCTCATTGATAATTCAATACCATTCCAACTCGAGCAGTATTTCCTGCACTTCTATCTTTAAATAACGCTCGATAACATTCTAACATATTTTAGAAACACGAAGAAAATTTCTGATATGTGCGCGAAGATCCAGACTTTACCTTTCTAAAGCACTTTTCGAAAAAATAAAAAATCCTTTCTATCTTACGCAATGCATAATTAATCATATGCAGCCTACTGTTTTAACTCATTAAAGTAACATTAATGAAAATTTTAATTTACGCCAGCTTTCAAAATTTCCAATTAGCAAATTTTATTACATTTGAAGAAAAATCGAAAAATTAAAAGGTTTCCATTAAAGGAAGTAAAATTAAATAACCGTTTTCAAATTAAAACTTTTCAATTTAAGAATTCATAAAGATGAAAAAAATCAAATATTACTTATTAATATGAATTGACGTTATTAACCTGATTTAAAATTATAAGTTATTAAATTAAAATCGTTTCAAATATTGTATTCAACAATTATAACAGGCCAGTCATTATACAGCAGCCGTAATATATACATTAAATAATATTTTAAAATGATGAAATTTGAAAAATTACTGCAACGTTTGAATCTAATTACTTTAATACTTCGTATTACGCAGAACGTCAGCATTTCATTTCAATCAATATCTACGATTTCTCGGTTATTATTTTGCTTTTAATAAGAAGATTATTAATTAATGAAACTTTCTTATCGAACTTAATCAATTTATTCCATAAATGTTAAAAGTTTCTAAAAAATAAATTAAATAAAATAGTGAAAAATCGTAAAGTAAGAGAAAAGAATGCCATTTTATTTGTTATAACGATGAATAATACGTAGCAGGAGTACTAAAGATGGGAACGAACGGAGAAAAGGAGCGGAATTTGAAATAAGAGTATAGCGAGCGGAGTCTAAGAAATCGGACCAAGTAGTACTATCGAGAAAAATAAAGAGTTGGACAAAATTGGAAAAGAAAACGTCAGATATCCTATACTCTTTCTGATGAAATTTCCAATAAAAGGATCAGAATCTTCGCCGGCAACTATGTATATATGGTTTTTGATATAATCAGGTAAATGTGAACGTTGAAAAGAGAAAACACGCCACATGTTTCTCTCCTCTCCGTTTCTCTTGCATTGTCCCTTTGTAGTTACAACATTCGTTATTACCGCTTCGAGGTATTCTATAACCATAGCTTCGTTTGGAATTTTATTGTACTAACGAGGCGAGGTGGATTATTTTCTTTTGCAATAAAAATACTGTTTTATACTCTTTCCCTCGACAATATGTTTAACAAAATTTAATGAAGCAAATAAATTCATTTACGAATCATATTTGAAATTTAATTTTATTAAAGCAATAATCATGTATTATTTCATTAAAAAATTCATTTCACAATGATAATAATTCAAAATAATTCTTAATGAGCTCGATGCACATATTTTTGACTGACTAGAAGGATGATCGAGTTCTTTAAAAATATAATAAATAAATAAATAAGTATCACAAATTATAGTTATCAAAAAATTTTAAATTTAAGGATTTATAAATATCTATGCTACGATGGTCTTTGCGTACATATAGTAATTACGGGTTATCATATATAAGCTCTGTCTAAAATTTAAACCATATTCATTAAACCTGACGTTAGTTAAATAATGGAATTACTCTGACGGTAATAATCATTTATCGCTATTTTGAGAAAGGTACAATTAGTTATTCTGAAAATTTTATCTTTACATTATCTTCGGAGAATAATAGAAGAGTATAATTTTACACGACCCAGGCAGATCTCGATGTGAGAAAATACAGATTTTCGTATTTTAAATATCTTAATAAAATATTATATCGGCTTTTACGGAATATGTGCTTTCGAATACGAATAATCATGTTTATTTGAACTCGCTCGCTCCATGCAATCACACTCGAGCAAAGTCCTGAATAGAAATGAAGATACTTAAGCTCAGTGCAAAGATCTTCTCTACAAATATATGAATGCTTCATTTATATTAATGAGAGAATTTGAACTTAACGTCCGCCATGCGCGCCCAACGAATATTATCTGATTCTTAAATGGGTGCGAGAGGATTAGAATAACTAAAATTGTGTCTCCATGTTATAATTCGGGAATGGTGATTTTTTAATAAAGACGAATTTAACGCGGATCTTTTTATAACGCCAATTATTGTTATCGCTTAACATAAAGTAAAACGGTCCGTATTTTGATAAAGTTTTGTAAAAAAAAAATGTTATGTTTATTCGTGTAGTGTATCTGCGTTCCCAATTTGATGAAAAACATCGTGGAGGCCAAAAAATGGTATATTTACCACACTGGATAATGCTGAAACAATGTTTGACTTTCCTTTCTACGCTGTACTCGGCGGGCATTCAAATATAGCTCTGACAAATTCGTTTAAATAGAACTAAGAGGAAGAATAAACGTTTAAAGCAACTTCGGCCGTTTAAATATTTTCTTTTTATCCACAGCTTTGATTAACCGAACTATACACGGAATATTGACCAGGAGCCAAAATCAACTTTAACTTCGAAAACAAAGTAATTACCTGGATATTTTTCAAGTCGACATTGACGTTCCTGATATTTACAATGTAATCAAGAATTTATTGACGTTTTACAATTGGACATTATTTATTGTTTAATTTAGCAAATAGTAGGCGAGTTATTATAGTGCACGGTCCGAATTCGAACGTTGAATTACTGCTGGCTTACAATGAATGCGCAAAATCATGATTTTACGTTGAGATTGACTAATTCGAACCCCCTACTGCACACTTACATGATATTTATATCAAGTTTTAAAATTAACCGTATCAGGATATGCAAATTATCGGGATTCATTTTTACATACCCATCGTTTCGGCGAAAAGCGAGGAATACCGTTACAATGCTGCATTTCAAATTCGCACCGAATGATGTAGCCGGGATTAATGCTGACATATACACCGGACGAAATAATGAATGATATCGTGTTCACCGCATTAACGGCGATGCATATCTAAAATACCAATTAGAGTTACAGTTGGCGACACTGAAAGAAGATTTCCGTTCGGGAATTCGCCGCGGAACGCCAAGCATTAGACTATATTTTTGTCTACGAAAGTAGACGAAAAATCACGTTAATGTTGCGCTTCTAAGAAGTTAAAGTGGTGAAAAGTATCGTTGGTTATTTTAGCGGAATCCTAAATTTAGCGGATTCCAACGAGTGTATATGCATTGCTGCGATCCGAAACATTTCAAGTATCCCGAGATAACTAACGAGCAATCGATTTCGAACGATACTGCAGAACGAAAACGTGGAATTGAAATATATATATAAGTGCGAGACTGCGTGGCTGAAGATAATTAGCTATGGATTAACATTCCTGCGTTTCGCGCACAGTACAATTAATCCGTGTAAATAATTCATAAAAAGATATAAAGCAAATTATATAATGAATTCAAAATAAAGAGAGCTTTTACAACGTGTATTTCGCTTTAAGCGCAAAATTCTTCGTAAATTTGTCTTTCAAAATAATAGTCGAATCAGCGATTAGAATATAATAAATTATGGAGTAACGAAAGCCACCGAGTATTATTTTCATTTACATAGTAAAGTATTTCTATTTACACTCGATTCCTCAAATATTATGTAATCTTCTATATATCTACACGAGCTATAGACAGATTCTGATGAAACAATCTCTACAATTTACTCGTTTGTCGGCAAACTTCAGACTCGTGTCTGACGGAAATTTATATATGAACAAGAGGTATTAAATTACCTTGTAATTGCTTTGTAATGGAAACCACGTTAAGTACCCTTTAATTTTCAATTATTATTTTGAAAAAAAAAGTGAACAGTTAACGCTACCGCGAAGGCGTACAATGCAATTATTTGGACATATTTTTCAACGCATCCAAAAACATATATAAAGTCCCATTGTTTGGCACTAAAAGGCTTGTAATTTTTCTTCGGCCCGCCTGCTGAGCCCCCTCCCGCCACCCGCATTATTTCGCGCAAAACTAATTAAAGAGATAAAATCTTTAGTGGGCAAAACCGACTCCGCGTTTGAATGCCCAATTTTCTTTTTTAATTAAAATAGGGGCGATTTCTTCGCGCCGCTATATATATCCCCGCGCTATCTTTACTATAGGGGACAATATAAATTTTCTGCTAGCCGTTTTATTTTCCATGGTAAACAAAAAAAAAAAAAAAAAACCCCACCCCTTCCCTACTATAGCGCAATAGACAATAATTGAATATGAAAGCATTTCGCGTACGGCTGGAGCGAGAGAGACTATCGGAGCTGATCTCTCGAAATCTCGGTCAATTTCGAAAACAGCTTTATATATATGTATGTATATATAGAATACTATTTCCAAAGTTTCACTCGGGACACAGGGGTTCGGGCAGGGAGACGGAGAGAATCAATCACTCAGAGCCAGAGAGCCCGATAGCGCACTCCAATCAAATAGTCGATATATATATATATATATATATATATATATATATATATATATATATACATCGAAAGGGTGCAGGGAACGCCGGGTATGTTATGGTATATACTCACCATTGTATTGGCACGTGGTGCTCGGTGCTCCTTCGAGCCTGTAGCCGTGGGGGCACTCGAATGTGGCGGTCTCACCCAGCCGGGGGCCCTCGATTTTCACGATCAATGGCGGCTCCGGGCTGGCCAGCGTCGGGCAGTGAACGTCTGCAACATATCGAATTTTATACTCCCTCTCCGTTCCTTCCTCCTATTCCCCTCCTCTCTTCTTATACTTTATCACAGACTTTCTCTCTCTCTCTCTCTCTCTCTCTCACTCTTCTTTAAATTCTCAATTTTTTTTTCCGCCCGTGACTCGAGGCAAAAATAATTTTCCTTTAGGTCGGCTTTAGAAAGGATTTAATACCCGCGCGGGATGGTCTCCGCTTCGCGAACCGGGCGGCTGACCTAAATCAGCGGGGGGAATCTATTTTCGCGCATCTGCTCATTCGTCGAGATAAAGACGGTGAGGGAATTAATCCTCCAGGGGGCATATCTCCTCTTTTCTAATTATTTTTCGCTCCGGCTTGCTTTGTGATTTATTACAAGGTTGGATTAGCCGATAAGCCATTCCCGTCATTGATTTCGATTGGCTTTGTTTCCTCAATTTCACTTTCCTTCGATCGCGTCCTATTTTCAGATAATTGAGATGACAAGACTCAGTAATTCGATTTAATCAAATCTAATTTAAACAATGTACCGAGCTTGTTTCAGCCGCAGAAATTATTTTGTATTATTAAATCAGATTTATTTCTTATATACATACATTTGAGTTTGGAAGATTATTTCAATATTCGATACGCGACTGTTTAATTATTATATTAGAAGTTATGGAAATGTATACCTGATATAATTCAATTTGGATTCGTTTCTACATATCTTCAAAATATCTTACATTTATTTTGATAAAGACAGTATTAATCTCATCAAAAGTTCAATTCCCTCAATTGCTATATTGATTTTCCGTATATTCAAGGGAGAAAAACAAGTCAAATCTTTGGATCATGTAATTTTACACTAAAATCTACCATCTTTATTCAATTCCGAAAAATCAATTTAAAAGAACAATATTTATAATGGAAACAAAAGAGATCAATACGATTTTTCTATGAAAGATAAAAGCAATCCATTCAAAGAAATCTACCTTTCAGACAGCCATAAATTTTAAGAATAAACTGATTTCAATCATGTCTCAATAAACCGATCGCAATCTCGTCATGTCGAAAAACTAAATTTGATTGCGCGAGCAGTCGAAGAAACTCGTGACGAGTCAATGGTCCAATTTAGATATTGCTCAATCCGCTCTTGAATCGAGACAAAAACAATGAATACGAAATTGATATAATCATCGATGAAAGCGTTATTGCCATAAGTTTCTTTTTTTACGATCTCCGAACAATGCGTCCATGATAACACAAGCGTATATAAAGTTCTGACCTGAAAAGAAAAATATATTCTTCTCGTGGAATCTCGCAGTCGCGGCTCGTTATCTGCTCTTTGTAAGATCGCCTTGTCAAGTGAATGATAAAGGAAATCACGCCAATTCCCGGATTAGCTTCGAAGACCTTAGGGGTAATTTAACAGGAGTGAAACGTGTGGATTCCTTGTTACGTGGCCGAGCGCTCCGAGCCCGAAGGCGAATCCCTCCTCGCCGATCCTCGAAGTTATTATCAGCAATAGTATCCCGACAGTTCCGTCTATCAGTCCGTTAAACGTCGCGGTCGTCGCCGTAGTCGCCCGATCCATCAACTATTTGAACTTAGGATAAGGCACAATACTCGCTTCGCGATATCTTTGCGAATCGCAAGTTTGCGAATTGAGACGCGGGACTCGGCATGTATCCGTCCGATCTATAGATTGAGTACTTTACTCCATTGCTTTCGCTTCCTCCACTATCTCCTTCCATACTCTCACTATCTATCTATCTATCTATTTATCTATCTAAATCTCTATTTGATTAATTTTCCTAATTCAACTGACATAATATTGATCGACAGATTGTCAGAAAAAGGAATGCTTTTCTTGCCGATCGAAGGCCCGTTTGGAAAAGCTATCTTATGAAATTTGATTTTTTAAATAATATGTTATGGTCTATACAGGGTTGCCTAGCACTACTATTCTAATTAATAAATATTTTTTCATTGGTCTTACAGTCCAATTAAATCAATCGAAAACAATACGTAACAATATCAGTACATATCTACAATAACATTAATACATCAATACACAAAAATAATAAAAATTAAAATTAAAATTAATAATTATAATGACAGTCAGAATGTCCTTGTTTACAGTCACCCCCCTAGACTAATCTGAAAATAAAATATTAGCTGAAAAAATTTTTTTGTTAGTAAAGATGAGGAGTCGTAATCTCTAGATACAAATCATAGATACTAGATACTAGTCCGTAGACTAGTCGTAGGAGTAGTCCTTGATGAGGAGCCGTAGCGAGTTCGAAACGTTGGATTGGATCTTCAATTAGGTAAGGGTGTTGGGGACAGTCAGACTGCACTTTACTAACACAAAAATTTTTTCAGCTAATATTTTATTTTCAGATTAGTCTACCGCGGTGACTGTATACAAGGACAGTCTGACTGTCATTATAATTTTTAATTTAATTTTTATTTTTATTTTTATTATTTTTGTGTATTGATGTATTAATGTTAATGTAGATATGTATTGATATTGTTACGTATTGTTTTTGATTGATTTGATTGGACTGTAAGACCAATGAAAAAATATTTATTAACTTGTATATAAACAGTCGACAAAAGTACAATTAAATTACTACTATTCTAAGTCAGTAAATATAGAACAGATTATATAAAATAATTTGAATGAATTGTTTGTAATTGTTTATATTTTTAACTACAAAAGAGAACATACAAAACATACATTATTAGAAAAATAATGGAACAAAAAATTAAAAAGTGAGTCAATTGTGTATAAACGACAAGATATAATTGACAATTATATTCCGTCCACAAATTGAGTCGATTAGGTTGACAGAATGCTGATCAATGTCATTCATTTTAGTCGATAATGTCATCGAGGTACAATTTTCCTACATTAATATAGAGCTTATCTTACGTTAAAAAAGTATGATTTTCGTAAATTATAAAGACATTTACGATTTGTGTTAAAAACTAGAAAATTTTCGACATCATTTCTTTACTATAAAAATTACACAAATAAAATACGTTCTAACAGAATAAAAGCACAGCATATCAAAAAGTTATTAAATTCTGTAAAAGTCGGAGTACGTAATAAATTGTTATTCTCTTTTCGTGAATAATGATATATTTTGTGAAATCAAATGTTTATAAAAAATAAAATATTAGTTATTAAATGTATCATATATGATTCTATTTATTTCGATAAAAGAATACGTAAATAGAATTGATATAATAAACTTGATTTTGATTTTATCTAAAAATTAAATAATATTAGTAAACAGAAATAAGATTATAAATTTTATCTGTGTATTATGTTCATTTATGTTTACCTCTTTTTTATTTCTATGTAAAAATTTATAGATTAGCACTTACAGAGAAGCATAAATTTAAATAGCATTTAAATAGCAAAAAAACTTATCAAATGCGCTTTTGAATTTGATAAAATATTTGATAAGTGTCTATATATACAAAACACTAACTATTTGATCGCTCAGAAGTCAATTCAAAATTGCTATGCAGAATTGAACTGTTCATTTTTTTCAAGAAAGTAAGTAATATTGATCAGCATTCTGTCAAACGTATTAATTCTTTGTTCACGGAAAGAGAATAGCTGTCAATTACGTAGACAGTCTTTTGGAGAAATCAATAATTTTTTATGTTTGGCGTTTCTTTATTATCTTGCTAACAATGTATTATATTGTATGATCTTTTTCAGTTAAAAGATCAAAGAATTTACATTTTTTAAAAACTTTGTAGTTTTGAACAGATTATAAATCACAACATTTTTATAATTAAGTAGAATCAGACTATTTCCAGCTAATATAATTTTGAACGTAGTGTAGAATTGATCTTTAGCTTATGATTTCATAAAATAAATGGTATTTAGCAGGATTTCATCAACCTAACGAACTCTCTGTTCATGAAAAAAGAATAAATGTTAATTACGCAATTCGATTTTTAGAGACATAAACAGTTTTTTCATTTTTTTGTATTTAAAAATTATCTGACTAAATGTATACATTTTGAATGGAACTCAGCCTCCTTGTTATTCCAACATTTGCAAAAACAAAATTCCGTCTAAAAAATATATACCGAACCATATTTTATATATGGACAATTTATTGAAATTATCTGATATACTTTGTATGATATTGGTTGGTTTAGAGCAGCATTGATTATCAAAAATTAGTATAGATGAGAAGTATTAGTATATATCAGAAACATTTATGAAAGTATAATATACAACAAAACTGTTGAATAGAATATCGATTTTCTATATGGAATTAAAATGAAAAACATTTATCAAAATCAATCAAAGCTGAATCCTTTACTAGCAATAAAACGTTGTCAACTCATCAGGCCAACCAATCGTTATTGCAAATTATTATAAACTTAGAAAATCGTTCATTTTATCGCAAATAACATTTTTGCAATTAGCATCCTGCAAAGGAAATGACGTAAAAGCAGCATATCGCGTAGCTCTAGCAACGTTGGAAAATTGCCTCGCGTAACCTCGAGTCACTATCCACCCGGTGCAGATAGCCGAGCCGTGTCTCCCTCCGTTCAATGCCTGTTTATGCGGCCTCCGCAGCGACGCGGCGCATGCAAATACACACGCACACGAGCACAAGTGCGCCAAACCGTAAGCCTCAACAAAGTCAAAGTTCCGGTTTGTAGGCCACAGCGGCACTCGTGAACGTAGGGCGACGAGAAAATATTTTTTCTCATCCGGCTTTTATAGTCCCGATAGATCGTCGCTGCTATGAAAATAAAATAACGACTTCGTCGGGACGGGTTCTGGTTTTCTTCTCGAGCATAGAAAATCATAATTATTATCTTTAAAAATCAAGAAAATGTATAATCATTTAAAATCTCGCCGGATTTTCGGGGATTTTCGTCGAGATTTCAATAATAATTATGCAGAGGGATAAGACGAGCGAGGTGCGGGATTTACATTTACACGTCCCTACTAATTCAACAGGCTTGTTTAATTTCGTAGATTGCTGAAATGCTTGGATGTCGTTATTACACTAATTAATTACGTGATTTGATTACAGTGAGTTTCAGGCAAACATATATTCAGGATGTGTAGAGGATATACCATAATTAAGCTAGAAAGGAAATAACGTTAAAGACGATACGGTTACAAAATTATCAATTTTTAATAACTTTTTAAATTACTTAAGTTTCTCAACGTTACACCTGAGAGTGCGATTAATTAATTTTAAAAATCTTTGCCGAAAACGCTTTGAAATTTCCATTTTTAATAGGTTAATGGAAAATTAATTAAATTTTCATACTTTCTCTAAATTACAAAATTTCTCAAATTTGGTATACCAAAGAAGCATGCGATAAAAATCCTTTGATACTCTATTTAAAAGTTCTTCATCGTTTTTTATAGTGAACATTTTTCCTTATATAAATTTCAAAAATTCTCTTAGAATACATTTCTGAAATCTTCACTTTCGTTTTCATTCAATAAATATTGAATTTATTGAGCTTTAAATATATATATATATATATATTTAAGTTTTTCTGCTTGCAACTGCAATGTTAGCCTTAGATTTTATAGAAATCTAACACAACGTAATTCTAATTCAACTATATACAATCGATAGTTCTCTCAGTTATATATAATAAGCAATGTATAAGACAGTTCTATATAAGCCTTGAACATTTGAATTCTGCCCGTTAAACGGTGGTAAGCAATAAAAAGACATGAACTTCCCTGTCCTCTCTAAATTCGACTGACACGTAAAATATCGAACATATAACTAATTATTCATACGTTCCCCACAGAATTAATGACGCACTCTGAGCTGACGATGCATATAGAGATAGATAAATAATAGTTGAATGGTTAGACAAGCGGAATAGCGGATCGCGAGCGCATTTATTATCTTCAGCGCGACCAGAGTCAGAAAATTAATTATCGAAGGCAATAATCGTTCGAAAAAAAGAGAACTTCATTTAAAACCTTTTAAAAATTACTTGTTCGAAACGACAGCGAATCCCCCCGTCCCGTCTCCATTTCTCTGTCCCCCCCCTCGCTTTCTCGCCCCGGGGATAAGCGAACGAGAACGAGATCGGCGAGACTGTCGTGTAAACCACGGGAATAACAACGCGGGGGCGATAAATTCGAACGGGCGCGAAATCATCCGGCCGCGCGCTCGCAACGTTTATACGTCCCGCGCGGGCTCTTGTCACCCTAGCTCCCCCCCCCCGTCCCCCACGTCCCTCGCCGCTCATCCCTCGTCCTGTACAGTCCGCGCGTTAGAGAGAGAGAGAGAGCGAGACGAGCGCAACGCGACTCGGCACTTTCCGGTGCGCGAGAGACACCTCCGCGAATTCGCGTCAAAATCATGCGCGCGCGTTCCCTCGATTTTCCGGAGCGCTTTTCGTAAAAGCACCGGCACTCGAGAGCTGGGCTGGAAAAATGTTGGGGAGGGGGGGGGGTAGGCGGTATGGGACAGTGAATCGCTTTGAAGGATATAACACTCGGAAGTTTCGGTAACCTTTTTCCTATCCTATCCCCTTTCTTTTTGTCTCGGTGTTCGAAAGCGGCGAGTGAATTTTGTGCAGTTGTACGCCCACGTATCACGGAAAAGTTTATTGCTAGGCCTTTCTGAAATTGTGGTTTAGAATTTTACACTGTTGTTCAGAAATTGTCATCAAGTTTTTCAGGATACGATTGATACACTAGACAGAAGGATTATTAAAATCAAATCAATGTCTATTCAAATATTCGCGTTAAATTTCATTTAATCAAAAGAATATTATTAAAAATAAATAAATTCTGATCGAATCCAGTCAAGAATATCATTTATTTGGTTAAATATTTAGTTCAATATCAAAATTTTTTCGTCTATAGCATATATGTATTTTCCAACTATCATTTTGCCTAAAATTAAATGTATCAAACTTTAAATTATATATGAACTTAACGAATAGAATAATCCAGACGATTTATGATATTAAATAAATATAATGTTAAGCTTTTTCGTCAGATTAGAATTAAAACTATTATAAAATTATTGTAGTAATATATTATATTTCAGATTCTACCGGGGTGAACATAATCAAGGACATGTCTGACTGTCATTATTTTAGCTAATACTTTATATTATAAAGACAGTAAATCGATAAAAATATTTATTAATTTTTTTCGTCAGATTTTTAATCTCCATTTCTAATATCAGTTTATTTCCGACGTATGGAGCGAAGCGATTTCGTATTTCCGTCAACCGGATTAGCGGCCTATTTCATCTCTTGCGTAAGTGGAGGAAAATCCAAAGCGTGTAATCAAAAAGCGAGCAAAAACATGACTGACGTGGCCTTACGACTGCTTAGTTGAGTTTATAGGGCATCTATGTAGTTCCCGGATAGGAGTATAGGTTGAAGAATCCCGAGCGATATATGAACTGCGCATCGTAAGCCCATACCTGTCTGATAAGCGGAGAGCATCGGAGCGTAAACAATCACAACGTTCAAAAATATGGCTTTGACCCAATGTATGTGTGTGTGTGTGTGTGTTTGTACGAAAGAAAGCGGACAGAGGTAAAAAAATAATATTTTTCTACAGTTTTCAAAGATTCATTTTTTACTTTTTTGGAAACATAGTTCATACTACTTTGCAGAATAACTATTTGAAATATTTTTTAAATATTGTAAAAGAATTTATTTTGTATAATATATAATAGAGCTTTTATATCTAATCTATGCTTGAAAATTCGTACTATTTAATAAAAAACTGTTCTTCTTGACATTGTACACGACAGTTTGAATTTTAACAAATAAAAATTGCTTATATTATTACATATTTCCATAATGATGAATTGCATATGTGTGATAGAATGTCAGAGCTTAGATCAGAGCAAAGAATAGTGACATTCAATTTGATATCTATGTATATTGACGAATGAAAATATTAAAAAATGCTGTAATAGAATTCTATAATAAGTACATATTCTCTTGGTCATTTACGACGCTCTTTTTTTCCTACGAGTTTTCAAATGCATATATTTTGCTTGATTCAATAAATTTTGATATTTAGTCACACATCACGTTTATTACTCAAATTCGACTAGCAATTTTTTGTATGGATTATTATTTATCATATTGTACTGATATTATGTTAGGTTCAAAATCGTTCCACCATCCGTCGGGTAGGGACCAAAATTATAAAAAAACTCCGAGCAAAATAAAATTTCTTATTATTCATTCGTATGAAAATTCATTGGACAAGGGTGTCATTCAAAGTAATTATATTATTTATATTATATTTATAATTATACATATACATGATTCAGCATTTACATTTTATTCGAGTAAAGATTTCGCGAAAGATAAGCAAACTATGTTATAAGAAATGTTCGTAGAAAGCATTCTCTGTTACAAGATTATGTCGGGTACAATGTGTACATTCTGTACATTTAACATTTTAATGGATTTTCCATTTGAAGCGCAACGTTCCATTTCCACAGCATTATAAAATATACAAGGGTCTAAGTGCTTTCTGCAAATAATCCTTAATTTATTTATATAGTTAATATATATTTGAAAAAATATTATCATTATATAAAAACGGCATAATTCATTAAAAATTATTTAGCTGATTAAGTTTATTATTAAATAACTTACAACCATATCAAATTATATATAAAATGAAAACTAATGATTTTTTTAATATAACATTACTGATAGTCTTTGAATATTAATGCAGTGTACAATTCATATACAGATTTTATGCAACTAAAGTAATATTTATCTTAATCAGAATTATTAATCAGTTCTTCCTTCTCTATCTACGAGCTGTCTATTGTAATTGAACTTTTTCCCACAACTACCTCTACTCGATAGACGATAATTGTTTTTTCAATCTCTTACAAATCAGTGTTAGCAGTTTAATTTTTACACTGAAACTATTTCTACACCTCTAAAAATAAATAATTCCGAATGCTATTTCTGCGACGGTTACGCTCTGCTTGAAATTTGCAATCTAATTCAGTAATAATCAGTATATTAGCAGTATATTAAAACTATATTAAAACTATATTAAAACTACAGTGGTATTACAGTTGTATTAGTTGCCTGATCTATAAGCTTGTACAATCTAAAAATAGAAACGCTTTCCTTCGTCTGCTACTCGCAAATATTTATATTGCAATTCATAGCCCGAATTGTATTACGCTAAAGCTCGCAGGCACGACTTATAGATCCCAAGATGCCCGATGCTCGACACCACGCTCGGCTCCGATATCAAAAACGGCCACCGACCCATCTCCTCGCCCATCTTCGAAATCTCCTCGGCTTTCGTCTGCCCGGATCTCGTGTATATATATCCAATTAACGCATCCCTCCCATCCTGTTTACGTTTAATTTTCCGCAGACCCACTCGATTTTGCGACTCTTGCAAAACAAATACGCAATCTTTTTTTTTTCAGTCGCGAGCATCTCATTCTTATTTCTATATAGGACGATTGGAAAGAACGGTATAGAGAATATAGAAAACGTATAGAGAAAGTTTATTTTAATTTTAATTCAATTTACTAATGAAAATATATCTAGTTCTAATCGTCATCCAGTTGTGTTCGTATGCCTCATTTTTCGTAACGTATTATTATTAACGTATTATTCTAGAAGGAATTTCGTTTCCTGACTATCCCTTAGTACTATTTATAAAACACGATAAAAATTGGCTCGAAACTTGCTTCTTTTACGTATTATCAATTTCAAAGGAAGATTTGCAGAAGCTCAAAAAGAAATATACTTAAACTTGATGAAAAACTGATATTCAAAATTGAATGATTCATTGAATTCTTGCTATACTTTAGCAATGAATATGATAGAAAATCGTAAACAAATCTTATTAATAATATTCTCTTTTTTCTGTAGAAAGAACGTTAGAAAAATTAGAAAATTAATAATCATCTATTATTAAACATAAATTCTAAATTTTTCTAAGATCATGCCCAGTTTCTTGAAAAGTGTGAGTAGACAATATTTTTGGAATAATTGGTACTTCGTTGTTCTTTCTGTATAAAACAAAAAAAGCTTCGATTTTTCTAAATATAGAAAACGAGTAAGATTCTCCTCGGAAACCAGAATTGAATCACTTTTTTCCCTTTAATAACTATCATTATATACTTATTTCAAGATTTAAGTAAATAACATCGTTTTTGTTTATAATATAAAATAAAATAATCAGATATCTCTAATGTTAATAATTTTCTAAAAATATTTTATCTCATTATTTGCAAATCATTAAAAAAAAATTCTTTTCTTGTGCAAATATGCTGAGACTGAGCAAATACGGTGGGAGGGAATAGAGAGAAATAGAGTCGATCTTGTATCCCTTGAATCACGTGCGCGAGGACCGGACGAAAATTACAAGTCCACTATTTCAAGGCAAGGAGTGGGATCGAAAAGGGCAGGGGAGGGCTGCCGTTAGTAACGGGAGCTCGGCTGCTGTTGGGAGAAACCGAAGGCATCGGGACAGGGAAAATCGCGAGGAGGAAGTACTCGGCGATGGGAATCCAAGGGCATACTTGTGCACACAAGATCTCCTCTATACCGTATATAGTATATCTGTATACGTGGGTCGGTTTACATACCCGCCACGTGGACCTTGATGGAGTTGGTGAGGCCTCGTGGGGTCGAGCAAGTGTAGATCCCGGAATCCTGCGTCTTCGCGTAGTATATCGAGAGCCGGTACTTCCAGTCCCTCTCGAAGGCGGCGATCGCCCAGCCTGCGAAGCAGAGAAATTGAGCTATATACTATACGTCTACATATATATGTGTATATGGTATGCTTTCCCTCCTGTCTGTTGATTTACGATTATTTATGAAAGTTTGTTTCTGAGTTAATAGTTTAAATAACAATTGAACCAAAAGAAGAAGCAATGAATATAGTTATCTACGCTCATTTGTAAGTACCATGTATTATTCTTAGATAATTCGTGTACCTAATTTTAAATATATGATAATAAATAGATTTTCATAATTACGACAGACTAGTCACCAAGTAGTCCATTCTTAATTGAAATAAGCGAACTTTTGCATCAACAATGCTAAGGGTAACTTTGGAGCTTTGGGTATAAATCGGGGTGGCGTATCGACATTATGAGACGATAATTTATTAATTTCGATATAGCTTTCAATGTTAATTTTTGATACTTTGCACAGTACTTCCAATACTTTTAATACAGAGTAAAAAGTATTTCTATCGGTCCTACGGTGTTTCTCAAATAATTCAATTATAATTATATAATGACAATAATGTGATCCTTTTTTATGTTCACCACCGTAAAATCTGAAATATAGCTTCTCCTGTTAAAAAATAATAAAAACATAAATGAATATATTATTATTAGCAAAGCAATATCTGACTGCCTTCACTGTCAAATTTGTCAAATCTCTGTATCTGCTTCGAATAACGCTTCGAATGGCCGTTTTAAATCCTCGTCGAATCATAATTACACGTATATGATTTTATAGATATAAAACTGTAAGCCCGATAAATATTTCTTAGTTTATATTCTATAATTCCTCGAAACTTCAGCTAACAACCAATATTATTGTTTTGTGTTAGAACATAGATTGATACATAGATACATAGATCAAGTCTAAAATATTGTACTTAAATATAATTTAAAATTACCTTACATATATAGTGCTCAGTACGTGATTTTAATTGAATTTTTCAGATTTAGCATAATGAAGATACTAAAGAAATAAAAATTAATTGAAATATTATATAATCTTTATATGCTCGCGATGAAAAAATAGCTGTAACTGTTTACCTAGGAACAGAAAATTAAGGAAATGTATCTAGAAATTAAGTGTTATTTTTTTGTAAAGTTCATCAAATTGCTCTAGAATTAAAAAGTCGAATTTTTTCCAATGTTTTACAATATATTTTCATCATCCAATGTTTTTTCAAAACTAACAGTATAACTAATGTAATGTGTGTATAGAACTACAACTCTGCTATGGTAAATTCTACATTTCCACACTTCACGACATATACAATCGCGACAGCACAGGCAGAAAGAGAGAGACAGAGCAGAGAGAGAGAGAGAGAGAGAGAGAGAGAGAGAGAGGGTGAGAGAGATCGAGAGAGAAAGAGAGAATGACATTAAACATGTAAATTATGCCCGCAGCCCACCCATTCCCAAATACGGACACCCGGGCAAATGAAATTTTGAATGCGCGTCGAAATTTGTTTCTCGTTTCGGGCGCAACCGAGCCCCCATCAATAATGGAGATGAATCCCTCGTTCGCCGTTATTCCCGCGCAGCAGACGAGGCGCAAAACTATACCCGGACGCGAAGCGACTTCCTCCCACCCTCCCACCTCTCTCTCTCTCCATATCTCTCTCTCTCACACCCACGCTCGTTTTCGCTTTTGTTATATAGTTCCGGCTATTGTATATCGATGCATATATACATGAGTACGATCGGTTTTCGAGCTTGCGTCATTGCGATTTACACGATCCGGGCCGAGTGAGACATGGTTAGCCCATTAAATCGCGGATATTTCTATATTGGGGCGGGGAGGTAAGATATGGCGATGCGCGATTAATATCTGAAGGTTAAATAAAAGATGTTACGATCGAATATTTGATGGTTTTTATAGCGGGGCATCGTTTGGCTTTTTCGTTATGTAGGGGCTGAATTTTCAACTCTTCGTTAAAAGGAAAATAAAGTTCTCATAAATGAATGTTTACATTAATGTTTACATAAATGAATGATATTTGTTAAGAATAAAAACATCAAATTTTCAATCTTTTACTGTTGATAAATACTTAAAATCAATAAAACATTGTGACAATTTAAACCTCTTTTTTGTGGTTTTGTATAACTAATTGTTAATTTAACATATCTTTTAGAATAATATATTTATTAATAGGTTATAGAATTATTTGTTTAAAATGGTAGTGAAAATTTTGCCCAAAGCGTATATGGAAAATGAACCAAAAACTCACATGTTTATGGCTGCAAATTTTATTAGAGATCTTGGAATATTCATCATAGAATAGTGATTAGATTAGTTGAAAATAATAAGTATATATATATATATATATATATATATATATATATATATATAAAGATTTTAAGGTTTTATTTCTTTTTACTCTGAAATATATACAGACCAGCTTATTATTGTGAACCATAATGTTTTAGGTATAACTTGACTAAAGTTATATTAATATAAAATAACATGAACAAAAGAAAAATATTTTACGAATTTCATAATTTAAAAAAATATTTACATAAGAAATGAATCGTAGACACGAAACCATTCACTTTTAGATAAAAGGAATCCACGCTGGTAGCCTTGAACGAAATATACTCTTTTGTACTTTTAAAGGGACTGTAAATGTAGTCGCGAACCAGATTGGCAATACTGAGACTTTTTACATTGAATTTTTTTTCGGCGTCCTCGATTAGTTACTTGTAATTACATACTTTAATTATATAGTTAAGTAGTTACTTCAGTAAATATAAATATAAATAAGGTCATGAAAATATACCATTGTAGTTGCTAAAAATTATTTTATACAGAAAAAGTAAAACATACGTACATTTTATATGAATTGATATATTCTCAATTTTTTACATATAACGACTTTTGCATTCATAAATAGGGGTTAACTTGTGAAAACTCTTAATAATATAAAACAATGCTTATTATAATTCTTCGAAGTGATTTAATTTTACAAGTAATTTAATATTATAATTAATAATTATATTTACTCTAATTTTCATGACACTATGTTAGAATTTTTAATAAAATCATGCAATAACAACGATAGTTGAGTAACCTTTATTCACACTCAACGACGTAAGATCTGATATAGAAACTCGGAAATATTACAAATTCAAATAATTTTTGTTAATAAGGGACAATTTTACTATGCTCTCCGCTGAAAAATTTTGCGTATTTGGAAAGACCGATGTTTCGAGCCCATTTGATAGCTCTCATTTAATATCAAATGCACATATTCAAATATATTTTTCTTACTTTTCTGTCAGTTATTCGTAAATAGAAAACAAGTACTTTAACCAAAATTTCAGCGTTTTCCGGAACATTTCCAGCGTGAATTCCTAATAAGATAACCGAACACTGTATCTTAAACACTAAGTGAGCAGGTGTGCCTGCCTTTGTAGAATTTTTGTTACTTTAATTTTTGAAATATAGAGTATATAACCAAGAGGCAGCCATATCTAATAGAGTCCAAGCTGATCACCTGGGACGAAATCCAGAAATTAATTTATAGAAGATCCTATCTCTAAATAAGATTATAATCTCACTGATGAATTGTTTGAACTAACTAACTTTGTAGTATTGCCAAAATTATCTCAATCAGTTGGTAACAGTGTACAGATTATCCTCCATTGCCCTAAATATTACTAGACGCCTGAAAGTCGATACGCGCTTCGAGAGGTCTTGGAATCGTTTTTACGGCGCTCCGTGCCAAAGTTCATCGATCCAGCGAAGCTCTGGGTTATTTCGGTTATCGCGAACGAGCGACATGGAAATTGCGAAGACAAGTGAGCGACTTTTGCGCAGTTCCGGTCAACAATGGTATCGGGAATGGGCGACAGCTGCAGGGACGAGCGCAGCAGTCGTTAATTTGTAGATATCGCTTTTATACACTTTTATTCCCGATTCGAATTTTGAATTTCAATTTTAAAGGATAATTTTCTTTTTGTTTCAATTTGAACGAAGATACACTGATTTTTAACGTCATTAATGTCTAGATATTGCATAAAACTAGAATGAATAATGTGACGTGCTCATGGATTTTTTAGTACATACTCACAGATGTGATCTGCCTTACCGTTACAGTTTGAAATCATGCACATTCGAAAAGAATATAAAAAAAAAACTTTTCACATTCAAAATTTTATATTTATATTTTATATCGTCTGAGATGTGAAGTTGCTATTTACGTACGGTAGCGTGTACTTATTGTTATATTTGTTGAAATAGATATTGTCGATCTTCTTTGTATGTGAAATATTATATGCATTACGAATTCATTTATTAATTATAATGTATATTGATAGGGATAGTGCGCACAACATGTATTATTCGTATTGATTATATTATTTAATAAGTTTAAAATAATGCGTGCTTTAATCGCGTTAACTTGAGAATATAAATGTACGATTTCAAGTTAACGCAAATGTAGTGTAATGGTTATAAAGTTTATCGGCATAAATACGACGTTATGGATAGGCATATGATCGTAAAATTTTAGATGATAATATTATATGAGGTAAAAGAAATATTTGGCGACGGAACAATAGTTTTACTTGAGGCGACGGTAGAAAGTATAAATTGCTAGAGAGAAAGTCGCGAACAGATTCTCGTTAAAGGCCCCATGACGTGTACATAGGTATACATTTTATCCGTACCGTTACTCGAAAATCGAATATTTCACCTAAAATCATATTTTTACACATTTATGTATGGGTGAGCTATATTCTTACCATGGAAAACTGTTCAGATTTGAGAATGAGATAAAAATAGTTGATCCGTGATGTGACGGAAAAATCGGATATTCTCCCCAAAGATTCAATTAAAAACTATTAAACAGTTTTACAAATTCACGTTCTAAGTGAATTCTATTCATATTATGGAAAAATGTCGACATTTTCCGAGATGTGAACTATCGCTGTGAAATTTGAACAAATTGAGAAGGGCGATAGGTTTATAAAGGACGCCTGCGGATCGCTCGAGATTCACTGCTAATTCGTTCGTCGCTCGTTGAAAATTCAAAGTGCATTATATTTTATTTATCATATAATACATATTTTTTTCAATTTCAAATTGTTGTGTTTTATTTAAACTTGCCAATAGATATATCTTTGAAACTGCACACTTATGTTTTTACAAAATTTATCACCCAACATTGATTACACTACCTTTTTTATCCAATTTCTCCTGAATCTCGTAAACTCAGAAGAATTGAGTGGAAGATCCGACGAAGTTACGACTCAGAGCAATTATTTACAATGGATTACATATATTAATGTCGTAGATGTAAAATTTTTAATCCATCTAAACCATGCCATTTTCATATAAATTTCTTTCTTTTGGCATTCCCTTTAATTTTTATTCACCAACAAGATAAGATAAAATTCTTAACAACAGATAAATTTTTGAAGGTTATAAAATTATATATATATATATATATATATATATATATATATATATATATATATATATAGACTTTCAACTCATTTATTCTTCCTTCTATTGAAAACAAATTTGCTAAAAATGGCAACTATATCTAACTTTTTTTGTAACTATGTCTAATTATATTCTGTTTACTATTTACTATTCGATATTCACTAAATCTGTTTTATACTTACTATTTATTCATTTTTATTATTGGAAAACTTTTACTGCCCAAATAACGCTATGTTTATTTTTAGCGAACCCCGTTACATTTGGATCAAAAAAAATAAAACAAAAAAAAAGAACAAAAATTCGAATTTTTCTACGTCTCTCGTTAAAAACAAAAAAAATCCATCCCAAACAACAACGCAGCATCTATCGCGCAAATATTTAACTCCTCCTGCACACATACGTACCGGCCTACGATGCTTCTCCGGCTTTTGTAAAATATTCATTCGTCCGCGCGCCGCATCGAGACATCGAAATTTCGCCGGCGCATCGTCCCTCCCCCCACCCCCACCCGCTCCTATGCGATATTACAACGGAAAATGCGCGCGAAAACTTTTGACCGCCGCGTTTATGTGTACGCGCGTATACGATACTCGCGGTCGGTCGGCGGCGGCGTGCATAAATGAAAAGTTTACGTTCCGCGCCATATATCGCGTGCGTACGAACTGTGCGGTGCTTTTATTCGGCAAAACGAGCCAGGCCAGGCGAAGCCAAATTCGATTCGTTACACGGCCATGAATACGCTTTTGTCGTTAGATTCGGTGTGACTGTGCCATCGCACTTTTTCATATGCACACGCCCGTGCGCGCGCGTCTCTGATGAAGGGGAGAGTGTTTTTCTTTTCTGCTGCTGCGCCCACGAAATCTGTTAAATTAACACTGTTAATCAAGGCTTCTATAATCCGAATGCTTCTAGTCGTGTAAAATATTACTATATTGTATTTTTGAACGGTTTAATTGGTGATTATAAATTTCAAAGGCAATTATAAATTTTTTATTTGTTTATTCATACCATATAAATCTCAATGTTTCCACCATATCCAGAATTTACTTTATGGTTACTTTTAAGACAATTTTGATAGAAACTTAGTATATCATGAATTTTAGTTATGTGATATGTGAAATATTAATTAGTATGTTATAATAATTGTCTTGAAAAGGGCCATAAGGTAAATCCTGGATATGTTCAAAACGTTGACATTCATACGAAACGAATGGATGAATATAAATATTCATAATTAGTTTGTACATTATTCTTAAAATTGTATTATGGGACTATTAATTTTCTTACTATTATTATCAACAAAATTATTCTTAAAAAAATTATTATTTATTGTTTTAAGAATTTAAACGTTTATTCTGTGTTTATTATGTATTATTGTTTATATACACACATACATAATTTATTAGAAAGAACATACACACACACACGCACGCACACGCACGCACACACATAAGCAAATACATAAATTATTAGGAAGAGCATAAATAATAATTGCATAATATAAAAATGATTAATAAATTTTTGAATTCTCGGTGAAACTGTAGCCGTGACAATTGAAAATATTTTCCTATGAATGACTTATTTCAATTCAACGCAACCGAAGTATGAAATACAGAATACTTTAAAATTTTATAAAATTTTTAATTAAACAATCGAAAAGTACGGCTGTCACGGATCAGATCAAATTTATTCTGTTTTGCGTTATGCCTGGAAAATTAGTATTTTTATATAATGTATAGAATTGCTGGAGATTTAAATTTCCCGACGAATCAATCGTATACATTGACATATACATCAATCCGATATTATATCTCTACCTGGTTGAACAAAGTTTTGATAAATAAATTTATATAATGGATTAAATTAATTATAAACTCAATTAATTATTTTAAATGTTTAAATTTTCGGCTTGGAGCATTGAAAGAAGCATTTAAAGATGTTAGATTTGATTTTTATTAAGCATATGTATTTAAATGAATCGTTCTTCCAATTTAATATTCAGAAGGTATATTATAATCCACTTTCATGTTTCTTTAACATAATAAAATATCCTCTTTTTAGGATTTTCTTTGATTTTTAGATATCTACGATTTAAATTATGAAGTTGTTATTTAGAATTTGAAAATTGCTATGGGATAAACTTTTTATAAAATAAACTAAGAAATTTTTTCTTGCTTAGTGTCCGATAAATCGACGAATTGAACAAGAGTCCTGCCCAATCTTTTCTTCAACCATTATTATACTAAGGGTAAGCAACACGATTTATTTCCATACTCAATTTTTTGTTACATTTTACGTAAGTTTGATTATGAATTAACTAAATAATTTTTTTTTGATTCGGTTTACATTATCTATTCCATTCTTCAAAATCACATGAAAAACAGATCGTAATTTCCCAGCCATTTGAATTCTATGCCAATGGATCGACAACTCACCGTTCGCCCACCTGTACACAATTGCGAGCGTGTCGAGCGCGAACCCCAATTACACAAGACCGAAACAAGCGTGCTGATTCTCCATCCGGTCGCAGTCGTTCGACGACGGTCCGCGCGTATCGGTTTATGGTTTATCCGATCCACCCACTTGATGCGTAACGCACCGCGGAGGGTCGCGCGTCGAAAAAGTTTCCTCAGTACTGTTGTCAATACGTATTTATCATTGTGGAAAAAAGGACAAATATATTATGGTGAAATCACAGAATTGTATGAGGACTTTCACACTTCGCACTTTTTAATTTCGCATTATTTCCAAAACCGTTACAATTTGTAAAATAAAAGGCCACAAAAATGTATACAGGAATAATCAATTAGCGGCGTATGATAATTTGCTGATTCACGTAATTCTTAGACAATGAATAGAGTTTTATATAAGAACTTACCAGTATCAAGAGCCAGAACTATGAATAGTAGCAAATAAATTATTAATTAAGTCATACTATTGAAAAAAATTGAGCAAGAACGGAAGAGTTATATTTTTTTCATTATTAAATCATAATTATAATTGTCTAAGTGTAGTGTAAATTATTTGAATTTAACTTATTTCTAGTTTTATATAACAAAATTTAAAAAAATTTGGTTCTTTATGGGAGTCGAATAGATTCGAATGGTAAATGAATATTAATTATAACTAGGATCAAACGTATATTCCAGTTATAATTCTTACTCCAAATTTAATGAGCAATGAAAGAGTAGCTGTTCATCAATTTTCTATAATTAAAAAAGTTGATTATACCAAAACCAGTCCATGGCATGGCTTCGTCTGAAACAATATTAGTTTCTTCGTTGAAGAAATAATATTCATCCTTAATATCCCTCCCAAAAATAATGATTTATCCCCTTAGTGCGTAGTCATAAGAGAGAGAGAGAGAGATAAAATCGAATCCAGTGGATGCAGTGGCTATTTTTATTCCAAAGCTCACAAAAACGTAAATTATCGAAAACGCGCTAGTGAAATTACAGACTGTTAAACTTTAGAAAAGCAAGTAGGAAAATTTGAGCGTGAATCCTATAAATTTCTAAATCTCCAATCGATATCAACTCCAAGGAATAAATGGGTAGCCACAGAAAGAATGTTAATGAAATTATAACTAGTAAAAATAGGGGATGGATATGCGACTGATCCCTAAATCAAATTAACCTAGATTGGAAAAATGTCATATCTTTTTTTTTCCACGATCCTACATACATTTCTTTCAAATAAGTCCTACAAATATTAAGTTGATTTGTACAAAGAAGCGTTAGAACTTTTTTGTTGTTGCAAATATAGCGATCAAATATTTGTAACATCGCACGGCCCATTTATTAATTTATAATTAAAGCATCCTTTCCGTTTTTCTCGCTCGATAACTCGGCGCACGTGCACCGGGCGAGCAAAGATCGCCACGATTACGGATAACCCGTGGACTATTTCTGCCAAATTCCACGATGAATTCCAGTCCGCTCGTCTCGGAATATCGCTGGTGGCGGCGAGCACACAAGGGGGCGCTCGTCGAAAAGTCAACGCTATACGCCACGCTCGCCCCGCGGAGGCTGACGATATCACGGCTATCCGTAGCCCAACACCCACCTCCCCCAATTCCCTGGGAGCGTTAATCTGTCCGACTGCGATTGGCGGCCTAGGCTGAAGGGGGTGCGAGGGGGGGACGTCGATGCTTCATCGTGATAAATAGCTGGGCGCGGTTGTCCCGTCCGGGACCCCGTGCGGTTCAATATATAGATATATATATATATATATATATATATATATATATATATACATGTATATATATATATATATATATATATAACCGGATCGGAACGTCGAACGTTCTCCCGCGTCCAGCTAGCCCCGGGATCCGGCGAAATGGTCCGCGACTTTTTCCCCCGCAGCCCGTGCCTGATTGGAAAGTCGACGAAGCGTGGAGCGCACGGGTACCGGTTGGAGGCAGAGAGAAAGAGAGAGAGAGAGAGAGAGAGAGAGAGAGAGAGAGAGAAAGAGCGAGAGTTATTTTTAATCGCTGGGGTGGGAGCCAGAGGGCGTGCAGAGCACAAAGGTGAAATTGTCTCGGTGAAAATTCATTGGGATTTTTCCCGGGGCATAATTTATCGCATTGGATTTTATACTTTGAAAGACGTGCGAAAGTTATGCGTTCGTTACTTGTTATAGCCTTGAAATTGAAACATTTTAAAACTACTGATTCAATCACCGATTAAATACCAGCGTATCTAAATTGGACATTGTGGCGGTGGTTTTCATTGATGAAATTTCGGACAATCAGAGATACAATCAATAAAACATCGTATAAGCAAATTTGCGAGGAAACTGAAAACATTTAACAAAAGCAGTATTATTATGAAAATATGATAATAGCATAAAGTTTTTCATCAACGAATGAAAGTCCTCGAATAATAATATCAGTCATTTCTATATTATTTAATATCCGTGAATTCTATACTTGAATTTATAAAACACAACTGATTGTGAATTAATACTGATAATACGAACAAGACTAACAGTAATGATTTAAAGAAACATAATTCAATAAAAAATTTATTTATTTTATATATAAATAGTTTGAACCAATCAAATTTATTAATTCATGGCATGTTTCCGATGATAAAATTATTAGAATCTCGTTTAGCATGCTCCAGGTTGATTGGCATTATATTCGTTATAAAGCATTAATATAACAATGAACTTTGACAGAAGCTCAAGATAGTTTGACCAAACTGTGACAAAAGAAACTTCGCAACAATAAAGAAAAGATACGAAAACTTTCCTCCGTACCCTTTAGCGCTCGCAGGAATTATTATCTCTGTAGTGTCCGTGAAAATCGCTGAAAACTTTTCAAGACGCCCCACAACCACCTCCGTTCCCTCCTTCGTTCAACCGAAGTAATCAATGGAAGATCAAAGATTCGAGTTTTAATAATCGACAGCAGACGGGCGGATGGGGTGAGGGGCAAAGGGGCGCGCCAAAATTTAGTCAAGAAAGTTCTTCGACGCAGGCGAAGAAGTTTTTCCTCGAGTTTTTCTATTCGAGTCAGCGACGATCGATTTTAACTTATATATATATACCATTGCGGTCTAAAATATATATGTATATACATATATATATATATATATATATATATATATATATATATATCCTCGGGATTTCTGTGGCAAAGTTGAATCGAAGCGGTTGGAGGGGAGGGGTCTAGAGAAATCGAGCAAATAACCTCTCTGATAACTGCCTTATGGTAGAGCGCGTTTCTCAATGCGACTTTAGAAATCTTCCGGCCATTGCTTAATTGAACAGTACTTCGTGGGAAGAAAAGACGGAGAAAAAGAGAAAGAAACAGATCGAGAGAGAAAGAAAGAAAATCGTGGGATTTTTTCGACAAATAGAGAATGGTGTTTGTCCGTGGTACGGGGTGAGGGGGGTGTATCTTAAATTGCCGAGTAAACGTTGATGAAAGTATTTGGCGAATGCGCACGCCGGTCGATGATTATCTATGGAATTACGAATTTAGGGGCTACCCGAGGAATTCGCTTTATTGGAACTTTTTCTCTATTATTTTCCTTCCTAATGAATCTCTCTCTATTTTCATTAAACTCTCATTATATATATAAATTATTGCAGTCTGTAGTAATATCTATATATACATATATCGAAATGTGTTTTTTTACAACTACACAATTTCGACACACACTCAATTTCCAATAAAATTTTTTTCCATGACAATTCAATGTTGCTGATTTTTCTGTAAAATCTTATTCACACAAATTCAAAGTTGGATTTATGAGAGAAAAAATTTCACATTTGAACGATCTTGCTGAATTTTTGGAGAACCTAAAATCACTAAAAAAAGAATTTTTTAATATAAAGTAGATATATAAAATATATAATAATAAATAAGAACTATACCATATAGGCATTATATTAAAAATTGTGTTAAGTGAAATTGTTAAGATTTTTCCTCATTTCAAAGAAACGAGGTGGAACATGACGAAGGAAATATTGCATCAAAATTATTATATATATTATATACAGTATACTATAATTTTCATAACCTTTTTTCCGAAATGTTCCAAATAAATTCTCATCGATTATGTTTGAATATACAACTCTCCCAATTGATGTTTCTAATAAATAACGAAAAAAAGGATAATCACCGAAAACTTTAAAAAAGTCGATTATAAAGTCCGTTGGATTAAACAAAAACAAAAAACAAAAAAAGGAAAGACTATATCAATCCATTGTTCCTCACGCAGAGACTTTTGAAAAAGCGAGCGTGTGAACAACGCCTGACTAGAAGAAAGACAGTAGGAGTAGAAGTAGCAGTCAGACGATCCATAGATAAAAAACTCTTGCAACGCGCAACAAAGAATTCGCGCTAGCTACTTTCTCTCTCTCTCTCTCTCTCTCTCTCTCTCTCTCTCTCTCTCTCTCTCTCTCTCGTTCTCTCTCCCACTCCTCTTTGGCCGTGTTTCAAAAGCGTACGGAATATATATGTATATGTCGTACTGCTCCATATTATACCTGCGAGCAGCCGGGGACACGGGAGTTGCTCGCCTCGACTTTCTCTCTTTTCCGAGTATGAATTGATTGCGCGGGTCGCTGACGCGACGGAGAGGGCACGACTCCACCCCCCCCCACCAACCTCTTCTTCATCACGACGTGATCGATGTTGATATATATATATATATATATATATATATATATATATATATATAGGGATGACCGATTGTATATTATGCTCCGGCGCGTGTATAACCTAGCGTGTCCGCCTGGCGCAACGCGAGAATAAACAATGCGTACGCTGTGCGTAGCCTGCGCGGTCGGAGCCAGATAACGCGTGAAAGCTCAAATATGTATATGTATAGGTGCGTGTGTGTGTGTGTGTGTAAACGGGATTTCGCCGATCTGTCTCTTGTATCAAATCTGTATGATACATACGGCGACACGGGACGCTGTTTTATTTTGCTGTTCACAAGGGTAGCTGGGTGATTCGGATTAGGCAGCGAAAGGATATTAAATTCAACAAGTAGAAGGCCAATAGTTATAATATATTAATGTATAATAATGTAAGTAGGACTAATTCAATTCAAATTACATTAAGGTAAATATTTTCATGAGTAATCATGCACCACAGTGTGGCAATAAATATGATTTTTATTTTATATAAAGATTTTAAAAGAAAACTAGCTGTGAATAATCTAGTTTGATTCTACTTTTCATTGTTTCACACAGGACATGCCATAGAATGACGATTGACTTACCATTGAATGACTTTTGAGATGTATCTATATATAGATACATACATACTATCTATATATGTCTATAGATTATGTATATAGCCTTCTTACGAAGAGTAGCACGAAAAACAGTGCATTTCGGAGCAACACGCATTTTAGAACTCAAGCAATAGCAATTCCCGCTTTACAAGTAGCTTTACAAAAAATGTTCATTTTGCAATTTTTTTTTTTTAATAGATTTTTAAATGGTTCTACTTCTAGTAGAAATGAGCGATAAGTATTTATGGAAACAATGAACAATAATGTTTTATATTTATTAAATTCGAATAATTTCGTAAATAGTTTTTTATTTGTGTTGAGAGATATGAATTTTTGGATTCTGTTGTTCACCAGAGCTGGCACACTCAGTGTTTGTAATAGAGCTTTCTGTGTTATCGTCGTTATGGAATTCTATGCCTAATTACAGATTGAAGTAGTGCAAAATTTAACGAGGTCTTAAGCTTCTCGACTCCTAGAATAACATTTACGTATTATACTGGAAAAGATGAAATTTATTTGTAATAGAAATGAATGTATTTTAAATATTTTTTCACCTATTTTTGAATATAAATGGGGTGACCCTTATGGAAGTACAGATTCATTGTGGTCTATAAATTTGTTCCTATATCTATGTGTTAACTGTAAGGGACATAACATGTAGTGCAATATATATGTAATTGACTAGCAATAGGCTGCTACTATATAGACATTATATAATTTATGATCACGCGATATAGAGAGACGAACAGAAACTGTCGACAAAATAATCCAAGAATGGGGTGAGTTGACCGTCCATCCATAAGGTTCATACAAACTTTAAATGCAGGACTTATTACATATACAATATTTTATGGCTACTATTTATCTGGCAATAACAATATAATAAGAAATAATCAAGAATATAAAGCATTAAAGTTGAAAACTGAGGGTTTTCCCAGAAAATTTTCTGAATTCAAAAGTACGTAGTAATATCGAAATTTAAAACTTTCCTTTTTTTTGTAAATTCACAAAAATTTCGATTCATCATATTGTAATGAATGGACAAACGAAATTTAAATAAAATCAAATTAAAATGCATTTTGGCAGGTAACACCTTAATTTTTCTGCCGTTCCATCTTTCGGTTATAGAATTGGAGCACCGATAAATTTGGCCGCGAGAGCGAAACAATATATATAGCTTCGGTATTTACCATCGGTTCCGATAACTATAACGGTTCTTTGTCCGACTGATCATCCCCCGCGCTTTCCGCCCCTAAAGAAATTTCTGCCGAAAATTTATATCGCTGCAGGTTTTCGTCCCAGGGGGAAATGTTGCTCGGACATTTTTTCCGTACACATTTTTCACTCCGAAACAACAGCTGTTGCGCTCAATAGTTTCGGGACAAGACAATAAGAAATTCGTAATTAAATAGTTTTCAGAATTGCTTTTATAAAAATCCTTAAAATACTCCCGGGTTAAGGATAAACGTGACATTAATTATGCGCTGATAAGCGTTTCAAAATAATACAGTAATTAGCGCCGTCGAGTCGATGACAAGCACTCATTAATTTATGCGTCGTACATTTTGGCTTATCATTAATCACGCTTTACATATATCATTTATTATTGATTCTTTGGCTTGAGAAGAAGCAATTAGTATCAGTTTCTTTCACTGATAATTATTCTAACGAATTTTTAAATTGTTTTCAGTATAATTTGGTTATTTCTATATAATAAGCGAAGACCCTCGATAATAATAATAATAATGATAATAATAATAATCATAATAATAATAATCAGCTATAACGAATAGTAGATATATGGTCTTGCATATAGAACATCCTTTAGAAAAAGGAGTTCGTGAGTTGTTGAAAGTCAAGAAAATAAAAAATTAAATAGCTTTTGCAATGAATAATTAAGACAAAACGGCATGTAATCGCAATTTATATGATTACATTAGCTAGTACTTATTCAAGCTCATAGAGGCATTAGCGATGCAGCAATATTAAGGCCAAACTTCACGGTAGACGTCGAACAAAATACCCCCCCCCCTCTCTTTTACGACTTAATTGGAGACAGTGCAGTGGCCCGCTTATACACACAATCCTAATAACTATCAACAGTCTACGCGCGAGAGCTATTTTAACCTGCTTCTTCCGCCCCATTAAACTAATCATCCTGCTTCCAGGGCTCAGTAGAAACGAGCCTTAACTATCCGACTCTTAAGTGGTAATACCCGGTATCGCGTCAGCCGCCTCGACTTTTCCCAATTGTTCTCCATCCCCTACCCCAACGCCCGCGGCTGCTTATTAATGCCCGAGAGCACGCGCGCGGGCGCGACTTCGAATTCCGCCATCGCCTACCCGGGCATCCCTGCCGCTAGTCGCGGGACGTCAGCGCTCTCGTTCGCAAGCCGTGCACGCACTTTGTATTTATGCCCCTGGCATTTGTATTCATATCCCAAAACTAATCACCCCCTGATTGGAAGAGCAGTGGTGAGGGGGGGGCGAGGGGCAGAGCGCCGTTCTCGCGACCGACGACCGCCGCAATATTTCACGGCGTGTCGCCGTCGCCGCCGCGGCCGTTGCAGAAACAAGGGAGGGGGTGGCAGTGAGGGTCGATTTTTGCGAGGTTACCTCCGCTCCCCCAGGCCAACTGCCGTCGCACGCGCGGGAAGAAGCGAAATTTACGATTTGCGAGCGAGCGGTCAGCGCGCCCGGTGTTCGACTAAGCGTGCAGCGCATCGATTTTTTTTCCCTCAACTGCCCCATCCTCTCTCCCCTCTTCCTCCTGGGTTTTCGGGCGAGATTCGAGTTATTATTTCTGCTGCGCCCCGCCAGAGGGGAAATTCGCCCGGGACCGTCCGTGTGCGTCCGTGAAGAGACCAAACTGTGGAACAACGTGAGCGCGGCTGGAGCGCGTTCATTGTTTCGCTTATATTTATATTTTTAGTAACGGTACACGCGAAGGGAGCCGCGAAGTTCTAATTAGGGGAGCGAGGCTTTGAAAAGGGTTATTCGCTCGCGGCTCGAGCGAAACGGGCGGCCCGCGTAGAACGAGATTAATTATGAAATTGAATAATTATGTCGCCATGGAGAGCAGTGGTATCTGTTCGACGAGTTTGGCGGGTGAGGGGAGGAGTGGGCGCAGGTGCTTGTGTATTATTTTCGTTATAGCGAGATATTTTCTGAGTTTGCTATTAATGAGATTTCTGAAGAGAGGAAGAGTTTTTCTTAAATAAACCGTTACTGGTGAATCAGAGCGTATTAAATAAGATTGCAGTTATAACTGGAAAAAATCTATAAAATTTCAAGGAAAGTTTTATTTTTTTCGATACAGAATGAAGGAAATAAAGCAATAGATTAATGATCATCGGGTATAAATTAAGTGAATCAGCATATGTTATTCAACTAGAAAATAGTTTATATATAAATATATATCTATTTAAGTACAAAGTAAATAATCAGCTTAAACCATGATGTAATTCAATCTCTATGAATACCAATCATTCCCCGAGTTCTTTTTCCCCGATTACATTACCCGAGTTCTTTTCATGCCTGTCGTCTTACTTGTATTGATTTATCTGACGGCTCATTCGTAAAATCTAATTTGATCAAATCGGTTCATATTATTATTTATATTCATTTTAGTAACAAAATTACTGTGAAAATAGTTTTTTAAAGATATTATTAACAATAATAAATAAAAAAAATTAATTTATAAATGCAAAATATGAAATACTAACTAAATAGAATATTTATTAAAGGTAATATAAATGAAATTAATTTTAAAAATAATGAAGGTACTTAAAATATCGTTTTCTATAGATTTAAAATACTTAACTTATTATTCTTAATAGTTTTTTATTGTTTTTTCATTTATTTTAAGAATAACTTTCTACTAGAAAATATAAATAGAAGTAGTTTCAAGTCGATTCCAATTTAGTGGTTAAAAACGTGCCGTCTGACACGTAGTAATACGACCTTATAAATTTTATTTGAAAAATAATGCTATCATTTATGGCTTGCATCTTTTTCCACAGTAAATGTCTATACATATGCGCATCATTTTAGAATAGTTATTCACTTTATATTCGTTTATGAATTTTTTAACACCGTATTTATATGTAAATTTGAGATAAAATATTTCTGACAAAACTTACAACGGTCCTTTCACTAATCTAATTTCTCTTGCATTGAATCTGTCGTCATTTTTAAGAAACTCCGACACATCGTATATGGGAAGACGGACATAGAAGGATAGAGATAGAGAGAGAGAGAGAGAGTCAGAGATAGACAGAGATATAGAGATTTTCCCACATAAGAACAACTAAAATGTACTAGAAATATCTAAGGTATGGATAGAAAAGGAAATCGACTAAAATCACACCTTTACGATACTAATCCTAAATTTAGATATTACCAGTCCAGTAAACTGGCCTGATCTTAATTGTTCAAGCTGGTTACTTTGAGTTAACATTCGACATAATTCAAGACGTCACCTACTAACCGCTGGTGGAACTGACTGCCAAGACCATTAACTGTGCATTGCGCTCAATGCAACTTTACTACGCGCGCGACATGGCGAACTCGGTTGACTATCTCCACCAAATTATAACACGCCGCTTATAATGTAAGCGATCATAATTTATTGATTAAAGCAAAATGATTTTCAATAAAAAAAACATAGCCTATAACCTTCCAAAGATAATACAGAATTTGTTTGATTTTTTGTTTACCGTTATAAAAAATGGGCTTTGTCTTTGTAAATTAATATGATATGATCACATTTTCATAAAAACATATTTTGATATATCCTGCTATTTCTTTTAATAAGTGGATCGCAAGATAAATTATTAAATACATGTCTCATTAGAATAAAGTGTATTTATGCGGCTTGGAATTTTTTTATATTTTATTCATTATTTTTAATTACTAATAATTTAATAACAAATACTGATATTTTATTGATATCAAATGCAAATCTGAATTTGTCTTTTTTCTTAACACAGGCTATGCTTTCATTCAAGAAATCATTAAACCACATGTATTATAATTCTTTTTTGTTGATTTTTTATTTCATTTCAGCCTTCATAAAAGGCAGATGCATCGGTCATGTGAACGGCTATGCGACGAGTCAAATAAATTAATTACGAGCGAGCAATTTCTTTAAAACAACCGAACACAGTGAAATTACACAAAGGGCAATTAATAAAGTGCTACTCACCAGTAAGATACTGTCGAAAATTTGACGTCCACGTCCACTCGGGATTGCCGAGCCGCCTGGCGAACAGACACTCCAGATGGAGGATACTGCCGGGGAATACGGCCAGCGTGCCCGAGGGCTCGAACGCCGCGGATCCGGCGGGGAGACCGAACAGTATCGTGGGCGGTACGTCCTCTGGAACATAAAGAAAGCAAAACCAGCGTGCCGCTTAAGTATAAGAGTGCGATAAATTCCTATGTGTAGTTATTTAAAAAAAAAAAAAAAAAAAACAGCAAGAAAAACTCTCAACCCCTTAAAACGAGATATGATAAACATTAATGTAATTAGCTACGATTTATGTGTACAACGAATTTCGTTTTATGATGAAAATTAAAAAATTGGTAGATACTAAAAGATAGAAATAGAATAAAAAGCTCTTTCTATATTTTAAAGAACTAATATATAATTATTTCAAACTTCATTATAAAACGTTTTAAATATAAAACTATACAAGTGCTTTTATTTATTTTCCTTCTATTATGAGAACTATATAACGTATGTTTCTAAAAAGATAATATAATAATGTCTAATTAATGCGTATATCATGAAGATGTCTTATATTTCTACAAAGTGCGAGAAACATAGGGTAAGAGTTTAAATTTGAAGTTTTAATATATTTGGTACGAGCCATCATTCATATTTGTTTTTATTTGTAGCGAACAATACGAGTTACTCTTATTTATTCACATAACATTAACTAAAATAAATCTATTTATTATGTATTTATTATATATCAATGTTTATTAATTATATATTAATTCATGTTGCAACCAAAATTCATATAATTAAAATTAACTTGAATTTATTCAATTTAGGATGTAGAAACAAAAACTTTTTCTGTATATTCAGAGCATTTGCTCCGTCCTTCCAATGTACAGATTTAACGAACCCCATACATAACTTCATTTTTATTTAAGTTCATATTGTCAAAATAAAAGTTTTATTCGCGTTTTAGTGTGACGTGCGTTAAAACTAAATGATTTATGCCAAAAATTCAGTCATGAAATAAAGGCAATAAAAACTATAATTTCTTGCTAGATGAAAAAATTTACTACAAAAAGATTATACTATTTAAAAAACCAAGTAGATTATGCTATATTTTTTTATCATCGATGCCTTTTTGAATCTACGAAAATAATTATATGAAAGTATTTTAAGAAGTAAGCTTGCTAAACAAAAAATAAATAAAAATTTTCATACATCGCAGATTTAAAGCTTTGTTATTTTCCTTGTATTTTCTCCAAATGATTGATATCACCAAAATGAAAGAAGTTTAAAATTGAAAACTAACAGATTTTTTAAAAAAGCGAATATTTTTCAAGTGCTTCATCTGTTAGTAAAACGTCGGAATTTTGTACTACTTGCTACTAAAGTTTTCAACATGCCTTGAGTACAAAAAAGTAGCGAATACACCGGGTGGATTCAGTATGATTATTCAGTTGAATTAGTCAGCATTGAATCATTAACTTATAGGATCAAAAAGTAATAGAATATTAAAAGAATATCGATTTATAATAAGTGAGAAAATGAAACAATCGCATTTGAATTATAAAATTGCTAGAAATATTAATGGCAGAATGACGAAATTTTGTTAATCGATTGATATTTCGACGCTTCGCGTTTCATAATTTAATAGTAGATATTGAATCATGCAAGTAATAAATTAAAATAATCTGTTAGAGATAAAATATTTTTAATTTATTATCAAATTAAATTAATAAATATTTTTATCGGTCTTACAGTCCTTTTACAATAATATATTATACGAATATAATGATAGCCAGACAGTTCTTGATTATAATCTTGAAGAATTTGAAATAAAAATTTCTATGTATAAGAATAATAATATAATAATAATATAAATTATATTGGATTAAGAATTAAAAATAATCAAAATAATAAAATAATAAAAATGGGAGCAGTCAGATTGTCCATTGCTGACATAGAATATAGTTTATTTTTATTATTTAATTTGAATTTTTAATCTAATTTTTTTATTTTTAATAGTACTTCCTATTTAAGATTCTTCGGGATTAATTATAAACAAGGACAATCGCCTGATTGTCCTTATATAATTGTAATTATATTATAGTATAAAGACCGTAAGACCGATAAAAATATGTATTAATTGAATTCAGAACATTCAGAAATAAGTATAATTTTTAATTTTTAATATTATTGAAGTAAATATCGATTGGGTTATTCCGAAATGTTGTTTCGAGTAACAAAATATATTTTTATTGAAAAATTATCTTTGGAATCAATGTAGTTAAGATTTTAATATACAATGAATTATATTCAAATATCTGTAACAAAATGTATATCAGTGTTTGTTATCTCATTTTATATCTTCACTATATTAATTTAATTGATCCAAATATAATTAATAAATACAGGGGGATTTATTTTTTTAGTTGTGCGTATAAATAAATAAAGGTACATCAAATAACGTATATCCACCCGCAATTCCGGAAGTAAAGAAATAAAATTTTGTAAAAAACACTCGTAAATGGAAAAGTCGGATTTTCGGATGAAAATAGTATAAAGAGCGTGGACTTTGAAAGCTCGAAATCGCAGCGATGTTTAGGTGGTCGCCGTTTCAAAGCTACACACGGAAAGATGCTAAACGAGAAAGTCAAGCCAGAAGTGTCGTATTATCCGAGAATTAGAACTAAGTTTTCTTTAGACCTGTTTATTTTTATTTATAAATTCGTTGTGCAAAGAATCTCTTTTCAAACGGTTTTCGAATGTTCGAAATTTCATCTCGAAATCGTAAAATTGCTTCTAGAGCAGGATGTATGAGTAAAATTTGATCCGACATAAGTCATATTTATGAGATTTAGTATTTTTGCTCGAAACTGACTAATAATTATGATGATTATTAGTATTATTATGATTATTATTATTATTGTTATATATGGGACACGCATCAGATTCGGATAATGAGATTAATGCTCGTGATTTAAAACGAGCTGCACGGAGGAGATAAAAAGTGCCGTGGCACGCTGCAATAAATCCATAGCTTGCGGAGCCCTTCGCCTCCCGCTAAAATCTACGAAATATATCATATTCTGCGCGATATAAATTTAACGATACTCAAAGAAGCTTAATAGCAAAATGTCTTTCTCATTATTCTTTCTCGTGTATTTTTCTTGTGAAATTGCACTGAGATACGGACACACCTTATTATAGATGATTTATTATCGCCATGCCTTATTTGCTTAATTATCCTTATACTTTCTTCTACATACACATATTATTGATTTTCTTCTGTAGCGAACAATTTATTATAAAATAAATAATACGATATGATCTAGCTTCCATTCGTGAATTATATTCTTCCAAAATCTTGCGAAGGGTAAAATTATGCAGTTAAAATCTTCAATAAATTTTACAATTGGGGTAATTTTTCGAATGTTTTTTTACATTCTAATTCATCGAGAATTCAGTTTTTCAATCAGAAAAAATTAGCGAAATTTTAAAAAATCGAATGGAATCAAAACATAAAAATGCCTCATAATAAGGGCCCATGCTTAAGATACGTTGTTCTGAAAATCTATTAACCATCGTTGTCCTCTGCCAGGTGAAATTTTTTAAAACCTTCTTCTATGGATGTCTGTTTTACAAAAAACAAGATCGTTAGAAAATACTTCATCCCCTCACATCTGAAAAATTTCATTACATCATTCGAACACATCCCGTTCAAGTGCCAGAGATAAAGAGAGGAGAAAAATGTACTTCGCAAGAGATGGGAAAATAATAGAGACGCTTCGGAAAAACGATAGAAAAGCAATCTCGACGTACTCTCGCGAAATCCCAGCCACCGACTGTCCGAGCGCGCGGCCGAAAAGAGTTCTCGACCGAAGCTGTCCCATAGTTATTCCTCTCCCCTCCGCCTCCCGAGACTCCCGCACGTTAATGACTGGCGGTCGGCTTTTTTGTGCGCCGAGAGTAGGGGGGGGGGGGTTGGGCGACCCTCGCGCACGGACTGCATTTGCATTTCGCGTGTACACGAGATCGGGCGACGAGATCCCGTGTCAGAAATGCAAAAACGGACTGACGGCGCGGACCCGAGAGCCCCGGCACAGGAAGAAGGGAAAGACGAAGCAGAAGAAAGGAATAAGGAACAAGCGAAAATGGATAGAGATAGAGGGCCTGTGGGAGGGGCGCTGAATATTTATGTCCCCGCCCGATTCATCCCTTTATATCGAAATCTCCCGCCCCGGTGACAGCGCCCGCTTCGCCCGGCTTGGACGTACGTATATGCAGCCTTGAAAAAACGACCTCATCTTCTATTCTTTTTTCCTTGAGCGCGTGAGTGTGACACAGAGAAGGAGCGAGAGAGAGAGAGAGAGAGAGAGAGAGCGAGAGACTGAAGCATAGTGTGAGTCTTCTTTTTCCCATCCATTTACGTACGGCCGCTACACTTTCGTGAATTTCTTTCTTTTGACCGCGCGCTGCATGAAAGAGGCGCGGGTGTTTTCGCGCACGGCTCGTCATGATTCCTGGATACAGCTGTTACAGCGTCTTTCCATTAGTGTATGAGACGCGCGTGTGTATACGTGCAATGCTATATGCGCGCGTTCATGTATGTGTACGGGAGCACGGCTTTGCGCGGAGGTCGTCGGATTTCGAGGGGTACAACCGGTCATTGTTCGCGTTTTGGCTCTAGAAAGAAGCTTACGTTTTCGGCATACTCAAGGGGAAGTCGGATTTCGATCTAAATTAACGTGGTTATGCACGTGAAAAACAATGAAATGTAATATATACTAGGTACAGGGTTTTTGACCTTTTGGATACCCGTGCCTTATTTTGTCAAGCTACGGGAAAATGTTTATATGCTATGCCATTGGTAAAAATTTCGTATCTTTCTTGTTGCTATTTAACGTGCTTATTGTATTTATCACGGGACCGAGATTGAAGGGGATATTATAATAGATTGAAGTGTCTATACTGATCTGTCACTGAGTTGAATTCGTCTAATAATAAGCACATGTCTGATTTCATAATAATTAAATTACTGTTAATGAATTGCAAACATAAGAACACTAATGAAAATTGTTGAAATAACATAATACCAAAATCCTATATTGACATATCTCACGCAATAAACAATGAAAAACGAAGAAAATGTTTAATAATTATTCCTGTTAATGTTCATAAAAAAAACTACCAGTTTATACAATTTTCTATGCAAAGTGCTTATAGTGGTCTCATTTGTAATCTGGAGTATTGATAATCTGTAAAAGGATTTATAGTGGTCTCATTCTCATACTGTAAGTGATTAATAATCTTTGATTCATTACTACAACAAAAACGACAAAATTCAGTTTCCAAAATGCAATCGTGAAATAGCGCATCATTTTTATTATACTGATGAATATTCTCAAAAACTATTTCGATATTGATGAAATATCAATCAACATTATGTCAAAGAACAAAAAGGAAACTCATATTTGCTATATTTCTAATGAATTTGGAACGCTTGTGTAAGTAGAATCGTTTACTTAATGTACTAAACGTACGAGTATGAATTTCAAAAAAAGCATTTAAAAAATCTGAACAACATTGTCAGAATTTATTACACAATGTTTCTCAGTCAATTATCTGCAAATACTAATTTACTCAGGCATTGTATCGCGAAGAGGTTGAAGCAAGCCATTAATAAAATGCTCCTTTAACCTTTGGAACGATTTACCTACAGCGCAATTTCGCGAGTACGTCAATTAACGTCAAAAAATGAAGGAGAAAAATAGCCCCGGGGCCACATTAAAGGAGAAAGAAGCTTTCGTTAAGAAAAAAAGAAAGAGCAGAAGCTCTCCCGCTCGTCTTTAAAAACGACCTGCAGCGTTTCCTTATCTTGCGCATTTCGCTCTCTCTCTCTCTCTCTCTCTCTCTCTCTCTCTATACGCAAAGAAGCCGAGGCCCCGCGGAATTTTCGTATTGATAAACTACCGAAAATAAATGCTGACTAACCTCTCGATCTCCTCCTTCCCGGCTCCTCGAGCTCAATAACCACCGGGCACGCGCTCGAGATATTATTTATTATAACTTGCGTGAAGAAAGAAAGATGGAAACCGACCCAAAAAGGAAACTGGAAGAACGGACATCCCGCGCTTGCCTGCGGGAACTCGAGCGAAGACAAAAGAGCAAACACCGCGACTCTCGGGTGCGCTCGGTGTAGTTCCGAAAACGCACGCCGCGGAACAGCCAAGGATGAACTATATACAAGAGAAAACGAACCGCACTAGCTGTCTTGCACAATGCAGGCGGGCGAGGGCCTTTATCATGCGAGTACATACACATATACACATATATATCTACATATATATATATATATATATATATATATATATATATATATATTTATATACACTTATTGCTCTCTAGCAGCCCTCGTTGTAATATTTGCCTTCTAACATCAGAGAGAAGTGCCCCCCCCGCTATCGCAGATTCTCTCTCTCTCTCTCTCTCTCTCTCTCTCTCTCTCTCTCTGTCTGTCTTCGTCTCACTATCGCTCCACTCTGTAGTAGACTGGCAGCACTTTCGTAGCGCTGCGAGCTGCTTATTAAAATTTCATCAAAAAGTGCAGCAAGCCCGACGACCGAACGAGCGAGCGCGAGCGAGCCAAGGGCCCCGCGAGAGGCAGAGCCAGAGAATGAAGAAGCCGAGACTTTGATGCACCCGTGAGTTTTTCCCCTTTAAGGGTTTGAAAGGTCGGATGTACGTAAAGTCGTGACTCGACTAAAGACATATACATATATATATATATATTGCAACAAGCATCAGACCTGGCGCAGAATAAGTCTCTGTTTAAAAATATTCTTGATGAAGCCGACTCGCAAATTGCTCTTGGTATAAAATCCAAGATCATCCATAGGCTTTGAGATGACGATCTAAAGTATTTATGTAGTGGAACAATTACCCAAATGTGATTTCAGTTTGATAATCTAATGGAATATCTCTATCATCGACATAATGATAAAAGGGACCTAAGAAATAAAATTACACAGTAAGTCTTTGTAATAAAATGGTGTCACCGCCTCGCATCGTATTTTGCAAATTTCGCCACCAATCATTTTATTCATCGCACTTTGCAAATTTCGCCACGAATTATAAGGCTTTATTGTTTCTCGCTGTCGCAGTTACCATGAAACGCAGTATTTTTCTTTTCACCGTACCTTCAAAATTCTTTATGCGAGAAAAATCTTCATTTTTTTTCGTCATCACTTTTTTTTACAGCGAGATGCTCTTAAAATCATTACCTACTGAAATTAAAAGAATACGTTTCGCTATCAGTCAACTGCTAAGTTGATCGATAAAACGACAGATCACCAAATCTTTGTTTTGATCTAATAGCAATTTTTTTTATAGTGTTTCACTAATCATATGAGCCTTTATATATTTTACTTCTAAAAGAAAATAACTGTTTTTGTATTGAAGTTCTAGGACTAAGATGCTTAAATTACATATAAAATATTTTGAAAATAACTTGTTAATCGAACGAAAATAACGTGTTTGTTATGTATATATAATTATTTCAATATCTTAATAATTCTCACATTAAATGTCGTATTGCTTAGAATAATAAATGTACAATTCGATTTTCTTATATCCAGATTTACATACAATTTTCTTCCTTTTTTACTTCTCTCGACCTGATTTCTCTTATTTTCGGATACTTTTCTATCCTACTTTTTTTTAGGTGAAAAATATGTTCCAAATATAGAAAAATATACGGAAATCAAATACAGACGTAACTCCGTAAGACGCTGAAATATTTATGAAGTTATTGTTAATCTTGTCAATTTTCGAGCTAGAAAGAACCGACTATATATTCAAAGAACGAAACGTACCTACGTATCAGATTTACAGTAAATAAGCGGATTATTCGATTATGAACTCCTCGCTGAATTCCAAATACCTACTCCACTGTACGAATTTTCGGCATGATTTATTAATAAAAAAAAAAAAATCTCAAGCTTGAACGACCCACTTATCGAAAAATCAAAATAAAAATGGTTGCGCGATATATTCGAAGCGTTATAATGCCATTTTTCGAAGCTCACTTTTTTCATCCCCGTGCATGCCAGGCGCTTCGTGCTGTTCAAAATTAAATGATCAAGTGCAAGAATCCTCTCACGAACTATCCACATCAGATCTTTACCCAATTTAAGTTTATAAAAGAAGAGTAAACTCTCCATAACAAAGGGGAAGGAGTTAAAAACTTGGCCGTTAATGGTTTTTCTCGGATAATTAATCGAACTTTTATCATGAACGGCCCGTAAAGGAAAAAGAAGAGAGAAGAATAAGTTCTTATGGTACAGAATTTACCGTTCATTATAAAGATAATAATTAAAAAGAATCTTCCAGCTCCGGGCCATAAAAGATTTTCCATCTTAAAAACGGCGAAAAGAATACACTGGACTTACAAATAAGCTCCGAGAAGCACTTAATTCTCTCCTGACTTTTCAGAGGATCCATCTGTAGCTTATTTGTTATATTAGACCGAAGGTATCGGAAAAAGAAAGATCGATGTTCACCGATGATTAAATATCAATGGACGGGACCTTTAAACGTTAGCTGCTTCATTGATAACTTCCGCGTCCTACTTGATAGATGCGCGAAACTACGTCTGTGCATAAAAGTTAATAAGTAGCCACGGGGCGGCGGTAGCCGCAGTCGAGCAATTTACAATTTAAATTACTTTCTGAACTTCTCTATCACCCCGAGCCCTTTAATTCAAAGCTCAAAAAGTATCCAGCAGCGGCCTTATTTACCGAGTTTGGGAAAGCAGCTTACAGGTGACTCGGAGCCAGTAGTCGACAAATAAATTAACCTATCCATTTACGAGCACTGCGTCGAACGACTTTCTGATTTCAGAAGTTAGTTATGAGTTTTCCGCATGTGCACCAGAGATTTACTTACTTGCATCGTGTTCTTTTTCGTTACAATATTTATTTGAACGTTTATCATCGAAACGGGGTTGTTTATCGATAGAGATGTAAGACCCTCGCGATATAATCATACTTCTATAATACATGGATATGCCGTTTGTTTGTTTTACGCATAATTCTGCTATTACAAAATGTATTTTCAACGGCGAATAAAAAACTTCGGCAAAGTGAAATAATAAACTAAAGCAACACAGGAATGCTATTATGTAAATGAATAAGATGTTTTGTATATCCCGAATGAAACTAGAAACCTATCTGACTTCTATATTTTTTAAAATCAATGTTTGTTTAAACATGTTATGATATATATTATAATAAATCCATAAAAGGAAAGGATAGTTTAATTTTAAAAACAATTAAACAACCACAAATATTTTTTATTTACCAATGCTTTTTATATTTTATTCATTTATCTCGTGCTAATACAAATCCATAAAGAAATGTTTGACGATGTCAGTTAATAATTGCTAAATATAGTCAAACTTTAATCAATTATCTTAACGAAAAAGTATAATCTTTTTAAAAAGCAATGTTAAAGATTTTATCGATTGAGAAAACGCTTCAGTTAATTTTTCTTCGGCTTATTGGACTCTCTGAAATCATCCCATCAGAGACTACGGATCAAGGCCATGTCGATAGGAAGTTGCCACGATCTGATTCCATTGTTTATTAATACAATACAGCTCGATCATACCGAATGCTTAAATAGAAATTCGAGACCCACGTTTGGAACGCAGACGGCAACGACATCTAATATTCATCCCACCCGAAATTAGAACTAATCCGTCGGCCACTCGCGTCTCTCCGTGGAAATTTGTATACGTTGCGGGATTTGCCACGAGATAGCTCGCATCACTCGCGTACGTATACGAAAAAAAACATTCTATGCATGAAGCGAAACCGCGAGGGAGACAAAGTATCAAATGTAGATCACAAACACCTACGATTATATATTAAAATTTGTTATATTATTATAATTAATTATATGCGCAAAAAATAAGACATCAATACTGCGCATATACAAATACTAAGCGCTACAATGCGTTGCAGTAGTGGAATTATTATAAATGTTTGTCCTCCCTCCCCCAAAATTCACCTATAAATTGTCGTGTAACTCGGTAATTTATCATTTCGCAGAGTGCGTCGCCTGTCACGGAGTCGCACGATACGAGCTCGTTCAGAAGCTAATCCCGCCAAGTGTTCCAAAGTCTACCAGGCCCAAAACCGCTCGTTCGTCCGAATTTCCTAAAATCGGGGAAACTTTTAGCTTTATCTCCGTTTTGAGCCCGCTCCCTTAAAAGCAGGATGGTTAATCGCTTCTATCCCGCCTGTGAGTTGGCGCGCGCGCGCGCGCGCGGTACTTGCGAGGTGCTCCCTAAAAGACGGGCAGTTCTCTCTCTCTCTCTCTCTCTCTCTCTCTCTCTTCACCATCATTTCCAACTCCTCCCAGCTTAATTCTCGGCCCCCGGTTGCGAATTGCTCCTTAAACGACGGACGGAATTTTAAGTAAAGCAATTTTCTTTAATTTTTCCTAAATATTATATTCGCCCCATGGGATAAGTAGCGCTGATCGAAAAACATATCATATATATATTTCTGTTAATCATTTGAAAATGTTGCACTGTTAATGTATAAACAATCATATTATTACTTAAAGTCATTATTTTGGAGTTTCCTTTCTCTCATCTAATGATTATAAAAAATACTCTGAGACAATAAGCAAGCGGTAAACTACCCCCTTCCATTAAGCTTTGATTGTTTTCTTACCATTTTCAACCTAAAGAAATGTATTTGTAAGAATTCATTTAGTATATCGACGTTCCTACATCGAATATATCCCTCCATCTTAAACTACCCGGGAATATACCGCATAAATTATGTTACAAGGATCAATGTAATTTCGAAAACTTTGTGCATAAATTTAGGAGCATTTACTTGCTTATAACTCGCAAATTTCCGCTTATAATTTACTTTTCGAAATTTTCTCGTAAATTACTATATTCGATCAAACCATAAGTATCATTAAAGCAGTTTCAAAATATAGACTGTTCAAACGAATAAGATGATTTTCAATTAGTAACGACATTAAGTCTGATTCTCATAAAATAAGAGTAGCCTTTAGAGTAGCCTTTAGAGAAGCTTATAATTGCCAATCGTATATTTTAACAAGTAGGATATGTTAAATAAAATGTAATGGTTAGTGTCACAATAAAAGGAAAATGTTGAAGACTTAGTTTAAAGTATGAAGAAGATCAGATTCTTTCCGTTTAAATTGCAATTCGATCACGTGAAAATTAACAATCCTTATGTTTTAGTCAGTAGATGACTTCGAACCATTTGCATTAATCGTTGCTATATATTATGCTCATTATATACCGTTAGTAGCACATTGAACATCTTCGCATTCGGCTTTATTCCGGGCTGTAAATATTCCTTTCCTCGATATCAATAATTTCTTTTATTTCAATCACGCTTTTGGAATATTTAAAAAAAAATGTAATTAAGTTAAAAGAATAACTGTTTAAAATTCAAGTAAACTATCTTGATACTATGGCAAATATTAATCATATTTTGAATATATATATTTGATATTCTACAACGATGGTAATATCGCATATGCTTGCTTTACTTGTGAATAATGTAGATTTTCGTTTGTACTTTTCATTCGAAGAATATTTATTTGTTGTTAAAAATAAAACGGCGATAAGGAATTTTTTGTGCACTATTGTAAATTTATAAAATTAATTTTTTTTTCAAAAATATAAATAGAGTTTAATGTGCTTCGAGGTCATATCGAGAGAGTTATAGCGAACGTGTTATGTGTTGGCAGTAGATTTATTATCTAATCCTTTGCTACTTTCGTAATATAACTATAACATTAACGCTTGAGATAAATCATACATTTCTTGTGCCTTTCAAGATCACCGAGCTGTTATTGCAGTTTTTAGTTATTGTTTCGCATGACGTGAACAGTGAAAATAATCAAGGTGATAACGAAAAGAAGCGAAATATTAAAGTATAAAAGTTGAAAAGTCCATGGAACTCCTTGAAATTGTACGTTTCTTACTTGATAGCATTACATAAAGCGAACTATCACAGTCGTCGACCGCGAAAAATATAGAATACTGTCAGGAATGAGAATAAGAATGGCAGCGCGGTGCTTCGAAACTTTTGGTGGATGTTTGGGGGGGGGGGAGAGGTCACCAGAGATGACTCTTTTTTCCAAGTCTGCGTCGTTACGCTGACCTTGTGCAGAAGTTAATTCGGCGAGTCTTCTGTTTTTGTCAGGCACGAAGGTCTCAGCCAACGATTACAGGCGCTTAAGAAAACCTCACGGACCGAATATCCCGTCGAGTTCGTTGATGTGGGGCGCGGATAATAATATAGAAGAAGAGCGAACAGATGATAACACACTGATGAATATCGAGACTGTTTAAGGGACTATTGATCAACGGATTTTGACATGATTGCACATAAAATTCAATAATAATTCAATGCCGAACCGATAAATCAGAAAATTAAACAATTTTTTTACCGTAATTACATGTAACTCTTCATCTCTCAAGCTGTTATAGATATAAATGAGTATGGAGTCATTAGTATGTAAAAGATTTTTGTTATTCGTAGAATTCGTCTTTAGTGTTATCATTTGAGGGCGTAGCGACGATCATGTCCTCATTCGTTTTAACGCTATTTTCGACTGTTGTAAATTAAATTAATAAAGATTTTTGTCGATTTTACAGTCTTTATGCAATAATAATAAAAAAAAATTCAAATTCAAATTCAAATTATCCGACGTTTCGAACCGCTCCGATTCATTTCCAAAGATTAAACTAAAATAACAACCTAGCATGATACTATATATATATCCCATCCGTTCCCTCAACTTAATTTATATAATATTTAGTGAACTCGAATCCTCCTTATATAAAATGTAAAAAAATTTTTATAGTAGCTAATTTTATGTGAATAAAGATTATATAGGTGCTGTCCAATTTACTTGACTCACAAATTAAATTTAGATTATTACGATTTTTCAAAATATGAATACTTTCAAGAGGTTCTTGTTTACATGTACTTTTAATACCTTGTTCTACAATGTTTATATTGATTTTATACATTTTGAAAATCGAAAAAATATAACAAGTCTAAGCTATGCTAGCCGAAGGTAGCATTAATACATCGTACAACTATACTGATATACAGTCGGACTCTTGTGATATTAGTATGATATATCAATGTATAAATACTCTAAGATCGATAAACATATTTATTAATATAATAGGATAAATTAAATATTTATTTATCAACGTGCATCGTCTTATTCTAAATACGATATTCGACGTCTTAGATCTCAAGTTCATAACTGCCATCAACTGGATGAACTTACATCTTTATTAAACTTTGTAAATAAAAATTAAATGCTTTATCATTCGCCTTAAAATTAAGAATTCGTCAGTTGAAATATAAGGTAAACAAGCAATTAGTCAGAATTAAATTATACGAACGGGGACGGGCGACGAACTGTCAGCGGTAATACTCACCGGTATAATTAGAGAGGGCCGTGGTAGGGATGCAGGAGGGCAGCTGTCCGTTCCAGGCGCCGTTGCGGCAGAGCAGCAGCGGCTCGCCCACGAGTTTGTACTTTCCAAGTTCCCGACAGCGCACCGCGACCCGATCGCCGTGCGGCACCGAGATCCTGTCCACCTGGAAGAGCGCGGCAAGATTAATGCATGATGCGAAAGTGTGTCGCGGGAGTGGGACGAGGGGGCGGAGGGGGGAGGGCCAGTGGCAATCGTCCAAATATCTAACCGTACTTCAGGGAGATGAGTTTTGGGTCGAATTTTGCTATAGCTTCGATATGGCAATGCTTAAAATGTACGTGAAATTCATGCCTTGAGTAAAATTATATCAAAGTTTGTTCAAGTGTACGCGATGGCTCATCATAATCGACGCACTGGCGTATCTCGGAATCTAAGAAAGAGAGAGAGAGAGAGAGAGAGAGAGAGAGAGAGAGACAGACAGACAGACAGAGAGTAGAACTTTAAAAACAAACAAAATTTAAAGTTTTTGAAAATTTGAACTTCTCTGTATGAATTTGATAGGTCACATTTACGAGTAGACATAAATACAATTTAATCCAAAAATAAAATACCCTACATTGAGAATATTATTTTAAGGCAGTCATTGACTTTGTTTATAAAATATTCATAAATATTTAACCTTTCAAATACAATACCAAAAAGAACGGTTAATGCGTCAATTTCCAATCGAAAAAAAACGTACTTAAAAATCGTCTGCGAGATATAAAAAGTTTACTTCTTTACTTATTCCACTGTACGAATCCTCGAGAGCAAGAGAACAAAACCCAACAGATCCACCTCTAAATATTCGAATTTATTGGAACGACGCCCCGGACGTTAAGCCGGCCGGGCTAAGCTCACGAGTTCGCGAGCACGCGCGCCCGCGCGGCGTTGGCCGGGGCCAGGAGCGAAAAACTTTTCGGCACCCTTCGGCCGCGGGGGTGGGACGGTGGGAGGGGGGGGGGGTCGTCGGCGCCCGATGCGCCGTTTCCACGAACGTATGATTTTCCGATTTCGCAGGAATATTCCGCGCCGACCTGGCGGCTCGGCGCGTCGAAAAGACGTCCGAGTCGTGATCGGAATGCGCCTTGTTGAACGACCCCCTCCACCATCGCGCTATTCTTCTCGGCCGACCTGCTTCCACGCATACCCTCGGGCGCGCTAGGTATATAGCTGCAGTAAAATGCAGCGGGATTGTTTACTTCTTCTTCTTCTTCTTTCTCTCTCTCTCTCTCTCTCTCTCTCTCTCTCTCTCTTTTCATTTCCCCACCGAGCCTCGTTCAGTATTCGGAGCTCGAATTTTTGGCCGCGCAAAGGGGTTAGCGTCTTTAAGATCCTTTAAATTTCCACGCTTTCCACTGAAGCGATTTGCCTACTTTGAAAATTTTTTTAACGGCTGTCAGTGACGCAAAAGTAGTTTGCATCCTGATCGTTGGAATTAGTTGAGTGTTTTGAATAGTATAATCTTAGAGTTAATTTTTTATTTTCGATGTCACCGTTGAATTTGGATGGAAATATTAAATTCTATGTTATTAAAATTTTATATTTTTAAAAATAAAGTAATCATATTCTAAGGCTGATAATACATATTTCTTTGAAAAATTCATTTATTTTCAGTAGTTTGATCAAATTAAATGTTAAGATGAATTCTTTATTTAACATTCACAATGAAATCTGCGTGGTTCTATACATTAATTTAAATATATATTTAGTTGATATTCTTTCTATCTGTTACATTTTATCTGTTACATTTACATTCTGTAAATTATTTCTAAAAAAATCAATAGTAATGACAACTGAATTTAAAATGATAGCTTTCATTTTAAAAATTTAGCTATCACTAAAATATTAAGCTTAAAATCAAGTTTCATACTAATTCAAAGACACTTAATCAATTCCGAAATGGCAATATAACTTTTAATTGAATTAAAGACTGATCTAATTTAAAAATCATTAATAAGAATTTTTTTGAACATTACAATAATATACATAGTTTCATTGAACTTGATAGATATACATGGAAATCATTATATATTTTATTTACAACAATGATAAATGAATCTCATCACTGTAAGACTCCTAGGTAATCATAATTTCTCTTTAGAATGATAATACCTTCCGGATTCTATTTAAAATTTTCACTATTTACACAAAAACAAAATTTGAAAATAGAGTATCGTTTTGAGACAAAAGCGTTTGAATTTTGTTCATTTTTTTTATATCTCTAAGAAAGTTGCACTTTAAAAGGATGCAATTTCTCAATTTTGTTAAAATGTTACAAAGATATTTGATGTTATAAATTTTAATAAATGCGATAAAAAATCGATTTTTAAAAATAGCCTAGCCGAGATCAATCTTTGTTTAAGTAGAGCGACGCCTTAGATGCCGTAAATCATTTGTGGTTTCAAGGATGCCACTATTACACACATACACACACACAAACACACACAAACACACACACACACACACACACACACACAAAAGATCGAAAGGACAACATTTTTCACTCGTTTTGTTAAAAAAAATATCTAAATACATTTGCTTTCTCTTTATCTTTATTACCCCCCCCCCCTATTCTACGTGCTTTTATTAAACAGAATCTTAAATAATATCGTCTATTTTTGTTATCGGAAACTATTAATAATGAGATAGTTCTATCAAAGCAGTGGAAAATCGATCTAACATAAAATTGAGTTTGTGATGACAAGATCAATCTTGACTAGAGATAAATAACAAACAATCTTGGAGTATCGAAAATTTTTATGTCCTTCTCTTTTATGAACGCTTAAATAAAAAGTAAATATCTTCTCTAAAATTGTCATTCTAAAAAATCAAAATTTCTTGAATTCTATAAATGAATCCATTTCAAGATGTAATGGAGTTATGTGCAATCGCGATTTTCAAAGCATATAGATTTGAAGATAGAATAATTTAACTAATAATCTGATAACAGGTTAAATGCATAGTTATTTTAATCAATTCTCTTTTTGACAATTCTATTGAATTAAAAGGATCGATCTTTAAACGTAGATTTTTTCTTATTTCGATAGCGAAACACAATTTCGAGGGAAAAATCTTCGAACATACGCCACTTGCTCAAAAATTAATATTGCGGAAAATTTTTAAATTCAAGTACATAAAAATTTTATTATTCAACTACTGTCACTGGGTTTTGCTGTAGATTCAGATTAAAAGACCGAATTCTTGAATTCAGTTCTAAAACAACTGTTATTTAGACCTGAAAGTGTAATTCATGAAAATACAAAGGAACAAATTAATGTTGGAATATTTATACCCATAAATGAAAAAGTTTAGAATTAAAAATATAACGAATATTTAGCTTTAAATTTGATCACAACAAGAATAAATAATAATTGTTATTACAATGGTAATAAACGACTATTATCACAGTCTCTACCTTATTATTCTCAGAATAAAAATAAGATGGTTATTCCAAGATAAATTTTTTTCAAATAATCAAAAACTTGTAACATTACGAAATATCACGGGCTACGTTGAAATCTCGGAAAAACTAGTCGACCGCAAACTCAGTCTCTGCAGCTATCGAGCATCTCTTCCCGGTGCAACGACCGCAAAAAATCTCCAGGAATCATCAAGAAAAAGTTTCAAAGCAAAAAATCTCTCTCTCTCCCTCGTTGCCCTTGTAATTATTCGATCCGAGCGATGTTTGAGAGTGTAGGGGTTAGGGCCAGCAGGAAAGAGTAAAGGAATTCCCGGAACGGCAATAAGGCGGGGTTCGTTCCCTTGCGCTGTTACGAGAGTGGCGGCGGATGCCGGTGAAGTTTGACCTTTGAAGGAGCGCGATGCCGGAAACTCGCCCCGGGCGAGAACCGCGCCGACGTAGCCGCCATCGCCCCTGAGGAAGGCACGTTGTAGCACGTGAGCACTGTGTGTGTACGTGAGCGGGTTCTCTCTCTCTCTCTCTCTCTCTCTCTCTCTCTCTATGTCTATATATATATATATATATATATATATATATATATATATATATATACTAGTGAATTCTGTTCACTTTCTTCCCTCCTCTCCTCCTTATCTCCCGCTCTTGCACCCCTCCCTCAGTCTCCCTCACCACCGCCCCATACTAGAGGAGAAATTTCAACTGTCGCGTATGATATTCGGCCTGGAACGTAAAATCTGCTGATGAGATAATACGCGAGGAAGTAAGAGGAGGGGTAACGGTACCACGCGCGCCGTCTTCGTATACTCGAAAGTTGGAAGCTTCTCTCTCTCTCTCTCTCTCTCTCTCTCTCTCTCTCTCTCTCTCTCTCTCTCTCTGTCTCTTTCTCTCTCTCTCTCTCTCTGAAACTGGTTTTCCCCGAGCGATTATATATCGTAGATGGCGTGAATGGGGGAATAAGGTGAGATTCTTCGAGAATACAAGACGACACACATATGCGCAGAGCATCGTCGGCGAAGCATAACGCGCGGAATGAAATACCTCGACGGAAATCAAATTGTAATTTGCCTTGGAGATTTTCAGTAATAAAAATCAGATGGCTGATAAATTTATATGTTCATCCTTAATAGACGTGTTTTCATATCAAGCAAAGCCCCATAATCATTTCTTAAACGGGTAAAAGTTCAATTTTCTAATTTATTCGAAATATTTGTATTTCTTTTTCTGCTTCTGTTCTATAAAAATTCAACGATTGACGATACACCGTCTATCAATCTACTGAGCAAACATGCACTAATCTTATCCTCCGAAGTTCAAGTGAAATCGGGTGGAAATGTCGATCAAATTCGACGTTTGCCGCTATCACTCATGCAAGAATTCATATTCAGATGTTATATTCGGGATGTGCGATTTTTAAAAAATGATTGCACAATAGTATCAAATGTTTATTAATCAAAAAACTGCATTACGAAATCATATGCGAGAAACTGAAAAATTGTGGCTCTGCTTGGTTTATCGAAAGACATTTTCATAAAGTTGATATTAAAGAACGTATTATCTATACTTCGAATACGGTCTTAAGTAGCAAAAGTAGTCATAAGTGGCAAAAATTTGTGACGTTTGCGTGAACAAAGTGTAAAGGAGATTTAACAGTTATTCCATTCATCTACATAAGAAATATTCATATAGTAATATAAACAAATAATTTACAAGCTAGGTTTAATCAAACATATTTAATATAAATTTATGTATTAAAATAAGTTATGTTTATATAATATCCTCTATATTAGGCTTTAATTATTGATATTATAATTTAGAGTAATTATTGAGAAATTATGGTCCAGAATATATCTAAGAAGTATACATTATTTTTATTTAATCCAGAATTAGTAAGATCATTTCATTTTAATTTTGAATGCTTCATTAATTTCGAGCATTTAGTATATTTTCGAATAAATGAGAAGTATAATCGTTCCAATTATATCTATAGACGTCATATTTGAAAATATGAAATCAGTTTAGGTAAAAACAATATATACATATATAAAATAATTAAATCTACATAATTTATCGAATATCTTTTTATTTAGAAAAAATTATCCCTGTTTTAAAATATCAATGATTTTTGAAATTGGATAAATTACAGTATAACTCATTTACACAATAAAATGAAAATTGCAGTACCTTAATTACATGGTTTTATTAGAAAATAAAGGAGCGTCGATGAACTACAGTATGCGCACTTTCAAACCCGGTCATAAAATTCAATTTTTACAAAACTAAGTTTTCTTATAAGTCTAAATGGAAAAAGGTAAAAAGAAGTTAGTTAAGATGTATTGACTGTAGAAATCTCCGGGGTCTAGAAGAAAAACTGCGTCCCCTATATAGAAATTTCTCTGGAGTCTCTTACGTAATGCATGTTTACTTATAGTTTCTGCCCTGACTTTACCCTACATTCGCATTGGAAATTCCGTGGACTCGAAATTTACGGCTTTATTAAATAAATATTGAAACTTTCTGTCCCCGTAATCTTTACTAGGTAGTGCATTATTACATCTATTTACTTACATTTAGCTTAAATAATAATTATCCGTTAACTCATAATTAACGATAGACACTACTGATTCATCAAATATGTGCTAGTGGTATGTATATTTTATAATGGAGACTTAGAGTAGTTTGCGACTTTCCAATTAAGCATCGATTGTATATTTTGAGTCCGACACTTTAATCAGATAGCATTTTAAGGACGATACAGCGGCATATATAAGAGTCATGAACTTTCTTTATTATAGCGTTACCATCATAAATGTATCTTTTATAAACCAAAAAAAAAAATTTTTATTAGTAGTGGTGCAAGAATAGACGAAAGACATATAAATATTTTATGCTTAAATCGCTGCAGCACTTTTTTTTTAATTTTAATGTTCATCATTTGGAAGCACTCTATAGCCGATTCTGCTTGGCTAAGTCTCGCTATATTTATATTATACTATATACTATATATAGTCTATATTCAAAATAAGCGTACATACTGTTAACATTTATATATGTAAATATGTGGTTGTGAGACGGTCGGGGAAGGGATTATGACGATTCGTATGTGCGATTGTTGGCAGATCCTAGCCAGGAGGCCTAAAGTTGAGAGGCCCCGACGCTCGTGCGATTAAACATAGAACGTACACGAGGAAGCCTATGTAGAGGTTCCTACGTGCCGCCATGATTCAGATACGAGTTAACATAAGATTGAGCTATAATTAACCAGGAAGGGGTAAGTGTATAAAGTATATCATATAAAAAAATATTGTACAGATCAGTGTAGATAATATTGGGCGTGTAGTTTTTTTTTTTTTGTTCAGTCGATTTATTTATAAATTCTTTGCAATATTGATTCACACAAAAGATAAAATTAAAATATATTTCAATTAATTATTTAACTTCATTTGTTTTCATTGGAAATTTAAACTGATACATCATAGTTATGATGAAATAATAACTTTTCAAATAAATAGAAAAACTTTCCACACAAGAGAACCAATCAGTCTTACAAATATCGAAAACTTCCATACGTTGCTGTTTTTTTTATCTCAATATTAAATCAATAATTTGATTAAATATTGCAAATTTAACTTTTTATTTATAAAAGATATACTTGAAAGGGTTTGATATTCAGGATATAAAATAACCAAAAAATTGGAATGGATGTTCAATCACATATACGTTCTTGATTCCTTGATAAAAATTTATTCACGTACAGGCTCGGCTTTTTTCTTAAATTTCGATCAACAAATTTTGATTACATCCTTTGATAATTTTAGTCCGAATCCACATGTTCCATGACTGCGTATCGATTTATGAAACTATCGAATTATTAAAAAATAATAATTTGAAGTAGATTATAAATTCATATGCATTGAATCGAAACAGAAGCTTAAAAGAAATTTTTCACCGATTAAGTTTATTGATATTTTACATTAATTTAATTTTAATGTTTTATATTGAAGTATCGCAGTATTTCAATAATACACTTTAACAGATCTTAATTTAAAATATTCGCACACAACCCAAACCGAATATTTCAACTCTTCGTTATTTCAGATAAAAGTATAGATTAAACGTTTAAACTTATATGAGATGCTCGTATATGAACGAATTCAAATGTTATACTTTTTATGTCCGTAAAGCCTCTGGCACGTATCGTTCTAAAAACGCAGTAAATCCTTCGAACGACCACAAACAATGGATACCACCGCTTTCCTTTCTGTTTTATTCATTTTTCTCTATAAGTTGGATACTCGTAAAAACTGTCGTCCGCGGAAATATCCGAAGCTAGAAATCAGTTAAAAACGTTGTGTAATATACTTTCTGAAGTAGTAAATTTTTATTATTCGCAGTTGACCACGTACACGTACACGCACGCACCCGTACTCATCCAAATTATTACGATTTGAATTTCCATAAAGATCTCGAAAATTCAATGTTTTGATTGCAGTTTTGATTTTTAATTAATGGCTTATGATAGATGTAGTATTTTCTTTAGTTCAGTCTAGTTTCAATTACATTATATTTTTCATAAAATTCTTACAAATATTATATTGTTGTTTAAAACATGAATAATTGACTCATTAATTATTAATTAGATATTGTAAAACATACGCGTAACACGCTCATGTTTCTAAAGTAAAATTTTACTTTCTCAAGCAATGCACTTAATATGTTATTTTACGCTCTGAGATAAAAGGTGCAACAAAGCTATAAGTTCAGCGTTTAAAAAATTTGCAACGTATGTTCTAAATTTGAGGTGTAGGAATGTACTTTGCGCTAACTATTGCAAAACTCTTGACTGTTAAATAGGTAATTCCGTTAAACAATTACACAAATAGATAGAAGTTAGAAGAGCAGGAGAGATCCTGGACTTCCTCGGCCGGGAAACGAACTAGGAACCTTCCGTTTTCGCGGCGGATGTTTGCCCTCCGAGCTACGGATGCCGTGACACGCCTACAATATGTCCTCATATCACCGGTATACTTGAGTCCCAATACATGACTATCACTAATTTCTAAACAAGCAAATTAATTGTTTGTCTGCAACTCGTACTTTTGACTACGGTTTCTTAAAATGCCTTTACTTAACAGGTCAACACTTCAAAGAAACTTTTGTTAAAATAATTTATAATAAAAAAAGTTAGTTATAGATAAATACATAGCTTATTAGTATTCGTACGCAGAATTTGTAAATGCAAGACCGCTGAGATTGATAATGAAATTATCATAAAATTACTCGCGAAATATTACTCTTAAATGTTAAAAATCTGCAGTCAAAGTATATTCTGCAATGCTGGCGTAAAATGCGAATTTACCTCCATCTACTAGTCACCCACGTGAGGTTTTGACAATGATAGGATCATTTCACATTCCATGTGTTATTTTCTACAACAGTAATCATAAACAACATCATTATATGTAGGCCAAAATAGCTTATTTCGTTCAAAAAAACATTTTGCTCAAAACATTTTTCTTTCCAAATATAGAGTTATATAATACATTTTACGTTCATCTTGTTATAACATATCAACCAACCTTTTCTTTTAAAATTTCGATATAAAATAAAAATCATTGACATGAATAAAATTTATTGACATGTACTGACATATATGAAAACTCAATGGAGCATTTACTTTATCTATATATTTTGTTTGATAAAATTTCTGCTTATGAAACGATCCTGAAATATTGTGAATTTGAGCTTGTCCTTCGCAGTATGAGTATATATATATATATATATATATATATATATATATATATATTCCATCGTCCTTCGAAATCCGATCCACTTGTTATTTCTATTCAGAGCAGCGCGAATATCATCTCGCTTGACAAAACAACCCTCAACTCTCCGCGCCACGAGACAAATCGTTAAAGCTATCCTTAGCGGACGTGTATATATATATATATATATATATATATATATATATATATATATATATATATATATATATATATATATATATATATATATATATATATATATATATATATAAATGCGCTTCTTATACGTCCGACGGGTGCTGCAAAAAACTTCCCGACCCTCCCCCTCGACTTTCTCTACGTCAGTGCACGTTTCGCGAGCGCTGCTTCGATCAGCGACAGCAATACAACTCCCCTCCCCCACCCCCTCCCGAAGTCGTATAACTATGAACGTCTTAAGCCGTTTCATCGCGGAAGAGACTGCGGCTCGCAAAATGCAAGAGATCTCTCTGCAGCGCCGCCAATTCCACCCCTGTCCGCGCCCCTCCCTCGTCACGGCCGCGAACGCTGCAATCGGAGCGACGACGCCTCGCAATTTCCTCGAGTGGCCGAACGAGTCGCCACGGCGTCGGACGCCGCTCTCGTCGTCGTCCTCGCGCAATAGAGCCGCGCTACGTCCCGCGTCGTGCCTTGACACGTACGGGCCGCGCGGCGGGACGAGGCAGACGGGATGGGGTGGGGCTGAGAATGGTCGTTGAGAAGATATGACGAAGGCAGCCGTCCTGGTGTGCGAGTGAGCGAGAAAGGGGGGGGGTGGGGAGCTCGTTATATGGCGCCTCACCGCCCCCCGAGGAAACGTCAAAATGAAATTCTGTTTAGGGGTCCTTGCACTACGAGGAGCGGAATGGGACCCGGTGGTGGGGCGGTGGATCCAGCGCAAGTGCGTCGTCTGTTCTTCTGTTCTTTTTTTTTACGTTCGACCGTAGTTTTCGCGAGCGCAGGTGCAGAAACGCTTTTGCCCCCGCCCCCTTCTCCCAGCTTATTTTTATACTCGCGCTGCGCGGAGACTTTTGAGAAAGAGCTGAAAATTTGACGACGGTGCGTTTAATTCACTTTTACGTGCTTCTTTCCCTTTTCTTCTCACTTTTTGTCTTTCTTATGATTGCTCGTCATTCCTTTGTATTTTATAAATTACTAAAATAAAAACTAATTACTTCTACTAATTGCTAATACTACTCTGTAGATTGCAAGTAATAATAAAAATTCTACAAAGATACGAAGAAAACAGAACAAATATGTATAAATGATTGTCGATAATCCTTCACATTAAAGTAATGTAAAGTAAATAAAATGCAATATAGACTGAAATTTAAATATTCGAAAATCTGTTTATTTTTGAAATATATATTTACCGTTGAGAGAAAACAATTTTTTAAGATACAAAGTTTAATTATCATTACGTAAGAAATTTTCTCAAAATAATTATTAAAAAATTATCGATTCTTATGGAAAATTATTTAATACAATTTCTAATTTCTAATTTCTAATTTCTAAGCTCAGACTATATAGATAAATATAAAAGTATGAAAACTATTTAATTTTGTAGATATTCGCAGATAAAACTTATAATGACAATTCATAACAAATTTAATGTATCCCCCCTATGAGTTTTTCTTAAATCCTAAGTCAATATTTGTATACGTTTGCAAAAAACTATTATACTTGGAATTCACGGTTGTAGCTCTCGTAATAAAAAGCGTAATTGCGTTCGCGCATCCGGGGCTAAAAATAAAATGCCCCCAATATGCTTTCACATTGGATTTCTATTCTTTTAATGCTGAAAATCCCGCCATTTTGTTTCATGTGCCATATTTTATTTACTCGCTTCATTTCACCTTCGCATAACCCGCCCGCGCTTTTTGTCGAGGCCAATTTGGTCTAGTACTCTTTCTCTCTCTCTCTCTCTCTCTCTCTCCCTTCTTCTCTCTCACTCGTCCTCTGCCCGCAGAATTTTATACGCGAAATTTTTCGTTTCTTTATTTAGGTCTGCCGTTTCCCTTGCACCACCACCCGCCCTCTGCTCTCCCCGGTTTTCCTTATATTCCAGCTTTCATTTAGGTTTTTTGCCCTCTACCTTATATGAGAAAGTATTTCTTCCGAATGCGCGCTCGGCCCACGTTCTACCGGAAACTTCGCTTAATCCATGTCGCTTGTTTTCCTTTATAAGCCGTATATTAGTCGAAATTTTCTTTCTCGAATTAAAAATCCTTATATTAAAGCATACCTTTTACATCGAGTTACGTGTGAGTGCGAAAATTGGAAGAGAATCAATAGGTCGGTCTGTAAACATAATATCAGGCGCTTTCGTAAAAATTATAGAACGAAAAAATAGACTTGTTTCATGTCCATACGACTGACATACAATTTCTACTTTACTTTAACTTGTTAACGTTAAATTGTAGAATTTAATTGAGGATTCGTTACGAACATGAAAAAAAAACAAATTAAAATATAATTAATTAGTAATGAGAATATTTCAATAATCAATAGGGAACTTGCACCGTGATCGTTATATGACTATGGTTACATGAACGCGAGAGTGGCTTGATAATTAGATAATTTCTGGAAATAAACGTTTATTCAATAAATGGTCAATTTGATTAAATATCTTCTATATTATGAAAGTCTATGATATACATATTTTATTTTACATATTATAAAATACTGTATTTAGTTTATTCGTAAGATTATTAATATGTTTAATAATGATAGATAAAAATATGATATATATGCTAGACAAATTAATGTGGTATATACATTAAATAACGAAATGGTACAACTTCAAATATTTAACATGAAGATTTACGATACTGATTTATTGAACAATGTTCTTGTGTGTATATCTGTTGTGATTATTCTATATAGTTCTAGAGAACCATTTGTCTGACTCGATATGCGCTGTTACTACTTGAGCATCCAATGTTTCTATATTGCTGTGAAATATCAAAAAATTTCTTTCGTTCTGCACGATTGATTAAAAGTTTTATAAACTATTTAAAACATGACTACAAGTAATGATAATTCAATTGAAATTATATTCACTAAAAATATAAAAAAATTATCTGAAAAAATTTTTTAATTTCATATCAGAACGAGAAGCCACAACAATAAAACATTGATATAAAAATAAGATCGATTTTTACTAGATCAAAAAAATTTCTCGGTTATTCGGATAATTTGACACCGTTTACTATTTTACCTGTTTACTATTAATATAATTTGACCTGTTTACTATTTTGTGTATATTTTAATGTGGAAAGCTAACAATAAATTTTTAAGTACATACATAGAATAATAATAATAATGCTGCTAATTCCGAGTGTCTCACAAAATTAAAGCCTCAGCAAGCAAGCTATAAGATGTAATTTATCATTTGATAGAATCTCTTTCCAAATAAAGCAACGAATGCAATACTTATTTTTAATCAAAGCTCGTAGAAGAGAATCTGCTTTTGTACAAAAAGAATATAGATAATATCGCGTATAATTCGATTTATTTCCAAAGAATTATCGAAGGACAGTTTTTCTTATTTTGTCCACGTGGAAGAGTCCGGATAAAGGTGGGAAATCACGTTACATACGTCGGCTGCAACGTAATTTCAAAACATACTGCTGGAAATTTCAGGTCAGCAAACTCGGTCTCCTGAGAATATCTCCAATTTACCGGCCGATCCCTCGTACATCGAAGTATCAGCGTATGCTTCGTTGAATTTATTGACAATTTGGGAAACCGAACAACGAAAATCTGTATTATACTCGTTATAATATCGTCTATTAGTATTGATAAAAAATTAAAAATAACTTAATTTTTTTTTGCATTAACATACAAAAATATTCGTCAATGAAAATGCTATATTAAATGTTAACAAAAAAAATGTATTGCAGATTACCAAAATTATTTACTTTTAGGAAATTAAATTGATGAAATCTTTATTTAAAAAATATCAATGTATAAATGTAAAAATGAAAGTTTTATTCACCAGTATTAATAACATGTTATATAAATATTTATTAATTGTTCATTAAATATCGCCCTTTTTGATTTCTCAAATTTTTATGAAACATAAACATTTGTAACTACAGATGAAAACGAAGAAACCGTTATAAAATTGGAAATTATTATTTACAATCAATTTCCTTTTTTAAAACTTATCTTTAATAGGATATTGTCTATATATAGTCTATAACTAGAATTTTGTGCATTATTTTACATTCTATCATCCATAAAAACCGATCAACGGTACGAAGTATATTAATACTAGCTCTGCAAGAATTTTTTTTTCGCTGAAATACATTTCTTACTATATATATAGAACTAAATCATAATTAAATCGAACGGGCGGAAATCCAGATTACGGAGCCGCGATAAAAATGCACGATATAAATACAAGCGGGCACTAGAATCGCGCGATGCGCGTGCGCACGAGCCAAAAGCGTATAATCCGGGCGAGCGAGCGACATGAGAAGGGGAGAGGGAGAGGCTTAAGAACGGTAAGTGCCCGCGGTACTCGGGACGTAATGCCCCCCGTCCCCCCTCGCAATCCCGCCAGCGCGCACCAACGCGCTCTGCCCTGGCTGCCTAATGGATTGAACGGAATAAATGCCCCCGGGGGTTGGGCGGCGTGGGCGAGGATTGCGCGGGGAAGGGCCCTTATTTGGTTACAAATTGGCCGACCTGCCTGCGCGCGAGAGCGCCTGCATATGAAGCGATCGACCCTCCCCCATGCCGCTACCCTTCCAAGGTACTTTTTTGCATTCACACGAGACGAGCGGCAGGGGGTGTATTTCCCTCTTTCGGCCGTGAATGTGCACTTTCGGCCAGTTTTTCATACGGGCTGGAGAGGCTGATCGAAAGTGCTGCGGGGAATGTTTGGAGGAAGTAGCTGTTCTGGCGTGTGGGTTTGTGTGGGTGTGGGTGCGCGAGCGCACGCATATGCATGTGTAATGGTAGGTGGATGTTTTGGTATGTGTTTTAACTTTATCGTAAGATATAAAGATTGGAAAAAGTAGGAAATCAATTGTGGTGTTTTACTTGCGTGGCATGCAAGCGTTTATTTTCTTATTATAACACCTATACGTAACGTATAAAAATGCTGACCTGAGTATCATGCCTGATTTTTAACGTGTATAAATATGTACATATGTGTGTGTGTGTGTGTGTGTGCGTGCGCGTGTGCGTGCGTGTGCGCGTGTGTTGGTGTGTGTATTTTTTTCATTGTAAAATACTCCGTGTTTCGGGCGAAAAATAGAGGGACAAATTTGATTCTGTAGAGCTCTCGTAAAACCCGGCGATCCAGTTTGAATGAATTTCATCGAGAGATCGAGATGGCATTTTTACATACTGTACGTAACTAGAGTTTTCAATTTGTTGATGGGAAAGAAAAATGGCTTTTTTTCAACGATTGCAATGACGAGTGAAGGGTAAAATTGATTGAAGGTGTGCACTTAGCAGAATTGAGGGATGTAATATCAGTTCGCTCTTTAAATTTTACATTCAACCTATTTGCGATTCTAGTTTCGCGAATAATTCCAATTACAACAGAGGGCAAGCGTGAAAAATTCCGCACGGCTGATGTTAATTATTGCTAAGCGGCCGCCGCATTTTACGGTCATCGCGGTAAAAATTATGTAACTGCGGAGATAATTTTTCGCGGCCGACTTCTTCAATCAAGCACACGAAGAGAGTAGTGCTGCAACAATAACTCACGTGGCTGAAAAAATTACCGAAAGGTCACCATTAAATTTATAGGGACGTCTAGTCGCATTTCATTAAATATACATATATTTTATAAATATTCTTAGAAAAAAATAATGCACAAAATTTGTACTGTGTATTATGACAAATGGCAGAAGTTGACATTGAATATATTTTCTTGCAGGATTGATTATTTTCAATAAAAGTACACAGAATAATATCTAAAAAAATACGACGTCTCTTTATTATCTTATATTTTTCAGAACAAATTATCATATGAAAATAAAATATTATTTCAGTATATAATTTATATATATAATTTAAGTATTAAATATATAATACTTAAATTAAAGTAAAATTAAGTAATTAAATATATAATTTAAGTATATAAATCTCTAAATAAAGAGAACGTTATTATTTATTATAACATGAATTAATATATGACCCTTAACTTTCAGATATAGATGGTCATTTTTACAAAATTTATGAATTTTGATTTTAATGTTTAGAATATGCAGTAGTACTTTAGAATAGAAAGTATATAAAATCGACAAAAAGTCTGAATTGGACATGTTTAAGTAAAAAACAAAAATTGGTAAGCATGAATTGCAATTCCGACTTTCTGCGAAAATTCTCTTTTTTAGAATCTCAGGTCATAAACAGAGAGATTGATAGTTGCAAAAACAAGGCCGAGCTTGGAAAAACGATAAAGATTATAATGAACCTCTAACCGAAGCTTAAGAATAACCTAAAAATTTTGACAAACTGGTCTCATGTTTCCAAAGTTTTTGAATAGAGCGTGTATGGAACGGAAACGCATTCCACACGCATCTGTTTTACAAGATTTATTATCATTAGCGGAAAAAGCCTCGAAAGTCGGACAAGCGATTTCGCTCTCAAAAAATCGAACTCCCATTAACTCGCGATTCCTTCTCTCGTAAACTCTCTCCTTCCCTCTCTCAACCGCCCTCTATCGCCGTCTTCGCCATCCGCGAGACATTCTTTTCGCATTAATGTCCCCTCACCCCTCCGCCCATCCTCGGCCTAAGGTTACGACTCGCCGCCGCGTTCGTCGGCTCTGACGTATTGTCGCCTTGGTCTCGAGTCCGATCCGTCCCCGCCCCCTCTCCCGATAAAGAGGAGAACAAAGCCCCGATGATAAAAGAGGCAGTTTTCGCGGAGCTTGGCTCCCGCGCGACGGCGAAAATTCCGGGATCTGCCGCCACCCCGTTCTCGGTTCTCCCTCTGGCCTCCGAGTCCGCGAGTACTAATGCGTGGAAAACGCCCGGGGCCATCGTCCCTATTTAAATGCGATCGTTGTGCGCGAGGTGCGTTTGCCCGCCGCCCCAATCCCCCCCGGACCCGGATGATTTAACGACGGGGATTACATTTGCATGCGACCCGGCAAAATGCTAATCTTTTCCGGATTAACGTGATTTCACCGCACGAGACACGCGTGGTAGGGGACGGGGAGAGGCGACGAACCGGCGAGCTGACCTTTCCCCTCTTTATACCTTTTATGTGGTCTTTTTTTTCTGTCGTCTCGTATTCACTCGTTGTCTCTCTCTCTCTCTCTCTCTCTCCGTCTTGCCTGTGCCTCATTACTTTCAAATACCGCTTTCTTCTTCAAGAAGAATAATTTACAAGATTATTTCATAAAGAACTATAATTTTATTCGTGTCAATTGTATTATAAGGAATAGAATGATTAATAATTAATATAAATTTCAAATAATAATATCTTTTTTCGAACAGCATATTCGAAAACGGGCGTAGGATAATATTCAAATATACTTTTTACGGAAAATTATATTATCTATTTTTCTTGATGAGTACAATAATGAATAAAATACAATAATAAAGCAAATATAGTAAATATAGTAAAATCTTACGATAAAGAATATAGTATGACCGCTAAAAATATTTATTAATTTAAAATCTTACGATTTTATAACTGATATAATGCATAAGTATATATTGAATAAAAACTAACGAAGTGGACAAGGAAATATTACTATTCTATCACTGATGAGATAGAAAGTTAAATATGTCAGATTGAGCACTAGCACGATAACAGTTTAATAGAAAGATTAAATTATATAATATTACCTATATATTTGCTTCGTAGCGCACTACAATATATATGAAGCTTACTCTAAAATTTACTTCAGTTTCAAATTGTTTCTAGTTTTCCATTTAATCACTCGAGCAATTATCTCTATAGTAGCAGTTTATCTTACTTATGTTAAAGTTTCGTATAATGAAGACTAACTAAAAGACTGAATGTAATTTAATATTTTATAGTGTGAATAAGAAGTGTGAAATAAAATTTGAACTTTTATTATGTCAATGGAAATTGAACTGTAACAATTCAATATCTTAGTATAAAGCAACTGATTCAATACCAAAATAACGGAATTAAAAATAATTATATATAAATATATATACATACATATATATATATATATATATATATATATATATATATATATACATATCACATTGATAAATAGTTCATAATAATTTGAACAATGTTTGTCATAATCAATACTAAAGAGAGTGCATAATTTTCTTCATTAGATCAATAATTGTCTATAAGTATTGAATGATTTTAGAAGAATTATTTTCGCTTACAAAAATAAAGAAACAAAAAGTAATGAACCATTGCAAACTCTATAGTGACATTATCATGTAATTAATCATATAATTATATATTATTTCATCCCCCTTCACTACCATAAAATCCTCAACCAATAAAATTTTCAATAACTTGCAATCAACAAAAAAAAAAACAGTTGAAATCATTAGAAGTTGTATAAAGGAGTAGAATACTTCCAATCATTTGAAATCAACTTGAAATGTTGAATCTGAGAAATATCCTAAAATGATATTAATTGAATTAATTTTAAAATTATTTAAAATTGTTTTCAATTCATTTTTAATAAGTTGTAGAAACTCGAATTCAATCGAAATCAGTTGAAATCGTACAAAGCCACGCACAGACTTAAAACGCTCTAATCGCATTTGAATTCGACTTAAAAATTGATTTGACCTTTACTCTTCGGGCGAACGGCTCCTGGCCAGCACCCCTACGATCATCGCTTATAGTTTCCGGCTATCCTCCCCACCCCAATCGAGCATCAAATGGCCGAAAATTGAGAGGGAGGAAAGGATGAGCGCAGGAGCGGAGGGTCCGTCCAATAAGTCAACGCCCCCCCCCCCAAAGTAGGCGGAACATTAACGCCGTCCCCGCTCGTTAGCATACAACTAAATAAACCACCCGTCTGGCCCCCCCCCCCACTCGGCCTCTCCGGAGAGCGGCCAAAGAACAATTGCGCCGCAGAACGCACAGGACTAACAATACACAACTGCCCCGTATAAATTTTCCGAACTAGGAGCGGGAAGGAGAGCGGGCGATGTCCGTATAATTCGCACGAGCCGTCGTTCGGCGGCCACGCGTATTCGGGCGTCCGCTCCAACCCCGCATCTCCTTAACCGCGCGTCGTCGGTTTCTCCCACCTCCGTACCGCCCTCAGCACGCCGAAAAGTACAACACTTGAGGGGCATCGCTATTAAAAGAGAATTTGCTCGTCAATTCCGAACTCGTTGGAGTGCGTGTGCGTGGCTGCTCGCGCAACTCTGAGGATAGGGGACCTATTTATTTTCTACGCGCTGGACAAGCTCACCAGAGGGGTGCAAATCTATGTATGTCCACTGCTGCGAATTACAGTTATAATTATATATATATTACACTACCAGCCTGGAGAAAAGTCTGTCTTCGACGCAAAAAAACAGTATAAATTTCAAATAGTCTTGAGGGAGATAGAGAGAGAGAGAGAGAGAGAGAGAGAGAGAGGGAGAGAGAGAGAGAGGAGAAAAATGAAATACTAGATAACGTATATATTATATCGGAACTTTGAGGAATACTAGAAAAAGCAAAATTTAAGTAATATTCTTTTTATTGATATTTTATAAGTAATGAAATTCGAAGTCTTACTGTATTTAATATCTTAATTGAATAAATATTTTTGAACAAATGAAAAAATATTTTGTTCGTCTATCTACAAATATCGACTGCTATAGCCATATTCAATTTGTTCTAATTAAATCTAATCATAGATGTTTGGTTATTCTTATATCCTCCATAGCTAAAAGAAAAAAACTATTCAATAACCGTTCCATTACTTGTTACACGATTGGAACGATAACTGAATATGAAATACTCGTTAAAGTACGTATTGGCAATTAGGGATTGCAAATTGCTTGAATTGAAAAACATGAATATGTACCAATTGTTCGAAAGTAATTTTATTTTCTTCTGTTTTACTCCATATCTTTCCAATACTCTATTCAGCATTTACCTCTCTCTCTCTCTCTCTCTCTCTCTCTCTCTCTCTCTCTCTTTCTCTCAATTTTCGTCAATTATACACGGAAGAAAGAGAATTCCTCAAACGAAGCCTCTTACTACAACCTCAATATATGGATACGAAGTCCTTATCTATCTATATATTGTATATAATATGTTGTAGTTACTCACCGATATCGTGATGTTTTTATAAGTAACGATCAGAAGTGGATGGAGACCCTCTAGTTTGCATTCCTGCTGGGGCAGCGCCGTCGAGCCCCGATCTGCAAACAAAAAGACTTGGTCAGCGTGCATTTGGAAGCATTCCCGGAAATGTTCGTAATCAGCTCATATGAATTGCAAGATAGCTTCAAATTGGAATATCGAGCTAACGTTTTCTACCGATCAATCAGTAAATCTTACGGGGTCACTAGTGACGAGGGCTACGCCGAAACTTTTGATATTTCGTTAAGTTTGGTAATTTCTAAAAGTATTTTAGGGTGAAGCTGGACCAGTCTGTGTGTGTGTGTGTGTGTGTGTGTGTGTTTGTAGTCGATGGTCGACGTCGAGACGCTCATCCGCAATTTTCCATAATGGTACCAAAATCTTTATGCGCTTCCGATAAATGATTCGGCAATAAGCGAGAAGACTCTCATTTTAGGAGGGGCCATTGAACATTTTATCTCGTAACGGGAGATACTTATATTGTTCGACAGATATTGATAGTAAAAAAATTTAATCGTACGAACTTACAAGTAGAAATCAAAAGATTTTATATGGCTTTAACCATTTTTTAAAAGCTGTTCCTGCAATTCGAGTTCGTCAATAAAATAAATTTTTTAGTTATCGTACAGCAAAAATAAAGTTTCGCATGGGCGCTACAATAATATTTATAATTAAAGATTTTCATAAAATCATCTGCTACGAAAAGTCTCATATAGATATAGTATATAGCTGAATGTTGACTTTCAAAAACTTTATTTAACTACTGGATAATGTATTCTACAAGTATATATAATTAAATTTTTTATGTAATATAATATTAGAATCGTAACAATTATACTAAGAATAACAATTATTTGTATTAAATTTAATTTAATTAAATATTAAATTTATTATTCTAGGGAAATTTCATAAAATAAATAAATATTAATCAATTCATAATACAATATATTTATTATCGTTGTTATATATATAGATATATATGCTGGTGTGTTATTGAAAAAAACAAAATTGTTTCCTTTGTACTTGTTGTATTTTTCATAATGTAGAATTGTAACATTTAACTTTTTCTAGAATTCTTAATAATGTAAATTTATTCTAGTTAACGTACTATTTAAAATAGAAACGTAAGAAAGGAATTTTCTTGTAATTTAAGAAGTAAATGCACTTCATCTAGATTGCATGAGATACTGAATTAAGTCTCATTACCTTCGAAATCAGACCTTTAGAATCTAGAGCCAATCGCTCTTCTATTCCCCTCCTACTACGTATCAATTCCACAAAACTTTGACTGGCAATGTCCACCAAACTAAACATTTACTGACAAAGATTCATTCGAATCTTCTTCACCATCTTCATCTAATAATCCTATTCTTATAGTAGTACAGTTCACGTTTCGTCCGACACGTCATTTTCAGATTTATTCCAAATTCTCTAATTCCAAAATCACAGTTCTGTAGTTTTCGCTTTCCTGATTATAAATATTCGCAAATGCAAATGCCTAATTTAATTTTTAACCCGTGAAATCCCCCTCATCACCCTTACGTTGGTTGCGGATAATCTCTCTCAAGAAGTAAATAACCAACTTCCATCCTTGTCTTGAATACTACTAAAAGTCGACAATCAAGAGCAAATTCAACATTGTGCAAAATTCAGGCAACCCAACGTGCGCATGTGCAACTCAATGTTCGGATGAATCTCTGGTGCGCGCACTTCGCCCTGCTTGAATAACGACGGCGACGTTGGTGCATCGCAACAACTGCAACGTTATAAAGACGTCAACGCCATTCCAAATTGTAAAAAGAATATCTATTCGCGGTTAGAGCTGGAAAGGAAGAAAGAGAGACAGGCATAGGAACGGGAAATACGGAGAGAGAGAGAGAGAGAGAGAGAGAGAGAAAGAGAAAGAGAGGTAACGCGTGGCCTGGATCGACGGGCGACAGCAACAACCAGGACGACGAGCTTCCGTACGAATGGATAATGTATGCGCATCGCATTATTACATAAACTGTAATTACGCATACATTACTCGCGCAGGCGGCATGGCAGCAGCACGCGCGCGCCGTACCTTCGCAATTTACGCCATGACTTTCTCACCCTCTCTTTGCTCGTATTTCTCTTCGCTCCCTCCCACTCTCGCGCCCTCTTCCTCTCTCTCTCTCTCTCTTTCTCTCTATCTCCCTCCCTCCCTCTCTCTCCCTCTCTCTTTCTCGCTCTATCTTTCTCGTTTTCTGCATCTAGGCGGCGCGTCGACCTTTTCGCGCGGGTATTATTCATGCCTCGTCTAATCCCATTGGGAATAATTACTTCTCGAAATTATCTCTCGAGTTCGTTAATATTTTTAAGTGCATACTTAGAAGGGGGCGGGGCATGAAGAAGACAGCAGCAGCACCGGAGGAACTAAGACCGTGGGATTATCTTCTTTATATTAGGCTTGCATAAACCAAGATTTTTCGTATTTGCGCATATAATGAAGAATACAGGAGTGGAGGAGGTAATTTTTAAATGGATATGTCACGAAATGATATGAATATTGTTCTGTATGTTTAATGAACTATATTTAGGTATAGATAAGATGACTTGGTAAAAATTGATGCGATCTGAAGACCTACATAGAAAAATATAAAATGTATTTATACCATTGTATAATATTAAATTCAACATTATTATTCGATAATAAATAGAATAGTGAAAATAATTTTTTATGATTTTTATTTTTAATTTAATTTAATTGTTATTTTTAATTGTTAATATGCAATAAATATAAAATACTGTTTGTATATTTTTATCATACCTTACTGATTGATCTATCTTTTTAAAAAAAGTCATTATACGTCACGGAATATTTGAATACTTGTATTAACAATAAACGTTTTAATATTTGCAAGTTGAAATTCCAAGAGTGCAAATTAAGCATTCGAACAGAAAAATAAATTTTACTGCTGTAGTTACAATTACATGCCCAATGATTAGTATTATCATTCAGTATTTAAAAGATGCCTTTTATTTTTTTCTATTTAGCATCATATGATACAATTTCTTATAAAATAGAAAATTAGTATTAAATTTTTATCATCCATAATATTAGAGGTTCAAAATTTTATTGAAATAAAATTCTCATTTACTCAATGTTTAATTCAAACAGGTAAGTTATACGGCCTTTTTAACTACAATTGTGCAAAAAGTACTTAGCTCTAGGAATCTTTTTCCCTCTGGTTAGTATTTCCGTTTATACACACTGACAATGTTAAGCAAAAACAGTTAAACGAACAGTATAATTTTACGATTACCGTTGAACTGAGCTTTTCCATTTTTGAGTTTAAATCTTGTGATAACATTGTCCTCTAGATAGGATCTAGTGAAAATTAATATAGGTAAGAATGGTTTTTTAATGGAATAAATCACCGTAAATGTAAACTAGAAACATAACGTAAACAGTGAATTATAAACACTGATAATGAACTTAATCCAAATTTTCTAAGCAAAAATATTACTTTAAATACTAATAAATGAATCAAGAATTTTAATTCAGAAAACGTATCTATAACAATATTCTACGAATTATTAAAATATTTTTTAACTTCAAATCTACTACCTAATCAAATACTTCACAAAATATATGGAAAAGATTTAATCTATTCATTTGAAATTTCATTCACTAGAAACCAAAGTAAAATCCATATCGTCACCATCTGGGAATTGTAGTTATGTTTTTTTTTTCAAATGAAATACACAAAGAATCGCCTAAACCTATAATTGCACGCCCAGAACTGTAACTGCAAACTTACAATTTATATTCGAAGAAATTAAAAACAGTCCTCAACAATAACTTGCTCGATTTGAACTAATGATATGTTCAGTGATGCATTACAGTAAGTGGGATTTTTGGTAAAAGAATAACTACTAAATAATAAAAACTATGACTGCATATGCATATCCCATAGGTTGATAAATTAAATCTGACAGAGTACACAATAATGAAATAGTGGAGAATTGGAATGAACAATAACAGACAAATCCTTTCAAACGAGCTCGCTTTAGATCACTTTATGATATGACATACGGTGTATTTGTAATGATCGTTGTAATATTATTGTCAGTGCTTTTCAGGAGGGTCGTTTTTTAGTGATAAATGAATCCGTTTTTTAGATTATGTTTAATAGATATAAAAAAAATGTTTTTATTAAAATATTCTTAATACAGCGACATGAACTTCTCGTTATTCTCGAGCTCTGAACTTTTTTCTTCTGACGGATTTTTTTTCATGTAAAATCATATTGTTCGAAAGCTGAAGTGAAATCCTTGATTTGTTCAGCTCAGATAATATGGTTATGATACTATTACGATATATAATTATGGGCAAAAACTGCTTAACAAAGAAATTAGGTATTCTTCAAAACTATATAAAAGTCAAGAATGAATAATCCGTAAGGAGTGTATATATTTTTCATGAATTATAGTATAAATATTTTTTACAATTAGACATATGCATGTGTATTGAAACTGCGACAAAATGAACGGGCAAAAATTATAATATAAAGGCAAGAAACAAAAAGGAACAGTTCCCTCACCAATCGTCGTACTCCGAAAATCTCGGGGCCGCCTCATCCTCCAAAAGTTTTTCGCTTTAATTATTCTAATGGAACAACGGGGTCGGCCGAGAAAACTACGGGAAAACGTGAAAGACGGCTCAAAAGCTCCGCCGAGCGGGCATTTATGCAAACGACAGTGGCGAGCTTGTCTCGCGACTCGGAGAGTATGTAGGCTGGTGTATATATATATATATATATATATATATATATATATATATATATATGTGTGTGTGTGTGTGTGTGTGTGTATATATTACCGCGGCTTCCAAAAGTTTTCGAATCCTCGATCCCCGAGTCCTCTCGTGCGCCTTATTTTGTTCGTTTTGCCCTGCGACGGCTGCGCAGGAGTAACTCGAAAGTAAGATTTCGCAGCAGTTCGTATATATTGTATCAAGTTGTCGTTCCCGCACAGATATCAAATCCAAGCTATTTCATAATCTCTTGTTATTTCTTTGTTTTTCTCTCTTTTTTTTAGTGAGCTTTAAGAATGAAAAATGTAAACAGCTTAGGTTCGTTTTTACACGCGCCAAGTTAAACAAAGAGCCAAGCTTCGGTTAGGTAAACGGGCCGGAGTTCTCCTGTGTGGCGCACACATAACTCGATGTGTTAATTTAGTGTTTTTTATATTTCTAAGATTTATTAAATTAATCAGAAAAAATAATTATTTGCATTCTGGAAAGCAATCTGCATTTCTAGCGATAATCATTTTCTTATTTTCCCCCAAATCTTTGTCCATTCATTTCCTTTGAGAAATTCATTACTTGAAATTCCTTTCGAGAGTGACAAAAAATCAATTTCGTTTTGTAACATTTCAAAGCACATATAAAGTTTGGGAATCTATCAAAGTTAAAAGACCATCTACCGAAACACTAGTTAGACAACGAGCTCCTCCGAGTACGTACATCCAAATTTTAGTTTTCGAAAGTATTTTTTCAAAACTATTATTTTATATCGAGTATCAATGGATGATTCATTCATTGGCTACATGAATATGAATATGAGTGTATAAAATATTTAAAAAATATTAAAACATTTTATTTTTATGTCAAAACATTCTTGCAATGAAATTTATCATTTTTAAATTCTTTTCATATCCCTGGTATCTATCACAGCCATCATAGTATCTACTATGTATACATAGTAATACATAGTACACTAATATTTTTAAAATCGAACACTAATTTAAAGACTTACAAGTTTTTCACCTCTAAGGTTGCTTTTTGTAAATTTAAAATATATTTTTATCGTTAAAACTTCATTCTCTCAACTACAACAACCTTCTAACTTAACGTTCACTTTTTTAAGAGATTGAAAATGGAATCTATAAGTGAAATGATTAATGTTTCAAATATTGTTGTCTTTAATGACATAAATTTTTAATAATAAATAGAAAAATCTTAATGTATAAAAATATATTTGTTTGAATAAGAATTCCTACAAAAATAAAATTGTACTTAATTAGGCTTACGACAGTTAAACATGATAGTATAAAAATTTTCTGTTAAGCTAATATTATAAACATTTTTGTAAGCGAAGGGGTGACGTAGAATTTAATATTAGCGATTCAGGCTGCTAGAACTATTTGATGCCAATTTTTCACATCAATTCATCTCCCGATAGGAATATATATTTCGGACTTGTTGTTAGATATTAAATAAAGATACAGTAATTGTATGAAACGCTGAACTTTGCCCGTTTTAAAAAAAAAAAATCCATTTCAGCAGTCGAAAATTAAAGCCATCAAGCAGGCTGAAGAGGTCAGCTGAGCAATCATTTTCATCTGCCATCACTATATCGCAATCACCTGCCATCGCTATATATATAATACTATCGATGTAACCATTAGGGAGAAAAGTCTAAATCCTTTATCTATACTGCCTTGTCGCAAGACTGGCAAAGTAGTGTTGAGGAAGTAATTTTAATGCATTAGATTGGCATCGAGTGATTTCAATGTAATTAGACGGACTGGAACTTCGTAAAAGTGAAGTTAAAGTGGATTTGCGCGGCAAGCCCAAACAAGTTCGAATCTCTCTTTCTCTCTCTCTCTCTCTCTCTCTCTCTCTCTCTCTCTCTCTCTCTCTCTCTCTCCAACTCCCACTCTCTGTTAATGAGGGGGGAGGGCTGAATGCAAAGTTGGTGACCCAAATTCATAAAACCGGCCGAATTTCATAGTTGCGGAGCGCAAGTGCCGCCATTCAACGACTATTGTTTCAAGACGTAATATTCTCCTCGTTAAGGGACACCGGGTTTATAGTGCGGTGAGATGTTTGACTTCCAAAAGTGTATATATATATATATATATATATATATATATATATATATATATAACTGATCTACACAATCTGTTATTTATAACGGGCGATATAGAGCAAATTGTTCAGTTCTATATAGCTCCAGAAGTATATAACTTTGGGTTTGCTTTGAATTTGACAATAACGATAGATTTTATGACTTCGGCCGATATTAACATAGTTCTATTAGACAAAAGATATAAATATGGAACTACGTGTAACCATAAAATTTCGTTATTAATTTAAAAACATCATAAACTGGGATTATAAATATAGCAAATGCCTTTAAACCATACTCTTTGGAAAGGGAGTTAAATGAATTATAAATAGCTTAGGCTGAGATGCTTGAATAAACTAGAGAATCAAAAACGAGATGACGAAAAATAACATAATATTTCATTTAATATAAAATAAATAGAAATATATCTAATTGGAAATTAGTATTTTATCTGTATAAATAGTATATAAGGCTTTGTACAACGTATGCATAAATTTTATCTCATAAGAATATATGTTTTTATTATATGCATTAGCGTTACTATCTATTATCTACTGGTACTTTTAGTAGTCAAGTATTTAAATTGAGGATCGTTCTAACCACAAGTCTAAATGAGCTATATAGTATAATGGATGTTATATATCTATATTATAAGTTATTCCGCAATTATTTATAATTATTTGAATTTTTCGTCTTAAAAACAAGTAAAATAACGTCCGATGAAGCGACATGACGCATAGAATCTGATCTATAGTAACAAGGCATCTGATATTGCTTTGTATGTATATCACTAATTCCCTCTTTTAAATTTTAATCCGTCTGTTAGGCAAGTAGATTATATTGGAAAAGTTTGTATCTGTATGACTCATCATGTTGCTCTTCTATTTACTATTTTCTTCTAGTATAGACTCTAATATAATAAACAATAATATCAAGAAAGATATAGAAGATTATTAAAGGGTAATTAGCACAACACGTTTTAAATAATAAAGCATTAATGATCTTCATGGCACCTATTCGGCAGATGGTAGTCTTTAGTATTCATATATACAAATATATAAAACATAGTACTAACTATTTGCGAGATTTTAGAATGCTTAGCACTAAATCACTCATTTAATGCATTCTTCAATAAGACGTCTATATTCGTCAACATTACTATCCTTGTAAATATTAATATATATTTTTGATTTATTTCAACAATAATTCAACACTAATCAAATCATTTAATATACCCATTCATTCGGATATAATCCACGTTTTGTCAAAAATTAATTATAGTTAACAAATTAAGAATAATAAATACGCAGAAGCTAATGTTCGTCTAAGTAGTAGAAATATAGACATGGTCCGACAATATATATAGTAATGATTCACTCGAATAGATTGCCTTCTTTTAAGTTTTATTTAAATATATATATATATTGTATATTTTATGTGTGTAGTATATATTGTGAGTTATTGTGTATTATGTGTTATAGCTATGAAATACAAATGAATAGATTTATTTACCTACGAGTATCATAGAGAAAGAGAAAAAATCGAAGAAAAAGTCTTTGAGAAAAAAACTTAAACAAAATAATTTCCGGTAAAAGTTCTATGAAAATTCAAAAGTCATAGATATGATATTAATAATCAATTATCAAAGCAAGCTAAACAAGGTATGCCACCAAAATAACAGGAAGAAACAAAACTTAGTGGGATTCAGCCAGAAGATCTATGAATAATAAGATTAAGCTTGGTGTCCTATTTTATATTTTATAAAGAATTTATTAATCTCATAATTTTATTTCATATTAAAAAAGATATGGTTATTTTTTGCATATTTTTTGTAGTACCTACACTTTGAAAAACTTATTACCGATTGTTATCTTGTTCTTAATTAACGTATTTTCTTATCCAGATTGAAAGAATAGTGTTAGTCACCAGTGAACGATAAAAATTTTAATCCGGCCTTATTTGATACACTTAGTTGTTCTATCTTATAGGTAAATTGAATGAATGAGACTCGTATTCATATATGTAACATCTTTAATAAATCTCAATATTTACAAAAATTTTAGAATTGAGGATTGAAAGTTATAGGAATAAAGTAAAGATACGAACTTTGCGATTCCTTACATCCATACAGCTTCCATTCTTATATTTAATGCCTTAGATTGTAGAAACTATCGCCATATTCTAATTTTCAATTCCATACTGTTTAAAACTACCCTTTCAATCTACATGTGAGATATAATTTTTCTATGAAAAAAATAGTACGGAACAGTAATATACATTGTATATAAATAACCAAAAGAACGAACATAAAGAAAAGTATTCGATGCAATTCTTGCGTAATACCAATCAGATCTAGATTTTCCCTTAGACTCGGCCAAAATCATTCTTAGTTATCTCTCAGCGAACAGTCTAGCCGCCCGACCGCACCGCCATAGCCGTTGATACGCGCGGAAACGTCACTTATCCATACCTCCTCCCCGTCTCTACCTCGCTTGAAACAACTCATCCTTCACGACATAATAAAGAGCATATTCAAAATTAAAGCGCTCGCGTGCACGCGATACACGCAAACACACGCACACACACATACATGCACGCGCGCTCCGGACTTAAAACGCTTAAGCTCGCCGGGAACCGGTGATAAATTCCATCGTACGCGAGCGAAAACGCACGACCCGGCCGCCGACGCGTATAAATACGACGCGTACGCGCGCGCGCGCGCACCGAGTCTACGCTCGTTTTGGGAGATTTAACACGGTGAATGCGACCCCTCCCCCCTCTCCAACCGCCCCTTCTTAACTTCTCAACAAGCGACAAGCTGCAGGTAAAAGCTTGCGTTTGTTCGCCCTGGGTCCTATGGCTCGAAACTTCGTCCTCGCTCGGTCTACTGTCTTTCTCTGTATATAATCTCGCCGGCGGGGAAAGCCGCCGCTTTCTTCTGCCTCTGTTGACCCTGTTCTTTTTTTCTCCAATTACGACTGATGGGCCGTCCTGTTCCAGCACCGCGAGCCCCGATTATACACATCATCTTCCAATTCGGCGAGACACGGGGGCCGAGGGGAGACAGACGGTTGTAGAGTGGCACGACCCGATTCCTTGAAGAAGGAAGGGGTTAAGGATCGATTGCCGCTCGCGTCGAGTCTGGTCGATTCGTTTGGCAAACATTGGATTAAGGGAATGGAGCCAGTTGTGGCACTATGCCGGATTTGGTTCTATTGAAACAATGGCGCGATTCGAAGCCATTGTACGGTGCGCCCTTCGATTATTCACTCGTTACCCGGAATTTTCGTACTACCCGACGGACTTGTAGAATGAATACTCGTGAATTTCTGGCGGAAAATCGTGGTATAATGGACTTTATAAGAAGAGCAGAGAGAAATCGTTTTTAAGAGTAGCTATACTCTCTTATCAACATCACGATGGCGAGACTAACGCATAGATAGATGCTTATTGTGTTTACAATAAAAAAAAAACAACAGAAATTGTAATTCAAGAGGAAATTATTTTAGTTCTACAGTATTTATTTAAGTATTAAAAGATTATACATTTCAATCATTTCGAAAAATTACAAATGCTAAAACATCGTAACCGAATTTTATAACATATATTATAACATACCTGGCTATATTATAACAAATGTAATATTATAACATAGCCTAAAGCGTACTTTTTTCCATTCGAATTTAGACTCAGAATCACTTTACGGCATCACGTGTTCGAAATCTTATAATCTAAATATGCCAATAACACTAATTTTATTCATATTCGAGGTTATATCGAATTAGTCGGGGAAAAAAGCACTTTAACAACAGAAAATGAAGAGAGCAGTATTCATCAGAATAATTTTATATATTCGTGACTACGCCGCGGTGAACATAAATATTTTTCAGAAACTTTTATTCAGAAGTCGTTACGTATCATCAGACCTTCATGAATCCACTGGCTTAAAAATTTATTCCACGATTCACTTTGACTCCCGTCTCGTCTTACTCTGTGGCTCTTGCTACCCAATATATGGATTCCCGAGTATGCAGGGCGCCGAAGGATCTTCGCGGTGCCCACACCCCTTCCGCAAAGATAATACGGCTTAAGTTCCGACCTGGCCTCTCTCTCTCTCTCTCTCTCTCTCTCTCTCTCTCTCTCTCTCTCTCTCTCTCTATCCATCTCCATCTCTTTCTCTATCTCCATCTCCGCAAGATGGGCTGAAAGGCTCGCGCAGCGAGCTTCTATATGTATATACATGCATATACTATATATACTACTTGACTGACGAATATAACGCCGCAAGATGGCCATCAAAATGGCGCGCTTCTAGAGAGAAATTGGATTTAAAGTTTCTACTACCCTCTCTCTCTCTCTCTCTCTCTCTCTCTCTCTCTCTCTCTCTCTTTCATCGTCGCTACCGGTCATTATAAGTTCTAACGAAGACTTAAGCTAACAGAGGAACGCGCAGCTTGACCGATATTATGCACACCGAGCTGAATGCGGTGCTGAAGCTACAGAACCAGCGAAAAAGAGTGCAAAGGAGCTAGGAAGAGAGAACGAAAGAAAGAATGAAAGAGAATGGAATGGGAGAAATGAAAAAAAGCTTTCGTTGAAACAAGTAGACGCTCTAATGCCCGTACGACTCGCCGGAGTTTGCGTACAGTACAGCTTATAGCATGTTTATTAGATTCTACACCATCGGCATTAAAGTGTTATAGCTCGGAACTAATTAGTAAGTTCGTTGGCCCTATCGCAGGTGTTCAGCAGGCAGCAATACTATTTTTTGTCAATTAAGACGCGCCGCATCTGATGGCGCCTTCGCATTATTTGCTTAACGAGTTTGAAAATTCAACGATTAGCATTCTTCGTTTAAGCTCTTTTGTATGAAATCGAAGAAAAGTAGAAATATTACAGTACGTATAATGATTAATGCGATGACATTCCTAAAAGAAAACTAGTAAATTATCTCTCGAGCTAAGAATGAAATTTCACATTAGTTTTCATAATTTATTCTATACTAGGAATTTGAATGCAAATGCAAGAAAAACCACGGTAATTTCGTGATTTTCAAGCTAAGCGGACATAAAGTAACTTTTGTGACGGGACAAATGACTGTTTAGAGTAAAAAACAATCCATTATTCATCTTTTTTCATCAATCAACTTCAAAGAAAATTCAATAATCCTTTATTCATAATTTGTCATCTTTACTCATCTTGATGCGATAGTTTCCAGATCACTTGATCACGTTCAATATTGAAAATTACCGTCAATGATATAAATAAACTCTTGTTATGATTAGATATTAGCTGAATTTTTAATGAATAAAAGCTTAACATTAATACTACACGCGTGCGTTAAAAATATTATCATTTTATTTTAATTTTTTTATGAACTTACTATAGTCGGAAATTAATTGAAAATATAATGAATTATCATGTCGAAATGTATCGCATTATATTTGTTATAATTTTCACATATTATATATATATATGACCAATTGTAGAATATTCATTTCCTCAGAAACTACATATATAACGGAGAAAATACATGTCAAATTTAATTTAATTGTTCCGATAATTATCATTTAGTATAACAAATTTTGCGCTTCCAATAAAAATAGTTATACGGCAGATGTTCGAATGATTTTACTAGGGTCTTCTGATTAATCTTCATGCTACCCTTTCCGTGAAGAAGCCTACTAAATAAAAATAGTGGTAATACTCAAAACAGACCGTATTTTACGTATGAACAGTTCTAGTGCTTGGCAGGATTGAAATCATTGTTTCATTATTACATTAAGTTAATGTAGATCAATACTTAAATGTTAGTTTATTTATTATAAAAAATGAAATAGTGATACCGAGAATATAAGTAAAAATTCGAAATTCTAGAAAATTTTGAATTTTAAACACTTATTTATTTCCTTGTCACGCCTTTATAAATATTGTAAATTGTTTTCCGTAATAATAAGCTTTCCTTTCTTGCAAAGATACATTATTATTCTAATTCACATTACCATATAGAAACATTTTTATTTTCAATTTTTTACCTCTTGATGACTTTTGTGTTAACAAAATCTAAATCTTGAATACCGATGGGTAAACTGAAAAAATTCACAAAAGTTCGTGACAGTTTTCATTTTTACAGTCTCATAAAATTTTATACATTTTTTTAAGACCACGTTTAGCCATATAGTAATAACTCAGCCGAACAGTCGTTATTTTTGATAAAAGTAAAAACTTTATTTAATCATGATTCAGTCAAAAAAAAATTTCTTATAATTTTTTTTTGATTGTTAATTATGTACAATTATAATTGTAAATTTAACTGTAATAATTGATGTAATAAATAAAATATGTGCCTGTACTATATCATTTGAATCTATGATATCAAAACAATTTATTAATAAATAAATCGTAATTAATAGTAATAAAGTTTTTTTTCGTATATGAGCGAATACAAATTAAATTTGTTGCGCAAAATTGCGCAAAACAGCAGAATACAACAATTTTATTCTAATTTAACATCTATGAAAATGGAATACTGGAATTTTACGCGAGCAAAGCTAAAATTCGTACAAATTAAAGTATGCTTTATAAATTAGTTAGAAACAAAAAAAAAGGTAGGAACTACTGCTCTGTTCCTTTTACTGTTTCACAATATGTTTTTATATTTCTATCTTCGTATCCTTTGTATATATTTTTTTTTCTGGCAACCAATACCCCATTGTTTTTCCGAGCACGACTCGAGCATATTATTTCCCTCTACCCTCCCTCCCCTCCCTCTTCTCCTATTCCTGTAACGCTGGTGCCTATATAATACGCATATCGGAAAAGACGTCAGCCCGTCTTGAATTCGCAATCCCATATTTCGGTTTTCGAGCCCAGAGCCGCAAAAGCGAGTATATATTGCCCTCGAAAAATATGTGGCAAAATATAGGAAGTAGTGAAAAAAAATGGGACCGTATTTCTCATATTTATACGTTCGTTCGCCCATGGGAATACTATTTTCATATACGGATAAAAAAAGGGAGATATCGACCAAATTTTCAAATACAGTGGCGGCTGCGTGAGATGTTTGCATAATTTTTTGAATGTAAATATAGAATATATAACCTTAAGCTGATAATGTATATTTATTATGATTTAATGTTCAATACTCAATTTCTATATATATTCAGAGAGAGAGAGAGAGAGAGAGAGAGAGAGAGAGAGGGGGGATGTAAAGAAATATATTCAGAATTAAAGAAATTGATAATCAGCATTGTTGAATCTGGAGTACATCGAACATCAAGCATCGTACATCGAGCGTTTAAAATTATATAAACTCACTTTTAAGCTAAATTTCGAACAATAAACATCTCTGGAATGAATAAATTATTAAAAATGGAATATTTTTGTTTGATTCTAACTTTTCATTGTACATTGAACAAGTATGACTGAGCACATATCATAATAACAACCATAGTAACAAATAAATTCTTAAGTTTCCTTAGTATAAAAAATCGACCTTTAATAATAAACCTAGTCAATGTGTCATTTTACAAATAGAGATACCAATGTCAACAAGCTTGTATATATGAAATAATATCGTTAATTACTTCGTGTGAGTTGGGTAACGATATTTCGTGCTTTTAAATATAGAAAAATCTAAGGAAGATTACATTTACTGTCATGGAAGATGAAAGTAAAGACCTAAACGTTAAATCGCGTACTAATTCTAATGGGTTGCAATTCGTTACGTGTACATCAATATTTACGGATTTCCTGAGGACAAAACAAACATAAATAAGTCCCCATACGAGTAATTAAAATAATTTTTCTTCTATATCTGTGGTTAGAATCGGTTACTTATCACATGTTTGACAAATTATTTTATATAAATATATATATTTAGTAAGAAGAGATAGTTTCGGAAAATTGCACTTTTACACCACCATGAAGCCGTCCTCTGACTTTGATATCTCCTCCAACTGGACGCGCGAAGCGAATATAGAGCACATCGAATATCACGCAGAAACGACCCTGTACAAACCCTTTGGGAAATTTCGTTCGGTCGATATTGATGAAACTTCGGGAAAAGGTTTATTTCATCTTGAGTAACAAAATTCCTAATGGAACCGAGTGTCGCTAATGAGCAGTTTTAAAGCTATTAAATCTAAACTTTGAAAATTGTTAATCTTTATGCAGTGATGAATACTTGAAATATTTATGTGAATTATCGCACATTCGAGCACGACTGTCAAGTAAAAGGAGATTCCATAACAATAAATATTCTTTCTTTTTAATTTATCTTCAAATAAAATATAAAAGTTAATGCAATACGACTTTTATTACATTAAATATCTTTTTTAACTAATCTGAAGTGTATCATGGAACGTATCAATGATAAGTTGATCAATGAATTAATAATATCAGGATGAAAAACTGTATCAGTACTAAGTTCTAGATTTAGATACTATGTAAAGCAGACAAATAAACATTTTTTTTCAAATATCGTGAAATGTCGTGTTTTTAAAATATTTTAACTAAAATATAATCGATCGGCCACTTAATTTTTTCTTCTTCAAAATCTATAGTTTTGTTTTATGAAGCATTTATGACCGATCTTACTTAATTTCCCAGTAATTTGAGTTGTGCTCGACCCAACTGAGCTGCGTTTCTTGATTTACTGCGTGTACTTTATTATGCATACAATACAGCCTGCTGCATTCTGCTTTTTCTCGATTTTATACAAAGCAGAGCAGAAGCGATTTAGCGGCGCGTGCATCCCATTGCGATGCATAAAGCGCCGCGGCGCGATTTTGCCTTTGATGCGCTTAGTTGATTTTCCATCGTCGGTATTTGTATGCATATATACAACACTCGTGGCGGTTTATCCGCTTTTCCTTTATCCGCATTCCCCATCGCACTCGCATCTTATAGGGTAAACTATCGGTCGTTTCTTGGTCCTTCGGATTCACGATGTAGGATTAAATTTTCCTCAGTCTAAAGCGGAAACCGAACTATCGACGGGACATTTATGCGCTTTGGGTTGTGTTCGAGATTCCAGGTGTCGAGAATTAAAATGTGTATATTTAAAATATAAGAACAATTAGATATTTGTAGCTAATAGGTTATTTAGACTTATTTAGACACTAATTCAAGTATGTCATAGCAGTAAAAATGAACATTTCTTTAAATTATGTCAAATATTGGGATGCTAAATCCTTTTGCGAATATTTCTGAATAATAAATAATAAATAGTGTTGAGATTTGATACGAAACATGCAAATAAATAAATTTTTTAATTAAAAAAAATTATTTTCGACAATTTTTTATTACACTATATGGTTAATTCTCAACATTACGTCAGTTAAAGAGTACGTTGCGTGATATACAAAATTAATATTTTTCCTACGATTGGCAAAGCTTCATCATCAAAGTTATCGCTTTTAGTTTGGATAATATTAAAGTACAAAGGACTATCGATTTTCCAAAACCAACTTTGACCTCGTATTTCGAAGTTAATATATGTAATAAATCATTTAGAACAGTGTAAAAGCTATAAATCTGAATAAATAATGATATTTTTTTATATAAGTTTCCAGCAGATATTATTTTATTAGATATACTTTATTTTATCCGAGATTTGGACGGATATTCTACAGACTCCTTGCACATATATTTTTAAATGCACAATTTTTCGTTCGAAAAAATAAAAATGTTAGCAAAAAACTGATAATAAAATCATGTGATTTGGAAGAAATTTTAATACTTATATCCTACTCTTAAATCATACAGATTTTTTATTTTCATTAATTTATTTTAATTTCATTTTGTTCACAGATCAAGATTTTCAAAAAATATTCACGCTGTGATTTTTTATTTCCTTTTAAAATTTTAAATTCAGCGCTCTATTTTCACTGGACGAAGCATTATGAAATGGACATTAAAATTTTTATTTAAAAATAATCAGCATTAAGTTTGTATAAACAATTTTTATTTTTATTCAGTATTACAGAGATGATTTTTAAAATTAAGTACCAAGCAAATTCCTGATGAACTATCATCATATTCGTTGCCATATAATCAAAATTCGCAGAGCTTTATTGCCACCACACAATTTTTATATTAAAATGGTTATTATGAAAAGTGCGTCCAATTTCTTCGTTATCAGAAGATCCGGGCGATGCGATTGAAGTGGAATTTAAAGAAAGCCAAGAGATAAGAGGTAAGCCCGATCAATGGACCAATCAAACACAGCTCGTGCACATCATTCGTCGAGATCGATAGCGGTCAATCCATCGGACTAAACAGCGCACAAAGGTATGGAAGATAAGCGGTACTGATTAGATGTTATCCCAAAGTATTGGTTATTATATATATAACTATACAAATATGGGTTATCATATCCTGTTTACTAAAAGAATTTCAATTCTCTGTAAGTAAATTAATGCACGATGTCCACGAAAAACCAAGTTATACTTGCTCATATTAAATACTCAATCATCGTTTAATTATCCAATGTTTTATTTTAATCACAAACTAGAGATAGAGTCGAATATATTTTTAAATCCTCTATATTAAAATTCAGACGAGGTAGTTATGGACGGATAAGCTACGGTATCAGCATGATATCTTTGACGCGTATAGTGGCCTCGTCAAGATTGAGTGTAATATACACACACACGCACATATATATATATATATATATATATATATATATATATATATATACACGTATAAATTGTATACGTCCCTCGTACTCGTGTCAGAGGATAGTATCGATCATTAAACGTAAATATCTTCTTCGTGCGCGCATTTGGGTCAATGTCTGAATACTCGAGGCGATGTTCGCCCCTAATACCAAAGTTTACTGCGTTATATATATATATATATATATATATATATATATATATGTGTGTGTGTGTGTGTGTGTGTGTGTGTACGCGCGCGCACGCTGTATGCGTGCGTAGGCGTGTGCACTTCGTATCACATCGCGCTTAGCTGCGGTTTATCCTGACTTATATAAATTGCTGCTCTTTCTTCTCCTTACTGATCAGTATACATCTAAAGGAGATTTACAGAATGATTGGAGTCAATTTAAACGAATTTCATGGATAAATTTTCGATGATAGACGGAGAAGTTTCAACGGAAATTGAAGTGTGTGATAAATATCGCAGAATGGGAAATCAAAATAAAAGTGTGTAAAGAAGATCAATTTTCGATCGTACTCAAAAACAAAAATAATAATTTGCTTTTAATGAAATCCTGATAATAACATGTATCAATTATGGCATAATCTTATATAACTAACATTTTAATCAATATATGTCATTTTATATCGTATATGGTTTATAATGGATGAAATTATCATAAATACAAAAGTCTTTTGTTATTTGCATCTGAACTTTTTCTATGACATTGATGAATAATACTAGTTATATATTTTAAAGAGTAATCAAAAGCTGTACTTAACAACTACAATCACAATTACCTTACTGATCTCACAGAATTAAGGTAAAAGAATCTTCAGAAACACTACAATGGGTGATAGATGGATGGTCGGCAACGAGTTTCGAATCAAGTAATGCTCATCTACATTTAAAATGCATATATAAATATATATATATATATATATATATATATATATATATATATATATATGTATATATATTATACAATAACACTCTAGTTTCCATAATGTTTTTCACCTAAATGATTATTCGTATCTTATTTCACTACAGTGGTTTTAGTTGTTAATAGAGCTGTAATAAATGCGATTGCACGCTTGTAAACATTGTAAAGACATTTTTTGTCAACTGTAGCTATGGAGAAAAAAGGTAGATCAGTAGAGAATTTACGAGAAAATTTAATACAAATAATTTATTTTTATAATAGCATTATTATGCATAAAATATACAGAACAGTTATTTTTATTTTTTTTAAAGATGTTTAATAGACACTTTTTATAGAAGGATTTTTACAGTTTTCGATAACCAACTCCCAGACTCTATATTACTTTCGGGATTTGGGAGTTCAGAAAAAAATACGAAATTGTAAAAGTATATAATTAAAATATCTAATAATAATCTTAAAACGGACTGAAATTTAATCATAATAGAAAAAAAAAATGAAAAATTTTAACGGTCCAGCTTTGACCGATATTGATAAAAAAATCGGACCACGATCATTCGAATTTTGTAAATATCATAATAGCATATCGTTGAACGGTGAGCAATTTTTTAAGGATAAACTAATTTTATTATACGTTAACTAATTTTATTATACGTTAGAACTTAAAACTGCAGTGAAAATTATGAATTGTATTTGAAGGAAATTACACAGACTCTCCTATTGTTAGCTATTAAATTATTTTGCATTAATAGACAGACCCTCGGGTATAGTTAGTATAGGCTAGATAAAAACTTTCGTTAAAGAATGAAATTGCCGTTTGAACAAAGGAAAAGCTGCTTTGCTTAAGAAGGATTGTCGAAACAAATACATATTTGAATAAGAAAGCAAATATTTTCTTTTATAAAATAGTACGGGTGTATTACTTATTATATATACTTATTATATATACTGTTTTTTTTTAATGATTGTTGATCTGTATACCTTTACATTTTCTTATACTTTATTCTTGACAGATATACTACTATTGTTATAAATCGTGTATTGAGACGTATCAATTTTGTATAAAACTGTCTAATACATAATCTATCAAGCATATAATGTAAGAATAATCAGCTTATCATTCTCAATGAATTCCATGTTAGCACGAGTAGGCAATAATCGCCTCGCGTTATCGAAAAATTTTACGAACTGTACAAAAATGATAGCCAAATTTCTCAATTATGATTATCGCATTATCATTATATACTCATACCTGTCTTATGTTAAACTTAGATATACCTATTTTAATCTTAAGACTACAAAAAGAAATTGAGTTCGCATTCGAAAATTTATTTTAATCCACCTTACTGAAATATATGAGGTTTACAAAAAAAAAACAAAACAAAAAAAAAAAAAAAAAAAAACAAAAAAACGTGTAGCCGCACCACAGGAGGCTAGACCTTTTTTTATTCGTTCGTATTTTTTATCCGGCAATGCAGCTCTTGGGGCGTATAAATATTCGATAGCCTAGGGGGCGGGGGCGCAGTCTGTAAATCCGTCCGACCACGCGCGCGCTCCCGAGCGCGCGCTCAGCATTTCAATCGTAACCGCGTTCATAACCTGAACGGTATAACTGCAAGTAGTGAAGCCAGTTACGGGTCAGGCGAGCCGGAAGAAAGCTCTCTGTGATTTTTTAACCTGAATCGGAAGTGACGCGTTGTCGACATCCGCAATCGTGTTCGATATTTTCTTTTCTCGTTAATTTTATTGGAAAATTTGTATGTTTCCAATTTATGGTTATCTCTTGTACGTACTCTATAATAATTTATAAAAAGCACCAGATCTATATTTTGCTGTACCTTTTTTTTGAAGATTCTATCTCTTTCTCCTTAAGTTATCAGGAGCACTACAGATCATAAAATATAGATTTCAATGATCTAAACGATCTAAAATCTAAAATCTAAAAAAATATGATTGATCATTGTTCAAACAGATTATAAGTTATCTTCAAGGTGTTATCTTAATTACTTAACAATAGAATATAGTCGTCTATATATATAATATATATAATATATATATATATATATATATATATATATATATATATATATATAATATATAATATAGTTGTTTACCAAATATTTATGAAGTATAGAATTTAAATAAATAATATATTTCATATAAATTTATCGTGGTTCTCAGCTATATAGTTTAAACTAGCAACGATGAATATCATTTCATTGATACATGTCAATACATTTTCAGTTCTCTACTGACAATTATCAATAATAATTTTCTGACTGCTATTATAATTTCAGTACGAAACATCTACATTCTTGCTATCTGTGTAATGATTTATAGTATGAATATCATTATCCTTGCCATGTTAAACTTATCAAGGTTAACGTTTCTAAATTTAAATTGACCCCAGCCACTTTTGATCACTTGAATTATTCAGACGAGAAAATAAATGTGCTAAGATTAATGAGTTAAATTTAGAGTATATCCCATCGCTTTTAATGTACATAATATCCCGCAATACAATCTTCTAATTTCCTGCCAGGCTTTATCCATCATTTATTACCATACTGGGTTCTCCAGTTCCGCAAAGCAAATGGATTACGTTTAGATCAAAGGGACCGAAATGAAATGCTAATAATTATACCAACTGCGCGTGAATATCAACAGTGGAAATTTAATGAATTAGATAGCCAGCCGTGCAGTGTGGGTAGAAACAACGAATAGATACTTTTTCATTTTTTTTCAAAATAATCATGATAAACATAAACGAAATAACGCAAAGAATCCGTTCGAATAACTTTTTATTTTCATTTGTGCTACAATTATACAATTCCACGGTCGCGTCGTTATCATAAGGTACCATAATTTTTTTGCTACAACAAACAACTTTTAATATCATCGTAAACATGAAAATATCTGATTTCCAGTGTCTGTGTGATTTATTTATCATTTCGTTTTAATACGTTAATTTATTTATTATTACGAGTTAATATGTTGAATTAATAATAAGTTTTGTCATTGTTGATTTAAAGATCTTATTCACAAACCAGTTTTTTATCTCGGACTACCTCATAGACATAATAAAAAGTATTATTGTCATATAATTCAACATTTGAACGAGATTTTAATCTTAATACAAGAAAAATATGCAATCGTTTCATTAGGTTCTGAAAATAATTATCTCAATGAATTTGTTCCTTTTTATAATTGAATGCTTTATCTACGAATTCAAAAAATAATTCTAATTTCTATATTCATCTGCGCTCTCATTATTTTATTAATAAATCTACAGGGCTATCTACAGGGCAATATCTCGCGGAATATATATATACAGATTTAAGAAAGTAAGTAAAACAAAATAAAGCAGCGCGTTGAAAGAAGGAACACAGTTACTCTAATTAAGTTTTCATTCATTTTTCTTGCATCAGTCGACGAAGATGAGGGAGGGCAGGGGCGGGGGAGGAAGATCCTAGGTGGCGAGTTAATCTAACTAAGGACAAGTAATCAACGCGCGGCAACTGCCTCGGCAAGGCGCGTGCGCGCGCGCGCGCAATGGAAACTTCGGCTTTAAGCTGCATTTAATTATACAACCGCTGGAAACAGTTTGCCAGCAGTGAGAGTGAGAGAGAGAGAGAGAGAGAGAGAGACTCAGGGGGATAATTTCATGAACTCTAAGCAACGAGATATTACAGTTTAGTTCGGGCGGAAGAATCGCGTTATTAAGTTAAGAACGTGGCGAGCTTTTCTCTCTCTCTCTCTCTCTCCCTCTCTATCTCTCTATCTCGTCGAAAGATTTTTTTTTTTGAACAAGCGCCCGTACATAATTCGTGCAATATGGTCTTGTTGAGAGTCTGGTCGTAGAGTTAAATTTGAAAATTGCCGATTTAATAATAACCTCCTTGGAAAATTTAACACAATACTAGCTAATCAGACAAATGAAGATATATATTGGCTAATAAATCTTTATTTTTCATAAACTGACAGACTTAAGTAATTCCGCTTAAAATTTTTTGAATTTTACTTTTATTTATCTAGTGCACTTAATAAAATTATGAGAAAATATTTTTTGCAAATACATTACTATATCTATATATAATATGTATGATACATGTATGATATATAAATACATTTATATATCATACTAATATTTCCGAATATTTTTCTGAAAACACCAAAGCATAAGAAGAGACGAAGTTTTGTTTTTACAAATTCTTAATTGGAAACTTGATAAACTGGTTGCACGTTCTGAAAACTTTTTGTTCGGTAGCATAAATATTTTTAATAATAGAAAGTCTTTGTTTTGATAAGCAATTTAGAATTGAAGGTTTAATTTAATACTTTTCTGAAAACTTTACACAGTCAATAATTTAACATAAGCACAATGAATAATACCCGAAATTTTTTTGTAATATATTGGAACTCATTGAAAATGACAGCGAATAAGATTGGATAAAAGTACAATAATATAGTTGGCAAAAAATAGATTCGATTTATACGCATGAAATAAATAAAAATGTTTAGATTCTACTAGACGTTGAAACTTTCTTCACTTTACTTTCTTAAAAATGATGTACATAATGAAAAACACGAATAACTATTCCATTTAAATTTTGTATAGAAATTAAAAAAAAATTAATTTGTGAATCTGATTAATTTTTTGAATCCACGATTTTTAATTTATTTGCGAAACAAAGATCTAAGAAATTAATAAATATTTTTATCGGTCTTACAGTCTTTGTAATATATATTAGTCTATTACTGGATGACTCCTATTATCTAAAATCATGACAGTCAGACTGCCCTTGTTTATATTCACCCCAAAGAATCTGAAATAAAACTTATTACTATAATAAATTATATTAAAAATTAAAAATTAAAAATTAAAATTAATTAATAATAAAATATACAGAAAATAATAAATAAAATAAAATATAAATAATAAAAACAATATTCTATGTTAGTAAAGGACAACCTGACTGTCCCCACCACCTTCAATGTAAATTCACCTTTGGTGTCCAACGTTTCGAATCGCTACGGTTTATCCTTAGGAACGAAATTGAACCAAAACTCACTGAACTAAACTATTCTTTTATATTAGTATTTTATGAATAGTATTTATTATACCTCGTAAGATTTTTTTTCCAAATTATTTACCTATGTAAATAGTTCCTAAATAGTTCAGTTATTTCAGTTAGTTTTAGTTCAGTTTAGTTCCTGAGGATGAACCGTAGCGGTTCAAAACGTCCGACTCCAAAGGTGAATTTAAATTTAAGGTGATGGGGGCTAATAACTTGTCCTTTATCAATATAGAATATTGTTTTTATTATTTTTATTTTATTTTATTTGTTATTTTATTTTTATTTTATTATTAAATTTATTTTATTTTTATTTTTACTTTTTATTCTAATCTATTGCAGTAATAAGTTATATTTCAGATTGTTCGAGGGTGAATATAAACAAGGACAGTCTGACTGTCATTATTTTAGCTAATATGTTCTATTATAAAGACTGCAAGACCGATAAAAATATTTATTAATTTAATTCATAACAGTTGACATAATTACTATTTTGAATTCAAAAATCTAAGAATTATCAATGACTCAATTAAATTATTATCGACAATTATTTTCTCAAATCTTTTCCCTTTAGAGAGCTATATTAAGCAATGGAAATGTGAAAAAAGCGAACAATGAAAAAAAATAACAACAACAACTACATTGAGGTATGGTTCATAAGTACCATGTATTTCATCCTAGAAATTTCACTAGCAAAAAAAAAAAAAAATATTGGCCGCCTTTCAGATTGAAACGAATCAATATGATATTGAGCTACGAACACATTAAAAAAGTTCTTCCATTTTTTTTCTCGAATTATTTAGTTTTCTCTTCGTAATTTAATGGAAAAGTGCTACAAAATATGTACTCTCCTCTTCTCTTTTTCAAATAAATTCAAAATTCATTAATGCCGTCGGCGAATGAATATTGCGCTCGCTGATTCCTTTTCGAAATGGAGCCTCTCAATTTGTATGCACTGCAGCAAAACGAATCGGAACAAAATATGGTACGGGAAAAAAATCGCAGTGCTTCGCTACGAACATCTATAAGTATTCCTATATTGCGCGGAGAATCATCAACGAGCATTTTTACGATTCCGTTCATTTTATATAAAAATTGTAAAAGAACGAATATTTTTCCAGATATCATGAAAACTCGACGAATTCTGAGAGAATAAATTTATCGACAGTTTTTTTCAAAATGTGTATTTAAATAAAATATTAAGGCTTCACTCTTGTACAGTAACTATATAGAGATAGCTTTTAAGAGTAAAAGAACATTTGAAAGTATGAACTGTTTAAATAAGTATATAGATTAATACTTATAAAAGAAAGTTCATCACGATATCATTCTGTATATGTTTGGAATGGCAATTAGCAGGTATATTAAAGAGTAAATAAAGAGTCTCATTTTGGACCTAAATTTTATGCCAGTTCTTTCAAACAGTAAGATGTTGATAGTGGTCTGTCAAACCAACAAATTTATTACAAATAAAGCAGATAAAATGTAAAAAAAATTATAAAAATGTTACCGTGACAGTAATGAAAAGTATACATCAATATTTTCATTTTACATGTTTGAAATTAAAAAAAAAAAATGTCCCACCAAACACCATTTCAAAATGGACACATATAGAGTAAAAACGTCCTAAATATCAATGTAATCATAAATATAGAACACAAATCTTTATTTCAAAAGGGACCATGTTACATTTTTCGAAAATTAATATGCGCTTGAAAAAGCCATTTGCGTCCTTCATATTGCGGCATAAAAAAGGGGGCAAAGAAAACAGAAAAATCCACTTTTATATATCGAGATCGATGAAAAGCCAAATGGCACACAGCTAAACTGGGAAAAGAGGGCCGTGTATGTGTCCTCCCAATCCCCGCCCATCGCCTCTCTTGCGCTTCGTACATGTACGGCTGGTACCGCATTTCTCGCGCCTCGCGAGTGCGTCATGAGGCCGAACGAGTGCGTTGAAACTATATATACTATACATATAGATATATATATATATATATATATATATATATATATATATATATATACGGAGAACTACATTTATTGCCAACGTAAAACCGCAAATTTGATTGGATCGCGGTACGTGTCCCGTAGTTCTCGGTGCATTAGCCTACAACGCCCATGCTAACGAAGAGAGAGAGAAAGAGAGAAAGAGAGCAGAGGAGGAGAGAGAGAGAGAGAGAGAGAAGTAACATATGTCAATATTAATGATTTTTAGATTTTTTAACTCTGTATTCTATCCACAATAATATAAAAAAAATCCTAATTTTCAAATATCAAGTAGCTTATAATTTATAATTTTCTAATTATAATTGCTATACAGTTATATATACTCTGCCTTTTATATATGATTATGTTCTAGTTACTGTAATATGTTAACTATCCTATTATTTTTATTTCATTTTTTGATCACGTCATAGGTACATGAATTACTATAACAAATCAAAATAAAACTATGCATCTCATTTTTGTTACATATGAGAGAAATAATTCAACGAGGAAAATCAATCGCTAAGAAAAGCCAAACATATTTTGAGATTTTTTTTTATAGAATCGGTCCAGAAAGTACAATCATGTTCGAATATATGCTATCAATTAATCTTAAATATATCATAAAGACTCTATATATACGTGTATTTATGTTTTGATAAAGATATACTATACTAATGTTCTATTAAAATGCTTTATTAATGTTAATCATACATAATAAAACACAAAAATAATACAGAATTATTACAAAAGTAAATTTTTGGAACAAATAACAAAGTAATATTGTTGTCAGAAACAGATATTCATAGCAAAATAAATCACAGTTTTCTATCTGAGGAAAGGCGTGTGCATTGTGCATAACAAACATAATTAGACATACATTATACAATAAACGTAGAAATCAAATTAGAAAATTAAAGAGCAATGTTTTATCATTTATTACTCTCAATTGTAATGTCTGTGTAGTAACATTAAAAATAAAATTATTAAATGGCCATTTTAATAACATTACAACCTAATTATTATTACTAATTGTTTTCTTATTTATATATTCTTGATCACTTATGGGAGGTTATTCAGTGAATGATTATTAAATTACCTTTTTCTGTTATCCTCGCAAATCCTAAATATTTTTAATCTTTTACATTTTATCAATACATTTTATCATAATACAAAAATCTTCTCTTATCTCTAAAATAATATTTATTTATTATTATAATACCAACAATAAAAATCTATAATCAAATACCCTATAATGTGTAATACTAATGACTAGTACAACCATAAATTATCATTTATAAATATAGATAATAATTTTATTATTTATATATTATTTAGGATAATAATTTAAGTTTTTAACAACATTACATCATTATTTGCGATGGTTACCAATATAAACTATTTGAATTGTATATGATTAGTATCCTTTTTATAAGCCACTGTTATTTGTCAATTTTTCTAAAAATATTTCATCCTGTTTCGTATTGAACAACATTCGTACTGAATAAATTATTTATCCCATACTATACGCTGTATAGAATATTTAAACACAGATCACAATCCCCGTAGTAACAGCGCTCAATTAGCCGATCCAACCACGATACTCCGTCTCTCTTTTCCGCGGCCAAACCAAATCCCTCTCGGGGCGTTACACAATGCCCGCCCGTCATAGGGTTTCCCTCCTCTCGCCGCGCTGTTTCCTCGCGCGTGGCAAATTTAATTCGGAGCGCAGACGTGGAAAAAAATACGATGGAAGAAATGGAGGGGGAAGGGATATAGACAGTTGCTTTGAGGAGAATCCTTCATAAAACGAGGTGGATTTATTGATTCTCTCTGTCCCCGTCACTCTCTCTCTCTCTCTCTCTCTCTCTCTCTCTCTCTCTCTCTCTCTCTCTCTCTCTCTCTTTCTCTCAGTTCCTCTTTATCTCTGACTTGAAGCAGAGCGAACTTCAAGTCCATCTCGCAGCAGCCCGTTAAAGACGAAATACATGGAGAGGCCGGCAGAGGGAGAAAGAGAGAGAGAGAGAGAGAGAGAGAGAGAGAGAGAGAGTCTGGACAGATTCTCTAGTTCCTGGATTACATCCAAATAGTTCTATCTCTCTTTCTCTATTTTTCTCTGTGTCGTCTCTCTGGCAATCTACTGATCAAAGATGGTACGTACGTACCTACACAGGTGTAAGGCGCAGTCATATATAGAGACGTATATAATCACTATGTATACATGTACGTGTGTGGGATGTGTGCGCGCCTATGTTGTGCGTGTACGTGTGCGTTTGTCCGTCACCCGTGGACACGCACGGCTTAATTGGACAAGAGCGCACGCCCACTGCTGGGTTGAAACTGACTCGTACCTATAATATTTGCCCGTATTCCCAATGATTTAGTGTTATTGGTGAACTGCTATATATATATATATATATATATATATATATATATATATATATATAGAGAGAGAGAGAGAGAGAGAGAGAGAGAGAACCGTGTGGCGCGCTCGGAATACCTCTGCTACGTATTTGTGGTGCGCTATACGTTTGAGCCAACGAATGAATTATATGCGCCCGCGCTGCAAAAGATATATAGTGAATATAATCGGTCGAATTGATTTTTCACTTCTCTTTCGTTCGCTCTCTCACTCTCTCTCTCTCTCTCTCTCTCTCTCTCTCTCTCTCTCTACCTCACTTACATTCATCAGCCCCTTACTCGTCGATCCTAATAATTTAGAATCTATAAAAGTACAAAGAATGGGAGAAAAATGAGGATTAATTTTGTCCGTACAATGCTGGGATCGATGTGTTAATGCAATTGGTGGGATTTTAATTGGCTGCACTCAGGATGCTCTGATTAATTATTGATACCATTTAATCAATTTGTCCTTACGCGTGCAATAGTAATAGATGGATTTCTCGTAATAGAATGGAGTTTACCAAATCGATTCATTTTATAAAACAAAAAGTATACAAATGTAATCGCATATTATATAGGAATACGTATATATTCAACTTGTAATTATCAGAAGAATGCTTTTATTCGTTTAGTGGTTTTTTGTCACATTAACTTTTAATTCTATTATAATTTTCCATTATGATACTCGGACAAATGTGTGATATAGCCATTGGCCGTATTCGTAAACCATCTTTAAATAATAAGGGACTATTCATTGTAGCTTTATCGTTAGACAATGGCGTACTCATTGACTTACGTGATAAATTTAAGAGCTTTAAAAACATTTCAGATGCATTGGATAAAAATTTTATGAATCCAAAATAAAGGAATGACTATTGAGCCGAATTAAAATATCTAAATATCTAAAATTTCCTCTAAATTGGGTAGCTCTTCTTGACAATAAATACATTATTCATGTGAAAAGTCAAGAAGGTCTGTTGATTTGTTAGCCTATCTATTATTATTTATAAATTTTAGGAACTGACTGGCAGGGATTATCATCGTCCAAATTTATTTACATATTTATTTTATTTACATATAACATGCACACATTTTCATATGTAAATGTACTCTGGCGGGGGAACAATAAAATAGTTTTGTGCTATCAATATTTGCATCTGAGCAGAGACATTAGATTATTAATCATCTATTGATACTAATCATGTTATTTTGATGCTATCTCGCTTGATAGGCTACATTGCTTTTTTTGAATTAACCAGATTTGGTCAACAAATTTTGATTGAAAAGTAGCATAGATTTGTTTAGGCTAGGTCGTCAGTGAAATATTTAATTTCCTTCAATCATTATCTTACAAATGCTTTTTACAACAAATAACTGAATAGCATAGTTTATATTGATTTATGTATGGAGCTTAATACAAAGGATTGGGATTACAGGCTAAGGGGAACTATGCTCTTATAGATTTAATAAGACTCTCTTTGCATTCAGTAGTCACTCTTCAGTAGAATACAATCAGTACGTATTGATAGTTGTATATCATGGATTCCGTAAGGATCTCACTTGGTTGATCTACTGTTTGTCTTATGCATGCACGAGAGTATTCATGTCTTTTATTAATTTCCTTTGCTACCTTAAGCTGTCGACTTAAATATTTTCAAGTTTCCTGCAAATAATATCCTCGATTTTCTTTTCCCTTGCTCTATTGCTAATAACTTCGATCTAAATTTGGACAAACTTTGACAGGTCTGAAAACGAGGAATATTTTCAGCGAAAGAAGCCTAAGAATAATCTATTTAAACAGGAGGTAAATAAATATCAAAATCCTCTTATGAGATCTCATCGTCAAGATATCGATCGCCATACAAGCCCGGCCAGAATATTTTTCCTCTCTCTAGCGCAAACAGCTTATTCCTCGTGATCCCGGTATTAAAAACACCGCTCTAGTTTTCCGTACGCCATCCAACGTCAAACGGACACAAATCTTCCAACCTCCGGATCGACTTGCGGGCTTCCGCGTCCGGGCAGAAGGGCTTTTCACCTGATGAGAGGAACGATGTGGTAATCCGGCCGATTGAGCGCTCGCGCGATCGATGAACGCGGCGTCTCGTCCCTACGGAGTGCTAGTCACCGACTCGAGCCACCCCTTCCGTGATAAGGAGAGGGGCTGAGGGGAAGAAAAAGAGAGAGAGATAGAGAGAAGGAGAGTTATAGAGAGCGTGGTTTGCTCAGCACCTTGGGGGTTTCTTGGCGTGCTGCGTCTCTCGCGAACTTTAAAGGGAGAGTAGATATTACAGGGTCTCTATCTCACTCTTCTCATTCTCTCTTACTATACCCCTCCCTCCCTCCCTCCCTCTCTCACCCACTCTTTCTCACTCTTCCCCTCTCCATCTTTCTCTCTCATTCGCCGAAAGTCTTTGTCGAGTAACCCCGGCGACGGATGAACGGGTGGATCGGTTTGTTCGATTTCTGATATTTCCCCGGTATCAGAGTCGGATTGCTCGTATCGGCAGCAATAGGAAGTGCGCTCGGGTTTCTTAATTTGTCCAGGTAAGGCCATTGAGGTATGTATTAAACCTGGCGCCACTCAAATTACACAAGTGTATAGAATACGATAATAATAGCGCATTCGATTTGTTATCAACCAAGCCTTAGAGATTTTTTTCCAATAACACTGCCCCAAAATCTATATTCGCAATTGTGACAGCAGTATAGAAATTTCATTTTTGATAATCTCTAAACTAACTAGAGTTTAGTTTCTGAGGATGAACCGTAGCGGTTCGAAACGTCGAACAACAAGGCGATTCTAAGGTGGGGGTTGAGCTGTAATAACATAGAGTATTGCTTTTATTATTAATTTTATTTTATTTTTAATTTTTAGTCTAATTGATTGTAGTTATAAGTTTTATTTCTGATTCTACGGGGGTGAATATAAACAAGGACAGTCTGACTGTCATTATATTAGCTAATATATTATACATTAATATATTAGATGGTGAGACAGATAAAAATATTTAATAATTTAGTTCAGAACAGTCGACATAAGTACAATTTTTAATTCTAATGAACTAAAATAAGTCATCTAAGAATTCTGTAAGAAATTAATTGTTTCTCTGTACCATTAACAAATATAACTACACTACATAGGTTTTATTTGAAAAGTAAATGCATGTAGACGTATTCGATTTATATTCGATTTATATATAAAATACATAAACATGAAAAAAAGAAATAAAGAAATTACTTTTGTAGAGATGAGCATTCGGCTAGGCAAGTAAATAGTAATTTTTTTTTTGTTTTCAATCAATTGAAAAAAATGCCAAACAGGATTGTTAAAAAACAGCGGTTAAACGTAATGAAAAGTATATACCATTAATATTATCGACAGTTTCTATTTTTTAATCGATTATTTTTCGTTTTAATTTACTACTCACATTTAAAATTCTATGAAATGTAAATTTTAATTATTCTTAGTAATACATTCATAAAATTTATATCGCATAGGCAAACAATAATATTATATACCTTCTTCAATTATTTCCAATTTTTTTAGTTAATAAGAAAAACCTTTTAATATTACATAAATTGTATCTAAAAACTTGGTAAATAAATTAGCAAGTTTTATTTATTTTCTTCAATATTTCTCCTGAATTTCTCATTAGCCTGTGTGATCATTTTGTAGTTTTTATTGTTGTTTTTGATCAATTGAAAATACGTGTCTCAGTTGGTGAAAGCTATAATGTATACCCCTCTTTGAAGAAAATCTCAGTTGTTTCTTATTCATCAACAAAATGGGGAATTATTTATTCTTAAATACATATTGATATGCTAGAATTTACTCCTTTTAAATCGAAATGAAACACTGCTTGTAAACAAAAACCTTAAGAATCGTTCTTAAGGAAAAGTAATAGATAACGTAGAATGAGTATTGTTCTCAATAATCGAATCCAAAACTGAATAATACTATTAATTCTCTTTATACATTTCTCCTATATTATCAAAAAAAAATTTTAATATAATTATATACTAACGTATTATAATAAAATGTCATAAAACCTATACTAAATTTTGTAAGAATCTGCATTATTTTTCATTTCAGTAAAAGCACTTAATTTAATTTATATATTTTATTCTCGTTACTTATTTAAATAGCTTATTAATATTAACTTATCATTTCGACTAGTGCTACAAATTATTTTGAATTATTTTCATATTTATTGCATTTATTTATTTTTAAATTAAGAATTGACGAATTCATATTTTAATTTATATGCAATAATAAATATACTAGGATACATTGTCCTCAATTTTTAAACGGAATAAACATCAAAGTTTAATTTTAACTTATATACTTTCATCTACTCGCACACAAGACATTATTTTTTGCTTAAATATGTGTATAATAATTAAATAAAATGAATTAATGATATATATAAAAATATATATATATATATATATATATATATATATATATATAAACACACATACGTATGAATATATGCATATAATAAAGTACTTAAAAGAAACATTCCACAAGGCACGTTAGTCCATTATATTCACACTTTACTCTATATACGTTACTATGCCTGACTTAATTCGAGACTTATCACTTGCAGTATCATCTAGAGGTTAATTCAACCACATTTACTGCATATAAGTATATACTATTACTATATTTATCATTATTGAAATTTCTTTAGGTCTTCAGGTACTTTATATTTAACATAAAAATCGAATTTACGTTTACGTTTTCTTTACGGTAAATATTGTCTATTGTTCTATACTATTCTCTGTTAATCTCTGAGAAGTTTTACCTGTATTTTATGTATTTAGTTCAATAATGAAATTAATTAAATCAGAACAAATTCAATCTAAATGTAATTTGTAGCCGATTGGATAAACGTAAGTGTTAAATTATTCATTAATTTTATGTAAACTTACTAGAGGTTGAGTAAAATGGTAGTATATATTTCAATTTTCGTTCTTCAAATTATAGTCACAATTACATATGAATGGAAAATATTAGCAAATGTTACTGTTATACATTATATATATAATAAATATTATTTGATTACCAGTACATAAATGAATTATTAGTAGATTTATATTATACATATTCTAATGAATAGTTTTATAAAATTTAATTTATGTCAAAGACGTACTTATTTACATTCAATAAATATATATAAATAAATAATTATAATTATATATAATTATGTATAAATAAATAAACTTCCATTTGAAACTACTGATTTTTTTTATTTTTGGTATCAAACTGTTATTAATGTTACTATGCACAATCATTGATGTAAATTTTTAAAAAAAGAATGAAGAATCAAAAAGCTAGATTTATTTACAAATGAAACTACTAATTTGATACGTATTCATAATTTTAATAAACTTGATTGTTCATATGTACATCTTTAATCATTCTTTAAACCATCTAAAAAATGATTTATTTCTGTACGTATCACGAACGAGCTCTGGACATTTTACCCTTATTAAGAAGTTTGCCAAGCTAAACTTTTTTACGGTCATACTGCAATACTCATAATCATAATAATGCATGTAGCACGTGTACTTCCACATGCTTAACCCTTTCCAGGACAACTTAACGTATGAGACGTTCAAAAGTATACGCATTGAATCCCAATTTCAACCGCCATCGTCGGACATCGACCCGCGATATAACGGCCGGGGCTCTTTACGCACCTTGTTTACCATGGCAGAGGCCGGTGCTCGTCAGCCGCAGCGCCAACAGAAGCCAGAGCGCCGCGCCCGGCACCATTTCTCCTCTATATCTATATCTATATCTATATCTATATCTATATCTATGCGTATATATATATATATATCCCTCTCTCTTTTTCCCTCTCTCCTTTTCCTCGGAGGACACTGCGTGAAACTCGAAAACTACCGACGAAAGCGTAACGGACTCTGGCCACTGGCGCTTCGGCCGAAACCCCGGACAAACAAGAACAACAACGAAATAACTAGCGGCGAGGTGCTCGCGAACAACCGCTCCCGTTCACCCTCGGCGGCGGCATCACACACGCGCGCGCGCGCGCGCGCCCGCACCCGAGAACAACGACTTCCCGGCGAGAGGGGGACGGCAGAAATAGTTGAGCGGAGCGGCGTCAGAGGCGGAGTCGGTCCGACCTGGCGCTCGGCCGATGCGAGACTGGAGGTGGCGGCGCTCGCGCAGAGCCGCGCGCGCGTGTGCACGTGAGCGGGGAAGAAGGGCGGGCAGGGAGGGAAAAGGAAGAGGAAGAGAAGAGAGAGAGAGAGAGAGAGAGAGAGAGAAGATCACCGTGGGCCGATTATAAATGCCACCCCCTCCCTAGCTCCGTCTGTTTTCGATGCCGGGGCGGCAGGCGCGCAGATTCAACCTCCCTCCACATCTCCACTCCCCCCTTATAAGATCCCCGGCATTCTCGGTCTAACTCCCGGTGTCTGTCTTAATCTATATCCAAGATAGATTTCTTTCGTGATCAGCCGCTTAATTACAGTGATTTTTTATTGTCTTCTTTTGCTCCCATCGAAAAACTCATCCTCTCTTTTATTTTGGTTATAAGCATATACTGTTACAGACAGCGTGATAAATTTTATAAAAATTTTTTTAATGCGCTGAGAATGAATCTGATTTGAGAATAGATCCATCACATCTGCGTTTAAAAATATATTACATAAAAGAGACACAAAAAAACAACTCTATTTGAACTACATTTGAAGTTATGGATCACTGGAAATAAATTTTTCACAAAAACAGCAGATTCTTTTCAAATATCACTGAGTTTGACTAAATATTTTTGTTGCAGCCGATTATCTTATTTTTATATTTATGATTTTACTACAGAACTTATACGCATCTACCCAGAGCATGTAAACTACAGTATATAGTTGTTTCTTTTTTTTAAATAATCGAATAGTATATTTAACCAAAATACAAAAAAAATGCAATTTATTGAAAAAGTGAAGACCGTATCAGCATTTTCAATTAGTAATTTAGCCAAGTTTCAAAGCTTAAAAGACGCAAAATTCATACTCTGTTGATTTCTAATGATAATATCTGAAAAAAAATAATAATTTTATACGAGATATGAATAATGTAGCATAATTGCAGTAGTAAAATATTTATTTTGATACAAGGAAATATAAAAAGTCAAATGTATGGATTTACAATTCCTTGAATTTCTATTTTAAGTGTAACTGTTGTTCCGCCGGCTCCAAAATTTAATGGCAGAGCTTCTGCTCTTCAAATTTAATTAAGCATATCACTGTGAAAATACACTGTGAGAAAAATGAGATTCCCCAAATTTTTATTCAAATTAAGACAGTTCGAAAGCTATCATATAAAATTAATTTGAAATTCATCCTTGTATCAAAAGGAAAATTTTTTAAATGATTCTATTTCTATTACTGTCCACTACGTGAAGAACTTTTATTATATAACTTTTATTTTAATCTTTTATCATGTATATAAATGTCCTACAGTACAAAATTATAATTCTTTCGAAAGTTTGTAAATCATTGAAAAATCCCTTCCGTTCGTGATACTTAAAGCGTGTGATTATATTTATAGCATTTCGACATTTCATACAAAATCGAATTCATTAATTTTTGTTATTTAAATATATATTTTGCGACGTATATTATAGATATGTCAAGATATTGAAGTTTTCAATATTCTTGTTATAATTTTCATCATTTTTGTCTTCTTAAATTAAAAATTAGTTAAAACGAAACAGAGATATTTTAACAATATCAATGACGCTTCAAAGAGAGGTATATACTCTTACATATTATTTTATGAATAATATTGTTCATCACTGTCGTGGAAGTTCATTATTTACCTCGTGAGATTTTTTTCTCCAAATGATTTACCTTCGTGACATCATGCTATGTGCATTATGTTGCAACAGCCGAAAAATCATTCTCAAGTTAAGATTTTCAGGTTGGAATGAAAAAAAAAAATTCGCGATTCTGCATAATCAGCAGCGTGATTATTGGCTTTCTTGATTAGAATAGCTCAAATATCTCGCGTAATCAACCAATACTCCGTTCAGATTCGCGCTAAGCATATCGGAATTTTTCGAGATTGGCTTAATCATTGTTCTATACTTCTGGTCAAACTATTATGGTGTTAAAGACAGTGATTTCGTATTTTACTTCCTTTTTTGGCGTATTGGAAATTAATTTGTATATATTAAATGAATAATAGATATTGACGATTGATATAGCTCTACGGTCGTAAATCGACAGCATTAGGCAGCATTGAATCGCTGGGCATTAAACATTTGTTAAAAATCCAACAGCGATGCGCGCAGCAAATATTTAAGGAACCCGGCTCGGAAGCAAGTAGAGCATGCCTGTCTGTTCGGCTTTCGAAATCGATCGTACGTAGGTGTAATAAGATAATATACATCTAGGAACTTCCAAGTTCGCAGAAACGCTCCGAATTCCGATAATTGTTTCTTGAGATGCTTAAGTGGATGAAGTCGAAAACAAAATACTATTCGAAAATAGATTGAGCTACTTGGTTTTGTTGTATATTTGTATAGTGAGTATAAAGTGTGCCTACAGTAGTTTGCAGTAAAAAACTCAAATGGTTTATTCAAGATGCGTACACTCAGTATGTAAACTACGTAAAGCAGTTGATATAGAGGAATAATAACAATAACATCCAATTTGGTCACCCTTATATTTTAATCGACGAATACGTAATACAATTTCATCTACCGGTAAGCGCAAAACCTGTTTCGCCCGTGCACGGATTATGGCCGCTCGTTAAATGACACACAAATATCGTTACATAAGCTCCTCGACGGCCACGGTACATCCGCTAAATAATGCGTCGAGAATTGCGCAAATACAATGTGTAATTGCGAGAGTTGTAATTGCATTGTCGCAGAAGTGAGTATGGCGAAACGACGGCGAGTTAAGGGCGATTAAACGCTGGAATCATGCGTGCCAGAAGACAGGCCAGGAATTCCTGGGATTTCTCGGCGATTTAGGAAGCTCGTAAAATTATTGCTAGCCATATTACGTATGTGTGCACTTGGTTCGTAATGTAACGAGGGACATTCCATTGAATATATATGTGTGTGTGTGTGTGTGTGTGTGTGTGTGTGTGTGTGTATTGAATATATATTGCAATGGCATAGCATTATATTTATTTACCGTGAGGTAAATTATTTTATTAACATTGAAGCTTGATCGAAGGAGACGAACAGTTATCACCTTTTTTACTATGAAAGGGTAGATCTGAAACAGAAAACTTTCTCGTCCATTTGCCGAAGTTTTGCCCATTTTTTCAACCGTCTTAAACTCTACACAAGACAACAAAAAATTTAATCGTGTTATACATTTAATATATTATGTATATATATATATATATATATATATATATATATATATATATATATATATAATGAAGAATGGATCTTTAAAAAATATCAATTTATATATAATTAGTAACAAATTATTAAATATGTAGCTACAGTGCAACCAGAGATGTACATGTTTATAATTATTTTTGATGTTATAAGTATCACTTCATTTAACTTAATTTAACTTAATTTAATATCACTTAATTTAATATCACTTAATTTAACTTAATTTAATATAATTTAATTTTATATTACCTGAATGTAATTGAATTTAACTTACCTGAATTCAATTTAATTTAAACGTAATGTAAAATTAATATACGTTAATATAAGTTAATTCAATTTTTTTTATTTAAATATCACTGTTAAAAACTCTTTTTTTGTTTTAATATATCACATCATTTAGAGATAGAGTAGCATCTTTTAAGAAACGATTCTTGAACAAATCCTATGTTCCACGTAAAATTTTATGTTTGCATGTATTTTTCATTAGACCAATAGGAAATTGAAGAATAGCGTCCATATGCCATATTGGTTGGTTATTTTTCAAATCTTTTATTCAATTATTTTTACGTTCTTTTAATAGAAAAAGATTTACTGTCATGATAAATATTTTCATATGTAAAATGAGATTTTTCTTAAAATTTAGTTTTATATTAACTTAATTTACTGTAAACTAGTATTTATAAAGACAGTATTACATATTTAACAAAGCTCTTAAAATGTCCGTTTACATTATAAAGTAATTTATAATACGTTTATGATATGAAGTAACATTAATAAGTATAGTAATTTGCTTTTTGTATATTTTATAGTATGTATAATCTACGGAGTCGCTATTCAGTTTTAAAGTATCTTAAATTAATTTGTAAATTATTTTTAGGAAATTTAGCACATGATATGCACGTACATGTATATACTAATATACATATATAGTATGGAAATCTTAATATAGACTAGATACTGATAATAATTAACCATCAGACAAAGGACGTTTTCTACACTGAATTATATAAAAATTTTTAGCATTTCTAGCATTTTGGTAAAAGAGACATCTAATGAAACTAATATTGCTATTAGATTGTAGTTTGTAAATAAATCAAAACAATTACTGTCTTCATAGATTATAAATTGAATGAAGAATTGTGAATAGAGAAGGTTGGATCAAAGATTTACTCAAATTTAATATTAAATATAAAATCGAAATATCTCACTCACACGATTTAGATTTATTTATTGAATATATGAAAAAAAAAAAATAATAACTGTTTTTGACATAGTTACACAGGAATCCGCAAATAAATCAGCTGTTTGTAGTAAGCAGACCTACAAAATTCAAATAACTCCAACAGCTCTGCAACGACGCCTCCATCGAGCCCTCCAACTATATAACTCGTCAAAATACCTCGTACCGAGTTCCCGTATACAGAGATCTCTCTCTCTCCCTCTCTCTCTCTCTCACTCTCTTTTACGCCACCCATTCCCCATATTTCCTTCCCGCTGTATAGTCTACTCGAGCCTTTATTCAAACTGCGCGCATGCGTAGTCGCTGTCTGCGCCCCAAAATCACGAATTCCCGGTGCGGAATGTATAGTTCCACACATATACACCACATATATACATACATACATACATACATACATATATATAACTATCCATCGAGGATAACACCGAGAATGCGCGCTTATACCCTGGAACAACCGCTCTATGGGTATGGGGGGGGGGAGGATGGGGGAGAGCGGAAGCCTTATTGTTAACGCGGCACGCGCAGTGCCCGGCGTGAATTTATGCGCCGTCCCGGTGTGTGCGACGCCGCGTTCGCCGCGCGATAATCACGAGGGTCGCGCGACCCCAGGGCGAACGCGGGTCTCGCCGCGCGCGTCTGCAGCTCGGGCGGGCCTCGAATTCGCCCGCTTTACAATCGTCTGCGCGGGCAACGTTAATCCCGCGCCTCTCTTCTTGAGGATTCTTTTCCACCCCACCCCCCCCTCGAACAATGCAGTTTCTTTTGAAGTTCAGGAATTCAACCGCGTCGCCGTTTCACAACATTTGGCCAAAGTCGAGCAATGTTCTTATAATGCATTGCGAAGCAGAGGATTATTGCAAATTATCTATGAAAAAGCCACAAATTATACTGGCATTAATATTACAATGGTCGGGTAAAAATCTCGGCAGATGATACGTCTGCGCCGGAAGCAAAAATTTTTATAATCAATAGGCATAAAAAGCAACTCTAATTTCAATCATAATGAAAAATCTCACATTTCATATATTATTAATAAACGTTATAATCCGCATCTTATCGAGGAATAATTTACTCTAAAAATTCATATGAGTAGCTTTTCTTTTATTTAAAAATCGTATTCCCTTACTTCAGGAAATCAGATTTCCTCGGATAAGTTGATATGTTTTCTAATCTAATAAGTACAAAATAAAAACTTTACTTAAGCAATAGATAAAAAAATATCTATAAAAAGTAACTAATTATATTTTAATAGCGCTTAGGAAAAATCACTTATTCAATGACAGTAAATGTGTCTTAAAAGCCATGATTCAAGAAAAAACGTAGCGGTGAAGAAAGGTAGTTTGAAAATATAAATACATAAAAGTTATATAATAATAAAAAAAGATTTATCGGCGTTATAACCTTAATAAAGTAATATAATTATAATGACCAATAGACTGTCCTTGTTTATTATCACCATCGTAAGATCTGAAATCTATACACTACTACTATTAGTCTCTGATGCGGGGTCGAAGCGCCTACACACATTGGACGAAGCCTATATCGTGAATTCGGTAAATTTGGTTAGTCAGATTGTCTTTTACAACAATGGCATATTTATTTTTATTTTTCTTATGTTTTAACATAAACGCAGTAATGATTAACAAAGACACTACGACTGTCATGATGTTTATCAACAGTATAAGACAGATAAATATATTTGTTAGTTGAGTTTGAAATATTCATTCAAGATTTATAAGTACAATTTAAATTTAAATTTAAATTTTTTATAATAACTAAAATCACAGTTTATTTTTGTATAAAAAAGAATGATTTTATCATTATAATTGAACATTTTCAAGGTTAACTCAAACCAATATTTACATTTAGAAAATCAGATATTAATTACACCATATTGCATTAAGAGAATAAGGTTTCGAAATGTATACTTGTATATAGATATAAAGCTTACTAAAAACCTCTATTCATAAATTAATAAGTTTTAAATTGTACTGTTCTAGAATTAAATTATATACTAAAATGTAATGTACTTCAATTCCTTCTAATCCGCAGCCCTGGGGAAATTTCGTAATCACAAAAACTTTAACTGAAAATCAGGAACGAGCATTTTACCCGTGATTTTAAAGTTTGTGCTCAAAACAGATTTTCGAAAATCCATTTCGCTAAATCTTGCGTAATTCACTTGAAACTTCTCGAAGCCTATGTATATTCAGTTGCACGGATAAGTATTAGTAAGATTGTACATTAAGCATTCAACAAATTAGGGACTAAGAAGTTTTCAAATACGCACTGGTACGTTAGGTGACTGAATTTTATCTTGGTAAATGCTTTTTGCAGAAATGTACTAGTACTTCTTAACTATTTTTTAATAGAAATTTTTTTTTAATGAGAAATATTCATTATTATATTTTTTACATTTTAGTTTGTAAATAACGATACTTTTCTAGCCAAATATATGTACTTTAAAAACTAATAGCACCCATTATTATCATGATCATTTTTCATGATCTTATTACCAATAAAAATTTCATCAATATAAATATCCCGTGCAGAAATATACTCGGCATATCCCTAATTCGGGCTACATCCTAGTCAGTATTACTGATGATTTGCTGATGTAAATAATAGATACCAGATCCGAGTTAAATTTCTCTTCAATCATCTAATAATTGTCTTGTATTAATTATTACTTTATCGACTTCATTCAGATTTCGTTATCTTTTATCGATGTTAGAAAGAAATACGTGTTTTCTATAGTCAAAGTTTCAGAAGTAGAAAACTTAGGGAAATTATTAGGCTTTCTATCTTGGATCTAGCCATATTTCCTTAACTGCTCCCTATTTTGGAAAATGACGAGAATTAGGAGAAGTAGGAGAATTAAGGAAATGGTTAGACTTTCTATTTTAATTCTAGTTAGATTTCCTCAACATTTTCTAATATTGGAAAGAACGATGTCTTTTCTAGCCATGACCTTATGCGTACGAAAATTATATATATATATATATGTATGTATACACACACAATACACATATATATTTTTTATAGATGAGTGTGTGCGTGCGTGTATATGTGTACATATATATATATATGCAGATCTTTCCAACATGAGAAAGAATTTAAAAAATTAATTTATGATCTTAAGTGTTGTACATTCATATGCAAAATATATTATAGTAATCCCATATTGCGTTTTAGCATAGTGAATAATGCGTTAGCTTGCGAATCGTAGAGTCTTGGGTTCTCGATACTCAGCGGGGGTCGGAATTTTTTTCATCGAAATAAAATAATTTATATGTTCAACAGAAATGTTTAATATTAAAATTTACAATAATTAGTGTAAAAAAAATATATTAATAATTATTAATTGTTAACTGAAAATCGTATACGTAATACGTAGTAATGCAGATAGAAAATAATTTATAAATTCTAATTAAATGGTATGCGTTACCTAAATACGTAAATATATTTTTTATTTTAAATAAATAAATATTAAAAGAGTGAAATAATTATTCACTTGATCGAGGACACGAAATTAGAATAATTTATCAATCGTCTTTATTTCGAGATTTTCTGACTAGATTCTGTCTAGTTTCTAACTCGTTATACCTACTAACATCTAAGCTCGTTCCCTATAAAATGCTATTACAAGTGGGACAAATCAGAACTAGGATTAGACTAGATTTCCCTTCTGGATCCGAACATTTAATAAGGAAAACTAACCCGATACTAGTTAGATTCGAGAAGGAATTTCTACACGAAATGTTTAATTAAACAATTGATGATTTGAATTGAAAAAATAATTATTCTCATAAGAAATATAAATAAACCGTGCTATTATCGAGTATGTCAAATTTAAGCCTGCTGATAAAAAAACCATGTAAAAAACAGCAGAATCAATATATAAAAAAAAAGTTAAGCTCAGCACCCCTTCTAATCTGACTAGTTTAATCGTTTTCCTTTATACCTACATTAAGCACAAATGATCAGTGTTAATATGTCCAATTGACAAAAAATCTACACCAATAGATCCGTGATATCACGCATTCAACATCATTTTCAATTCATTTCATCGAAAAAAAAATCTACATTCGACCCAGTTTAAAGTAAAATTATGCTACCGAAGCGGTGTAGTGGACTCCTGGGTGATAAAAAAAATCAGTGAAACTACCTTTTCGATCGGTTTTATAGCCGAAAGGAGTCTGCTGTATCTATACCGGGGATTGGAACTATACATATATATATATATATACTTTGTTTGGCGAACTGTGTGCGAACTGCTCGTAAAAGACTGATCTCTGCGTAAAAGTGTTGTCCGTGAGCAGAAGTCTCCCTCCTTAGGGCTCGGTTTAAGGACCGAGCGGAGTACGTATTTATTTTATTTTTTTTTTTTTTTTGAACAATACAGCTCTCTATTCTGAATTAAAGAATTTTGCAAAGTAATAGCTGGCTCTTCATTTCTGCACGAAGGCGAAAAATAAATCAGGAAAATGTATACATATCGTAATCTATTAATAGTCTAAGGAATAGTCTAAGAAAAATTAGAAGTTGTAACTGAAACATAGAGAAGATCTATACTAATAATGAGGATTTTATATAATGACTCGAAAGATTCAATGAAGAAACTAGAATATCTGATATTATTATTAATTTCGATTTAAAGTGACTTCATCGACTTTTATATATTGTTACCGTCGGTGTAAAAAAATTGGATAGAGTATATGACGTATTCAAATTTCAAATCCTGTCGACGAATAAGTTGGTTAAAGCAAAAAAAAAATAATTAAAAAATTGTAATTTTACATTATGGCTTGCGGACAAAACGATCCATACATAATCTTAAAGTCTTACCATATTTATAAAAATCATTGGAAATTAAACATTATTGATTAAGTGGTTTTTAAATGACAAAAGCAGTATTTTAACATATATTAATAAAAATAAAATTCAAGCTCATTAAAGTTAGAATACGACGGTTTAACATTTTTAGTATTCTGAACGATAGTTAATGCATGGATCAATAATAAGAAATTTATTATGTTTAAAAAAACAATGAAGAATGTTTTATTTTTGTAAATACCAAGCCTCTCCTTGATTTTGCCAGGGTCCCTCGTTGGTACAAACATACTCGATGGAAACAAGCTCAAGTCAGAATTAAGATGCGCGCATTAAAAATTCCGCGTCAATGCAAAAAATATGGAACGTAATTGAACTAACGGAGTTAGCCGTGGCGACTATTGGAAAATTCATAAGAACAAAGAAAACGATGGACATTATAAGTATCAATTGTAAACGGAAGAATAGCCAGAAAACAACGATTTACTTTACAAAGAAGGTCTTTTTTTAACGTAAAGGATGATATTCCGATGCAATATTCCGAACTATCGCGGCCGACACGTAAAATAAGAATATAGTTCTGAAAAGCAATTCACAATATTGTCCTCGGCGAGAGACAAATACTCAAAAATGAAAGCTCGCGATGAACGTTATCAAAGAATATCGCCAGGCCGCGAATTCTTTGATGTCGCCACTTTGTCCCCAGAGCAGTATTTGCGGAGGACGCGATGGTGAAGGGGAGGGGAGTGGAAAAAAAGAACTGCAGTCACCGCGCCATAACCAAAGAGGAATAGCAGCCCTCGAGACGAATGGCGGGCGAGCTTCCAGCTATGCTGAACTGTCTTGAATTTATCATTATTCTCCATCTCTTATTCTTTCCTGCGGTGGATGGTGCCGCGTGCATTTCCTTCTTTCACTCCCCGTCCCTGCCTTTTACTGTTTCTGTACTTCCATCCTTTCCAATGACTGCATCAATTTTCTTTTTACCGAGATATACGTTGGCGATGGTCTTTTTAAAAAAGAATACGTTATATTTTGTGTATTGCTCTATATATAAGTATGCCCATGAGGTTGTGTAACATAACATCTCATAGCAATGCATGAAAATAAAATATAATATAATAACCATAGTTTTATTTTTATTTTAAAATAAGTGCCACAAATAAAATTCTTTTGTACATAAAGTTCTATGTTTCTATTTATTTATTCTGATTTTTATAAAAAGTTTCTTTATACTTTACTATAATTAATTATTTCATATTATAATATAGAGAAAAAAAATAATAGAAACTTTTTATTGCTATTTTGAAAAAATCCACGGCACGTATCTGAAATTCTAGTATAAATTTGAAGATTTGTCATATCTTATAGATTAGTTTTGTAACACATATAATTCCAATGGATGTTTTTTTATCATAATATTATCATATTCAACAAAATGAATATATAATATATAGTAAATATGTAATATTTTTGAATGGTGTAAATTATAGTTTTTGGGATAGGAAAATCAGTATATAAATATATTCCAAGATCCTTGATCCAATATTTCCTAACTTAATCAGATTGCTGTGTTGCAAAAAAATAGCTTATCGAAAATTTATTTTTGAATATTCTTTTTTAATTCATAGCTGGTTTACAAAACATATCTACTAAATATACACTCCCAAAAGAGTACTCCCCAATAGTACTCCCCTAAATATACAATATATGCTCTTTAGTAATAAATGTTAAAGTAACACCATTCGCTATATGACACCTTGACATATTAAACATTGAAATTATACGTTGAGTATTGTATGTTGAGTATTGTAAGCTAAATAAAAAAATATGACTATCGGTATTCTGAAAATAATATAATTATAATGACACTGAAACTATCCTTGTTTTTCATCATCTCCATAAGATTTCAAAAATCAAAACTACTACTAAAAATATCAATAATAAATAGAAATAATAAATATGATATTGTTAACAAGTAGTACTCAACTAAAAGACTAATAATGAAATTATATATATTCTATCCTCACCCCACTTAACCTTAAATGTAAAGCACGCATTTATACTACTGATGAAACGTAGGTTTTAATTTACATAGGTGTTACTGTACATTAACATTAAATTTGCATTATTTAAAATCCTTAAAATGTGAATACTTTCATAACTTCTCTCCTATATTTATTTCTACCCCGTTCTAAAATATTCACATTTTCAAAACCAAGATAATGCAACAAACTTATCAATGATATTGATCAAAATTATCATACATAATTTTTTTCAAATATATCTACCTGTTGCAGCAATAAAACAGTTGCCCCAATCCTTCCAATGAATTTTATAATATTTAATAAATGTTTAATTTTTAAACATTTATCATCCTTATTTTTATAATGGCCAAATTAAGTACCTAAGTTCTTATTATTTTTGTAGTAAATTTGAGCATTACTTATTTTTTAATAACTTTGAATTATTTCATTAAACATTTCATAGATTGTATCATAAGAACTATTATATATTATTTTGAAATTTATTTTTCATACTTTTTGTCTACTTTTTCTGCTGTCATTAAAATTATATTATTTTATAAAGACTGTAAAGCTGATAAAGAGATTGTTAGTTTACATTGGCATATTTATTTAGAAGTCGGTAAAAGATTGCAAGGCTTCCACATTTAAGAGCAGTATCGAGCAATAGATTTTTAACACTTAAAATAATTACTATAACTGTTTCAAAATCTATTGGCTATCATAACGGTATTTTTATTAATAGCATAAATATATTTCATAGCAACCGACAGTTCTATCAAGCGATCAAAGCATTTTTTAATGAAGTTACAGACTGAAGACCTGTAACCAGTTGCTTAAACTATCACGTGTTGTGACTACCGTGACAGCTGTCGAATTAAAAAAAAATTGTATAAAACACTATCGGAGCATCTTTAATTTTGCTTACACGACACGTTGGTAAGTCTGCACTTTTCCACGATTTTATATGATTTTATCATACCTATCCCTTTTTCATATTTCACCGTCAGAGAATGATTTCGTATACCTCTTCAACTCTTCTTTTTTTATTGCGCGTTACAACACCCACGATTGTCGAACGTTAGCGCGAGCTCAATGAGAAGCGCGAAAAATAGGCCAGAGACAGGGAGAGAGAGAGAGAGAGAGAAAGATAGACAGAGATACGCCAACGAGTGGCGAGAGGGAACACAAGAGAATGGGAACCATTTGTCGCCCACCCGCCCGGCTGGGGATTCCGATCAATCTTACCTTTATGCCGTTGTCGACAGGCCCCTCAGCGTTTGTCAGTATTGAAAGAAAACTTTATCGCGATCTAAAGAGCCGCGTAAGCATTTCGACATTCGCCAGTTCTTCGAGCGAGATAGGACCTTGTGGATATCCGCTTCGGGTTTCTTTTTGTTTTTCTCGGCGAGCGAGTCGGAAAAAGAATGAGGGAGACGAAAACTCCGACCAAGACAAGAGCTGGAAGTTCCCGGGCGATGATATAAGCCACATTTCATTTCTGTGCTTTTCTATTTAATTTTAACCCATGTAATAATTCTCGTACGATGATAGGTTTCATACGTGCAGTAAAACAGTTCCTCAATTGATTAGAAAATATTAATTAATTTAAAGTCGGTTGAAAAATTGTAATTATTGATGCAATCAGTTGTTTTCAATGTATTACCTCAGAAATATTAATACATTATTATTTATTCCTTTTAAATATACCCATTACATAAACTAACTCAAATTTATTGTTAATATTTATATAAATAAGTAGTGGTACTAATTAAAATTCGTTCAAATTTGCATTTTTCTTGTGTAAACAAAAATATGTGATAAATATTCTATTAGATTAGCTCGAAGTTTAAGAAAATTTAATCGCATCTTAATGAAAGAAAAGATACAAGATAGATTTATAAAATTATAAATTCCACTTACGAGCACCGCTAAAAGTAGACTAATAAATTGTCAGTTTTACAGCCTTTTTGTAACTTACATAATGATAGGTTCGACTACTTTTATTAATAATCATTCCTGTTTTTTAATAAAGAAATGAATTTTGATTTTTATAATTCAGATTCTACGGATATAATTGTAAATAACGAAAATCAAGCGACCATTACGATTAGATTAGTTTTTGAGGAAAACTGTGTGACTAACTAAAATATTGATTAACATAAATCTCTTTTTGACAAAAAACAGTAATGATCATACATTTTTAAGAAATTCTTTCGAAGATTGTGCTGAAAATATGATGAAAGAACTAGCAGTGTTGGCCAATTTTAGGTTCAAAAGAATACTATGAATTGTCAGGAGATGGAAGATCTTGTTTCTTCTTCTCTTTGGTATACATTTCTCCCTGCTATAAACCTGAACGAGGATAATTTTTCAGGAATAGAACGCTCCATTTTGGCTCGTTTCTGCCGCAGCGCGGGATGGCTTTGTGCCGGAGCTTAACTTCTCAGCCAATCGTTTTACTTCCTCCACCCTCCCCATTTGGATTCACGACCATTGTGCGTAATGATGAACGACGACGGAACTTCCGCAGATCGCTGTCCTCTTCGTCGCTTTGCGCCAAAAACTTTTCGCGTTAGATTTGACAAATAAAAAGGACGCGGCGAAGAAAAGATGAGAAAGGCGGTGATAATAGAGGAGGGGGAGGGGGTGAAATCAACAAGGAAAGAAAAGAAAAGCTGGGGATGATAGCGCGATTAATCGAGATTTGTCTCTAGTCGCGCGTTCCTCGTAAGTTATCTTTGCTGATGGGAAATAAATGTGAATTACTCCGTATCCATGTTTTATAAAAGATGCCTTGTCTGCCAGTGAAAGATGAAAACGATCCTAGTTTGAAGTTCTTTTAAAGCTAGTCTGAATTTGGATTTGAATTCTAAGCCTCCTCCATTACAAATTGCTCGATATTGCAAAAAGTACTTTTTAGTTTCCTAGCTTTTATTCCTCAGAGTAAATTCCACCTAATTATTTTTACTATCATTAGGTGATTCAATGCTTTAAGTTTTCTTGAGTCACTGATGCTTATTGGACCTCAACAAACAATAATCATTTTTATTAAAAATGGATAAGTTTGTTACCTTCAAACAATATATTTGACGAGATTCCCATAACGTAAATTTTGTTGTTGCACAGCATAAATTACTGTCTGAGATACTGTCCATGTGACAATCCTATGTATGAAACTTATATACTGAAGAATAAATCGAGGAACTAAAAGGGGAGATAAGTTTTTACCACAGCACGTCAAAATTATAGATTTCAGATTGTTTTATAGATTAAGTTAAGATTGAGTTAAACGTAGAATTTCAAGACGATAAGGCTTGCATGCAGTATAGACGTATCTTCAGCTTTTAATCTTACATCAACCACTAGTCGAATACTGACGTTTACTACAAAGAATATAATTTACAAAACCGTGACCGTAGAAAATAAAAATCAAAACATCGACCGCACAATCAATAGACAAGGTACATTAGCGGGTCGTGCGAATTAGATGTGTCATATGCCAACTTATGATAAATATGATGAATGAGCCGCACATGTAGAGAGCGCTCTTTTGCATCGTAGGCGCAACGAATGTACTATAAGTAGAAACCTAGGCAGGTACTTTTGCACATCGTGAAATAACCGCGAGACGATCCATTTCATTAAACGGCCGTAATTCCTCCTGTATTAGATATTCGATCCTCGTCTCGGAACTAAATCCCGCGATTTTCGATTGATTTACCGATCCGCGGGCAAATCTTAAATTGGCCCCCAACGATGTGGATCGATTCGCCGTAAACGAGATTTGGGAGACCGTTGTAAGCTCGCGCGTACGCGTACGACTCCAGCGACTGGCCAGGGGCCATAAAGCCCTCGGCGGTAGAGCCGTCCATGGGGATTAGCCCCGAGTCCATCCTCGTGGAAAGTTGGCGTGTCCCACCCCAAACCAGCGGTCCGCCCCCCCCCCGGGCGCTTTAATGGCGCCAATCCCTAAACCTTTACGACTAATAAAACATATACATAACTATTTGCATCCTAGGTCGTCCGCGCGCCACCGATTGCATGATACATACGTGCGCCCGCGATCCACGGGGCTTGGGGCGTAAAGCGAATTCTCGCTCCGCTCCCGTCTCTCAAGTCGTTCGCTTTCCAGCTTTTCGCCAATTGTTCGTGTCGGAGGTTTTTCAGTTCTATTCCTCGGTCTTCTCGTTGTCGTGCACTAGACGCTAACTAACTTCGCTTGACTCGCTTGCTTCAACTGTTTAAAGAAAAAAAAAAAACAAAAAAACACTACACATTAGAATCAAGTGAATATTGAATTCGTATGGGACAGTATTTTTGATCTGTACAGATCGATATAATTTTATTAATGTTCTTTTCTTCGTTTCTTTACATAAATATTTTTTATATAATTTACTTCCAGGCAAATCTTAAATGTGCATGTGAAATAAATAGTAGAATCGAATTATAATGTAGAATAGAATTATAATATAAACATACTAAGCATTGCCAAATCTTGATGAGATATAATAATTTAAAATTATTTAACTGATTAAAAAGCTCTATATTTCAATTTTGTGAAAATTGAATAAAATACACATGACAGCGGAATGAATCTGTGAGATACACATTAGATAAGAAATATATTTCAACTGAATTTCAATATAATTCCGTTCAATTATCATTTATTTACAAGTTTACAAAAATTTGTAAATAATAATCTAAAATCATCATTGATTTAGTTCATCGACAACATAGAAAATACAATAAGTTAATTATTGTTCACGTTTCTGTAAAAAAAAAACTTTTGTTTGATTTTATACTGGAAAATCCAAGTAATGTAAAATAATTATGAAATCGAAGAATAACTATGAACTATCGAAAAATATTGGCAGTCAATGCAAAGAAATATTCAATTTACAGTCATGAGTTCATAGTATTACAGTAGAGTATTATGGTGGTTGTGCTTAAGTAGACAGGAAACGACTGTTACTCACTTGAGTATCTTGTGCTCTAGAATGTATACAAAAATGTAAACATACTATTGAAAAACTGCTTGGTTATCGTTAGAATTACGATGAAAACCATGTGGTTTTTATTACAGTATAGAATAATCAGATTAAAATTAAAAATAGCACTTATGTCGGCTATTCTGAATTAAATTAAAACATATTTTTATCGGTCTTACAGTATTTATAATATAATATATTACCTAAAATAATGACAGTCAGACTGTCCTTGTTTATACTCACCCCCGAAGTTTTATTGTTTTTGAGTATTCTTATTTTATTTATTATTTTATTTTTATTTTTAATTTTAATTTTTAATATAATATATTCTAGTGATATGTTCTATTTCAGATTCTTCGGGGGTGAATATAGACAAGGACGGTCTGACTGTCATTATTTTAGCTAATATATTATATTATAAAGACTGTAAGACCGATAAAAATATTTATTAATTTAATAATCAGATAATAATTTGCTTCTTCGAAGAAAACAACTAAGGTGCTTTTCAAAAACCGGTTCAACAGCAATTCTGCAAACTTAACGATTGATGATAAAGTATTCTCATGTATAACTGCTCTATTGGCAGAGCGATTTCTAATATGAAACGAATATGCACAATGGCTTCGAAGACAGAAAGGATTTAAGTTTGAACTGATCTTACTGAGACTCCTTTATAATGCACGAATGTGACGACGAAAAGCGAGTCAAATGGATATATTCTAGCCGCAATTAATTCTTTATCTCGATTTCAGAGGGTTGGAATGCTTTGTTACCGCTGTTTTCGTTGAATCGACATTTTGACAGAAACGCAGCACATGTAAAAAAATAGTCTAGTAAAAAAAGTACTGAATACAGCGTCTAAGCGTATTTATTTAACATAGGTTTGGAGCTTCAATTGTAAAATTATTTTTAAGATATACTGAAAAATATACTAAATACAGTAAATAAATATTACTTATAAATTCAGTACTATTTCAACTGTCTGCTAATGCGATATAAAATTTTGCTTCATCAAATAACTATAATTGAAATAAAATATATGGATGAATTAGAATAAATGTAAATATATTAATAGAAAAAGAAGGAAATAGACTGAACAGATTTTTACGTAGTCGCTACAAAATCATTTTATTAAAAAATGGAATATATAAATTGTATAAATTATTATATAAATAAAATATTACATTATTAAATATCAATATTTAAAATATCTTATTATTTATTATTATATATAAATATATTATATATCGATTGTTATACTGAGATAAAAAGATAATTATATGCAAGCTATGAGTAATACTAATGAAATAAACATAAGGTTCTACATACTTCAAAGAGAAATTTTTATTAACCGAATCCACGTTAGATCGATATTGTCAAGTTTAACGTCATAATAAAATATATAAGAATATCGTTCGTATCAGTGATCAACATTGGATAGTAACTAAATGAAATAATCTATAGGTAGAATATAAAAAATGCATCCATACACATTAAAGCAATTATCCCTTTTTATAACTTTTCTACTCTCATACCGCGCAAAATCATTATACTAAAAACTCAGAAGCTTAAGGATACTTAGGCGAGATGGAGAGCTAGAATGCGGTATAGGAATATCAAGTGTAGCCTTACTCAAGTCAGCCAAGTTAATTGCGAAAGTTTTTGCATCATAATTTTTCATATTTCTTTTTTCGCTGATCGCTGTAACAGCCAAGACTGCGCGAAATTTTAAAAGTTTTAGAGCAAATAGAGTTGTCTCGTCTTTTCTTTACCACATCCCTCTGTCCTCAATATTTTTTGTTTTTTGACCAAGCAAAATAGGAATAAAAGTAATAGCGAGAAAGAGAGAGAGAGAGAGAGAGGGAGAGAGAGTGAGAGAGAGAGAAGTAACTATAGATAGATTGTTAAAGATTAGAATTAAAATTTAATATACATTCGATTAATTTTTAATGCATTGTCCCAAATATTTCTCTGCGGAACAAAACATAAAATTCCAATAATGGCCTTGTGTTATCTACGCGATCTGAAATATTTCAATAATAATTTAACATGCACTGCTATAAACATACAGTTAAAGGTATAACATATTATATTTTAGAATAATGTATTTATAATTCCAGTATCGTATCAGTGTAATGCAATATAATCAAGGACTTGATTATTTCTTGAACTATATTTTCATCGATGGTTTTAAAATAAAATTCATACAACCACGTCGTATTTTCAAAGAAAAAATACATTATTGATAAGCTCTATTCATTGGATAATTTTGTACTCATTGTCGAAGTACAACTTTATAAAAACTGTAAATAGTCCGGTATTCCTATTCCAACAGTGAAGATACGATTTTTTTACGTAGACTCGCGAAGATGAAATGTCGTTAATTGATTCTTTGAAATTGAAAAACTCAAATTTGATATAATACTAAATTGTAGATATTGCTACTGAAACAATAGTTAAATCTATCAATGTAAATATTTCTGAATTTGAAATTTTGTTTAATAAAATTATTATTTAAATTTTACGTTATTTAAACAACACCATGAATTCTCTATTCGTGATATTTCAAGTTTTATTATTGTGTTACGAAATTAAACCCTTATTATCGCAAACTGGCCCAGAAAATAAATACGATAACAATATTGACCTAGAATGTGTTAAGCTTCAAGAGAAATTTTTCGGACCTACGGTTTCCACACTGTCTAAGCCAGGCAACCTGGATAAAGTTGAATTTTATTTAGCTGCCCGCGGCCTAAAAAGTGGAATGAAACTAAGTACAAAAAGTTTATCAGTTATTAACACTGAGTACTTCAATCCTTCTGTAAAAACTTATATTATTATTCATGGATATAGATCGAATTATCAAATGCCGTGGATAACAGAATTAAAGGATAAGCTCCTTAAAAATGTAAGTACAATGAAATTCATAAAATAATAAATAATTTTTTTAATTATTTAAATCATCGAACTTCCTTATTACAATCATAAACATACAAAGTTTATAAATTTATTTACATTATAACTTCGAAAAATGGAATTTTAACAAAATTTAATAACAGAAGTTCTTACAAGTAAAATAGTTTAAAGATAATTAAAAGGAATGAAAAATCCAGGAAAATATATTGTTCCTTTTTATGATTTTTTGTAATCTAAATAATGAATTTTTCAGTATTTTAAATGTTTGCATACTTTAAACGAAGTACTAGCTTAGTCAATTATTACAATGAATTGAATACCTTATATTACAGAGAAAAATTAATATCCTATTAGTCGATTGGAGTAGCGCAAGCTATAATTGGAATTATATTAATTCTGTCCGCGATACTATTGCAGTAGCAAAACAGTTATTTAAGTAAGTAAAATTTAAGAAAATATAATTTTAAACATTTTTTATTTAAACAATAATTTATTTGTTATGATTAACACAGTTTTTTGGAGACGCTACAAGCTACAATTCAGCCGAGAGACGATACAGAAAACGTATTATGGAATAATCTTTACTTCATTGGTCACAGCCTCGGCTCTCACATTAGTGGCCAGACAGCGCATCTCATTCGAGACAATAAATTTTTTAACGTTGAGCGAATTACAGGGTTAGATCCGGCTCATCCTTGCTTTGAGAAGGAACATTTAGATGTAAGACTTAATAAAAACCACGCGAAGTTCGTTGACGTGATCCATACTCAAGCGGGCGGATTCGGAATCAAAGAACCAATTGGTAATTTCATACACGAATAGTCTTATGTAATATTATACATCCATCATGCAGTCAAAAATGATAGTTGACAAAACAAATAATAAGCAAGTTTCGCGTTAGTTGTATGAATTCAAACTCCCTTGAGAATAGTTTTCTTCCATGAAATAACCTGTATAAATTCAAAGATCTACATAAGACGTAACGTCACACAACTGTTAACTTTCATTTTTCAAAATAAACTTTCTTTATTTCATTCTTTATTTTAAACTCAACTTTAACACAATCTTACTATTATTTATCGCAAACAAGTTGTCGCAATAAAATATAATATTTGTTATTATATACAGTTTACATAATTATATAAGTACATTATTTTATTTACGTAATGAAAATATTATATTTTAGGACATGTTGATTTTTACGTGAACGGTGGTGTTTTGCAGCCCAACTGTACTAAATCAAGTAAGCAGAGTGTTCTATATTAAATATTATATACCTTTCAAGACTTCAAATGTAAAATTTTTCCATTTATTTTCTGTTTTCCGATTTCATATAATCGAATGTACATAAATATTTGTATCTCTGTTAGTGTTTACTACTAATTTACAAAAGAAGATATGTAGCCATACGTCAAGTTGTACCGACTTCATTGCCTCAATAGATATACCAAATTCCGATGACTGCAAGTTTTGGGGTTACAAATGGGATGGAACATACGATAATGCAGTGAAAGTTTTTGATCAATTAAAAGTAGAAAAGCCATGCTTAGGTTGTCCCGAAATGGGCATTAATGCTGTAAATGATCAACCCATTGGAATATTCTTAGTATTTTCTACCACCAACAAACCACAGTGTAGTAAGTAATCGTATATAGTACCTAGTTCATATTACAATTAATATACTGTGCATAATATTTTAACAATTTTTCAACTTCATTTAGATTGGAAACGTCAGAACATCAAAAAAGTTTTAACATCATTGCAGGTATTATTCTTATCTTTATTATTTAACCTGAAACAATTTTAATCAATTTTTAAACATTACACTTGTCAATTTATTATTTATAAAAATAAATCTTAATATAAAATTGAGCTTACAGGAAATAAAACAAAAAAATTCCTCGATAAGAAATTATTATAAGAAGTACAAAGTAAAATAAAGTGAGAAATCTCTTTATTTTCACCTATCTCATTTATTGGACAGTGGGGTCTTTAGAATCGATTTACAAATATTGGAAACTAAGCTGTCACTGGATATATTTACAATTCAATAGATACTTCATCAATAAGTCATTCAATAGATTCTTTAAATACTCACAAAGTAATAAAATATTATTTTGTATATATATATATATATATATATATATATATATATATATATATATATATATATAATTCAAATATAGCAATACTATATAAATATGTATATTTTAATCTAAATTTATAGACCAAATATTTTGATAATCGAAATATTTAATCTTATTATAGATCGAAAAAATTTCATATTGAAATAAATATAAATAAATTGTATGCATCTACTAAGTAATATTTTTGTGACAAAGTTTATATATTTTGTATTACCTCTTCATATTACAAAATTCAAACATAATCATTTTTTCAATGTGACATTGTAATCTCAATAATGGAGGAATTTTTAATACTTTTTTAATTTCTACAATAATTCCAATGCCCAAGCCGAATTTTGGAGCGGAAAGTTATTTAAAAAATGGCATGCTTGTTAATGAAAGGCTTCGACTTTCTGTTCGGTTAATTGATAGGCAAAGTTATTGTATCAATTAATTCACAAATAAAAAGACAAAATTAAAATTAAAAAAAAAATAAATAATGCAGAAGACTGCGACCAATGAGCATGGTAAAGTATTGTTAAAGACCTTTTGACTGTTAAATAAACTTGAGGACAAGACATATGATATAATATAACCAATTCGTAATCGATATCGAATAATTCTTATTTTATATCAATTTTTCAATTATGAAATCGTTTAATGTAGAGATTAATAAGAATAAAAGATAAGAACATTCTTAGCAAGTTTCATAAATCTCGATTAGTATTGATTACCGTTTCAGCTCGGCCGTTTCAGCTGCTTCACCATTATAAGGTTCAAAATTAAACCAACGTCTAATTACTTGGTTAATAGTTTGATTAAAAATAAAATTCTTGCTAAGATTTAAATTCTTACTAACACGCGCATAATAATTAATTGAAGTAGACCAAAATCCATCTCATTAAGTCCCGTGAAATCGTCTCATACGACGAAGTACTGCGTCAAATGAAAAGCGATCCGTAATTAATCCGGACAGAGCACGCATTTAAGCATTTAAAAGCTGTTCACTGGTGAGAAAATGAATCAGCGGATCTTCGCAAACAACGGCATCGAGTACATCGACTTGCCCAAAGAGCCCGCGTCAACCGCGATACGTTTCAAAGATCGTTTAATGACGCACAAAGAGCGTTATGCAATGCCGTTAAGGCTAGGAAGAGTGCATGTTGACTCGAACTCTGTGCAGAGTTCTCTTTGAGCGATAGCCAAAAAATTTACCTCCTCGCCCGTACAATAAGATTGTCTTTATGGATTTATGAAAAACGATAGGGTCCTGCAAATAAACCACCTATGCGTCAGGCAAAGGTGTCTGTTCACCGACTATCTTGGTCCAGCTTACGATATCGTTTCTCTGCTCCTAAGAAAATTGTAATGTATCATATATATGATCTTTATGAAACCTTCTTGATACATGCCACAATATACGAATCCATTTGAAATAGTTAGGATAATACACCGTGCAATTACTAGTTCACTGTTATGTTATTTTATATAACTGTGGCTATTGAGTTTGGCACTGCAGTTGGTTCAACGTATAATAGTGCTACCGTCACGCACTAATGCAGAATGTGGGCATTTTAGAAATTTAAAATGATTATTCAAAATGTGATAGAATTATCCAGGCGATAGAAATGAGTTGAAAATAAGTTTTAAACGCAACTTTCTAGGCCACGATTAGGGCTACCGTTTAATCTCTTAATTCACTGCGTACAAGCTGCCTACATTTGCACGTCCCCTGCTGGATATATAATGGGTTCGGTAACTGACAGATACATCAAGGGCGCGTGTTACCACTAGCGCAAACCCTATCGCTCTAGTCCAAGTAGACGTCTCTGCCTTCCTATCCTTTCTGGCAGTAAAACGACGAGTAGGCCCAACGAACTTTTAATTAGGTATACTTGCGGACGTTTATATAGCTTATTAGTTGTATTTCATAACCGTGAGTATTGTGTAATTTTGCGTGGCGCATCTTAGGAGCAGAGTACCTGGCTTTGTGGAGATTTTGGGTGAATATTCTCTGAAAAAAATCCATGTCGTGCACAGTGGTTGGGCTTTACGCTGAGAGCTCAAACCGTTCCTGAAACGTCAGGGCCACGACACGGAGCAGGATGTAAATTGCGGAATGCGTCTTCCCTTTCGACCTGGCTTGCCTCCCGAGTACCACTTGCGGCAATGTTTATCTGTGCTTAAGATCACCATATTATATGTGTACGTATTTTAGAATATATGGCTGGCATGTATAGATTGATGATGTGTTAATTTAATATATTTTTTAACACTTCTCACGAATTACTTGGTCATATGTTAATCAGTAATATTCGAATGATTTTCAATGCTCTATTTATTAATTGAATTTTCAAACTAGGTATGCGTCACACGAACTACGTTAGATTTTCTAGACGAACGTAAAAGTAAAATAACAGTCCAGGAGCTTTATCACTGCGATAATGTAATTTGTTGTATTTTAAGTGCCATGTTGTAAATGAACGTAAAATTCAATATTAAGATTATGCTTTAAGTTCAAAACTTTTATTCTATGCACGCTTGGATTTTAAAATAGAGCTAATTTACTCAGAATATATATTTCTTGAATTATTTACGTCGGTAGTTTGCTAATAAAATTCAAGCAGTCACATTGTATCTTCAAAGACGAAAATACTTTACAGATAAGCTCTCTTCATTCCTTTTTTCGTACGCATGTTCGAATTACAGCTTTATAGAAACTGATATTAGTATGGAATTGCTATACTAACACCTAAGAACGATTTCTTACATAGAGCCCACGAAGATCAGATTTTATCAATTGGAGGCTTAAAATTAACAAACAGAATTGTGTACATTTTCTATACTACTACATAACTTCAACTGTAGATATTGCTATCGAAGCAATCGTTAAACTTATCAAGCGTAATAGTTCTGGAACTTACATTTTGTTTAGTAAAAATTATTACTTCAATAAACATGAAGCCATTATCAATGGTACTTAAAATTTTGTTATTGTGTTACCAAATTAATCCTTTATTATCGCAAAATGATGAAGAGAATATTGACATAAAATGTGCGGAGCTTCAAGAAAAATTTTTAGGATCTATGTTTTATAAATTCTCTAAATCAGTAAGACTGGATAAAGTTGAATTTTATTTAGCTGTTCACGGTAAAAAAGATGGAACAAAACTAAGTACAAATAGTTTATCAGTTATTAACACTGAACACTTCAATCCTTCTTTAAAAACATATATTATTATTCACGGATATAGATCAAATTATCAAAGTGACTGGATTATAGAATTAAAGGATAAGCTCCTTGAAAATGTGAGTATCATTTAATTAATTAAATAATAATTCAATTCTGAAACAATCAAAATAAATAAAATTCATTATTACAATTATAAACAAAAACATTTATAACAAAAAAGTTTATAAATGTATTTATATTACAACTTCAAAAAATCGAATTATAACAGAAGTTATTACAAGTGGAATAATTTATAGATAAATACAATTAATGAAAAATTCAGAAAAATATATTGTTCTTTTTAACGATGTTTTTGTAATCTAAATACTAAACTTTTCAGCATTTTAAATGTTCAGACTAACTATTTTAAATTTTAGTACTAACTAAGACAAATATTAAAATGAATTGAATACTTTATATTATAGAGAAAAGTGAATATCATATTAGTCGATTGGAGTAGTGGTAGCTACAATTGGAATTATATTAATTCTGTCCGCGATACTATTCCAGTAGCAAAACATTTATATAAGTAAGTAAAATTTAAGTAAATATTGTTTCAAATATTTTTAATCAAATCATAACTTGTTTATTATGATTGACACAGTTTTTTGGAAGCTCTACAAGCTAAAATTCAGCCACAAGATGATACAACAAACATATTATGGAATAATCTTTACTTCGTTGGTCACAGCCTCGGTGCGCAAATTAGTGGCCAGGCAGCGCGACTCATTCAAGATAATAAATTTTTTATCGTTGACCGAATTACAGGATTAGATCCGGCTCAGCCTTGTTTTCAAAATGAACGTTTGGATATAAAACTTGATAAAACTGACGCAAAGTTCGTTGACGTAATCCATACTCAAGCGGGCGGATTGGGAGTAAAAGAACAAATTGGTAATCGTATACATTAATAAGAATATTAAATACTATATATCAAGTATCTCGGACAAGAAATCAATTTTTTTGTTTAGCTCGAATGAAAATTATTTTATAAGATTAAGCAACTTTCAATTACTTTTTATGATTGAAATCTCAAATGTTGGTCGAAATACTCAAACTCACATTAGTTTTCTTATACAAAATAAAATGTATAAAATCAAAACATTTATACGAGACGCCATCTTTGCAAAACTATTCAGATTAATATTTAGTTGAAATTTAGTCATGGCATGAAAGCAGCATCTCCTATCTCGGCTCCGTCCGACATTACAATGTAAGCGACTTAATAAACAGTTAAATAATATCTACGTAAAAAATACTCTTTGTATAAATATATATTCCTATAGATAACATTATGTATAATATTTATTCGAGAAGAAAAATTGTATTGACTCTAATGGATTGAATAATTATTTCCAAATCGATAAAAACTTGATAAAAATCATGTTCTTCCAAATTTATCTCAGAATATAAAAAAATTTAAAAAAAAATTAAAATAAAAAGTATAAATGAGAAATATGAAGTTGTATTATGCAAGCATGGTTACATATTTTTTATTCAAAGTTTTGTCGATCGGAAGGTATAACTTTTCTTCATCTTTCTTGCAATTTATGAATTCTGGATCAAAAAATGTCTCGTCTTTCACTTCCAAGGACGTATCAAGCCAATTTTTGATCTCCTCTACTGAACCGAACTATATTCCTGTAAGAGCGTTCTGCCTTGATCTAAATAATTAGACTCGATACAATAGTCCTTTAATAGTTTGTTCACTCGGAAGCAATTTGTAGTAATGGACATCCTATTTATCCCACCGTATGCAGATCATGACCTTATTTACGTAAATATTTCGTTGGGATTTGTAAACGATTGTCTACATTTACGGTTATCATATTAAATTCATTGTTCGTCATCACGGACAATACAAGTGTAAACATGCTTTATTTTTATATGTTCGAAAGACTCTATTTTTACGATTTCTACCATACGTCAAACGTCACCACAATATTCGGAATCAGCACTCCAAAAACACAAGAAATGACGATTAGGTTATGGCCGCTTTCCGGAGGTCATGACGGTTAGAGTGTTAGTCCTGAGTTAGATTGAAAATAAACTCTCCGGTTTTACTTATTTTTTTCTGGGATCGTAGACGTGGGAGTCCAGATTTATCATTAATTCATATTTGGAAATTTTAGCGGTCACGTAGAAATTCCGGATTGGATTTTTTATGCTTGTCGGATTAGCATTTTGTAAATTGTAACTCCATTATTTATGTTAAGGCTTAAGTCATTTTTGAACATAGGTATTAATTTAGTAATTATTCTGTTTGCTTTAGTTCGTGAATTTGTATTATATAGATTAAATTTTAACTTACGGTGAAAGGTGACTCCTAGGGATTTTACGTTGAATTTCCAATGTGTAATGTTTATATTTTTGGCGCCAAACATAATGTGGATTATGCAAAGCAAATTATTGTTTTCATTATTTTAGATTGGATTTTAGTGTGAAGATGATTCATTTTGATATTTTTCACGGTATCAATTTTCTTAAGATACCGTTTATCCAGTCTTTTATTTATTATGCTTCCAGTTGCTATGCTTAGTGATATTCTCGGTTAACTTTAAAATTTAGTGCAGTGAAAAATTGCCGTATCGGAACTTGAATGCTTTTTGTGTATGAGATTGCTATTTGTTATATGTGCATTTAGGTGGGAAATAACCATGACTTATAGTGTTTTGCTCGTTGCTTTCTTCCAATCTTTCCTTCAATTTTTGGAAAAGTTATTTTCCAATTTTGGAATATTAGTTGAATGCATGCAGTAAATATGTCAGATAAGGGTCATTATTAGTTTCAAAGGGAGTTTTTTCCACATGAACCTGCTGATCCCGTCTGATCCCAGAGATTTTTTATGTTTCATCTTCTTAATATATTTTTTTTTTAAATTCTATTGTTGTTATGGATGAAAAGTATTGATTCTGTTGGTTTTTATCTCTAGGGATCGACATTCTACTTGTAGTACACGTTTTTGCTAGCTTCCAGATTAACATGTGCTTTATGTCCAGCTTAGCAGTGATCGCATTCCATCAGTATAAGAATTATTATTTATTAAATGAATATTAAATAACTGCCAGTCTATTTTTTTTATGAAATTATATATTGATTCAGGAAAGAAGTCTGATCCCAGTTCATGCATAACTTCAAGGTATCCTTTAATAATAGAATTTTCTTTTATCACGAAATCAATTAAGTCTGACTATTTTAGTTTATTGTCGGCATTATATGTAAATATTATATTTTAGGACATGCTGATTTTTACGTGAACGGTGGTGTTTTACAACCCAACTGTACTAAATCAAGTAAGCAGAGTGTTCTACATTAAATTCTATATAACTTCCAAGTGTAAAATTTTTTCTGCAATTTCAAATCATCAAATATACATAAATATTTGTCTCTCTATTAGTGTTTACTACTAAATTTCAAAAGAAGCTTTGCAGTCATATGTCAAGTTGTAGCGACTTAATTACATCAATAGCTTTACCAAATTCCAGTAATTGCAAGTTTTGGGGTTATAAATGGGATGGCACATACGATAGTGCATTAAAAGTTGTTAACGAAGTGAAATCAGAAAAACCTTGCTTAGATTGTCCAGAAATGGGTATTGATGCTGTAAATAATCAACAAAATGGAATTTTCTTAGTACTGACAACCACAGATAGCCCACAGTGTAGTAAGTGCTTACATATCATTCCTGGTTGATACCACAGTTAATATTTTGTGAGTAATATTTTACCAATTCTTCATTTAGATTGGAATAATCGGGACATTAATAAAGTACTCGAAGCATTGAAGGTATTATATTTTATTTGATATATTAACAGTCTATTAAAAATTAAAAAATATATTATAATTTTTATAAATGCTTTTTAAACATTTTTTATCTATACAATTATTTTTTATATTTGCATTTATAGGAACTAATAGAAAATTAACAAGTAATTCAAAAAAGAATAGCTACTTATAAAGAATACTACAAATAAGGCGTTCAATAGGATTTTTTAAAAACATACGAAGTAATAAAATATGAATTAAAAATACAATCAATAATATATACAGATATATTTCTTGCTCTAAATTTATTAAAATTAAATGTCGTTTGGAATTTTTATTACTATTATACTTGTAAAATATTTTCGTTTGAAATAAATAGAAATAAATTTTAAACATTCACTCAAGTCTAATCAAAAAGAAAAAAAGCATCTATTAGTAGCCTACTATTTAAGAATTTTTATGCTTCTCAATGCGAACAAAAGTGGAACTTTCTATTTGGTCAACTGATAGAATAGAGTATTATATTTTACAAATAAGAAATAAAAAGGCAAAATAACAAATAAGAGAATAATTATTTTTTCATAACTTTGCCGAAAGCACACACTTGATCGCCTATATTGAAAATTATAACTAATTAATAAGGTAAAATATTTAGTATTTTTGACTCTAAGTAAACATAGATATAATGAATTTTATGAATGATCCATGGTCTGACCTGTGATATACTGTGTAAAACGTTGAGCGATAAAGCAGGATGGGGAAAAGGAAGCGTCATCCTAAAATAATATAAAAATGGTGTAAACAACAACCATTAATGCCCTTGCCATAATTACACTTTATTTTTATTCACTGTATTAACTTGTAGGCGCACAAAAAAGCGTCGGCTAGATTATCAGTCGACCAACTCCAGCAGTTAACTTAAAACAGATTTACTTATGCACGAAGTCACATTCATTTCATCTGCAATAGCAGCGGCAGCTGCAAATATAGATAATCTCGAATTGTAAGCAATTGCACTAGTAAAAAATAATCAGTGTTACCAATGTAATACTACTTGATCGTCACATTGTCTATCGCTTCGACGGCATAGGCCTGTACTATGTGCCAGCACCATATCGAATATGAATTTATCGATCTTAAAAGTTCTACTAAATTAAATTGAAAATACTTACATGAGACAATATGTAGTCACAATAATAAAAGTTATCATTTGCAATATTATAAGTAACGTAAAAAATATGAAACAAAGTAAGTATGAAAGCAGAAAAAATTACTGCGATGGTCGAACAAAAGTTTATCGAAAAATAGCGTTTAAAATAGCAATAGATTTTTAGATGTGTAACGGATATAACTTGATATTATCAACTAATAATCGAAAATTATAAGGTAGTTTATAAAATTTTTAATAATGGTCAATTTTTCGATGCAGTGTAATTACTATCAAATTTTGATCCCATAAAAATAAATCATATAAATTTAGCAATTAAAGGAAAATCTCTCACTATTACTTCGATAAAAATGTACAAGACAAATTAATAAATTTAGCGAGTAATAATGTTAATAAATTCATCCTATACAGAACTTTAGAAACTAATAATAATCCATGCTCTTTAAACAAAAAATAATCTTAACCATAATTCTTAAAATCCTATATTGATGTTGTTGATATGAAGAAATTTGACAAAATAAAATTTAATAAACCATTTCACGTTACAAAAATATTTTTATTTGTACTAAGACAAAAAAAGAATTAACCACCTATCTATATAGATACTATCGATAGTTTATTAAGCAAATTAGCACTTATTTTCGAGTATATGATATGAGGATGTATGATAAAAGGACGCGAATAAAATTGTCGTCAAAGAGCTTCAGCAAGGCTAGAACCGACACTGATTCTAACACTCTGGTACTTAAACATATGTCCGTAATTTAAAGCAATAACTTTTATATATTTCAGCATAATAATATCAGTGTCTTTCAGGAACTTAACAATTACTTTTAAAAATAAGAGAGATCTACTTTGCCAGTTCTTAATATCATCAACATTGAGCTTGCAGGATTGATTCAACAGAAAAGATTTTTAATTTAACATGATTATTTAAATTACTAACATCGCTACGTACATTTCTCCTGGACATCGATTAAAAAATATTAAGAAGTATTTAAAGGAAATAAGTGTTCCTTATTCTTTAATATTAAAATTTAAGAATTGCTATTGATAACGAAGTCTAGATTTAAGAGCATTTGAAAAGACATTTTATAACTATTTTTTCAAAATAACAACAAAATAAATTGAAAAAACCAATAGTGGGTAAATACTCAATGTTACTCAATTTATAAATATGAATTTGACGTATATAAAAAAGTATTTGAAATGAATAAATGCACACCATTTAAAGTAGTATCGCATTTGATTACGTTCGTACTGATTATGTACGTATACTTTTTCCCTTTGAATGAATGCTAAAAAAGAAAATCGTGCGGAGCCTTTTCAATAAAAGCGAAAACAGATAACCAATTATAACCAATTATACTAAATTACCAATAATAATTTTGTTTTAATTACGTTTATTCTCTTTAATTATCAATAACCGCATACATATATAATTATATTATGATGTATACTATGTCGAAATAGTCTTCAAGATAATTCGAAATAGTCGTTAAGATTTCATCTAAAAGATGGACATTATATATGTAAATAAATTATGCTTTGATCTAAAATTTTTTTAGTTACTATCAGATACTACAATCCGAAATATTACATTGATAATATCGAACCAATCAACATATTGTAGGAATTTCAGCAAATCTGACTGTGTGTTTATTTTCCGTACACTAATAAGGGTGTTCGAGAATTACTGTCTTTATCCAAGTTGGGTTTCTTTATAAGCTTGTCAGCGATCCATTGATGGAAGTGACCAACTCTCATTCCTATAGTTGGTGCATCAGTCATCAGTTCAGGATAAATGGTCCAGGATATAAGACCTATAACTTCTATTTCTCCATCTACGTATTGTAAAATTGGACCTCCAATATCGCCCTTCAGAATAAAATTAAAAAAAAATTGTATTCCAAAGTATTTAGTAAAATTTGTTCATATTTAGACTACATATATTCTAATATTTTTGGAATATTTTATTTTAGTAATAATATTATTAATATAACTTTGTAGCATTAAAAAATAATCGTTAAAAGCTTACAGTGTAACCAACGACGGGGTTTCCAGGCGAATACACACATAAATTTGAATGATGAAGGTAATAATCATGAGGCACTAGGGTTAGACTAAGAAGAAGTCGGCATGTTCCTGAATCTATAATATCAACAGAGCCGACCTGAAGGATCTCAGGTCTGCTTCCAAGTACAAATGAAGTTTTACCCCATCCAGCTATCAAAGCTTTACCCTTTGGAAATGATCTTCGAGAAAGTTTTGCTACTTTAGGATTTTCAATTGCAATCTTGAGACTTATCAAGCCAATGTCGAAGATCCACTTTTCACTAAAAATCATTATTTTTCTAGATGATTATATATCAAAGAAGAAGAAATAATAAGTAGAAGAAATTATTAATCATTTTATTAGTTGCTTTATGTCCAACTTATTTTCTCTTTTAATAGTCTGAAACCTATTAGAGCTTAGGAATTACACCAATCAATTGATACTGACATTATTAAATTATTCAAATACTAAAGGTATTTATTTTTGTGTATAACATTTATAAAATTTTGAATAATTTTCATCTATTCTCAACTTTAATGTTCAGAGATTATATATTTTAAAAAATTAATAAAATCTATAATTTGTTTAAACTCTTTTTCAATTATTACTTGTGCAGAACTTAATGAGCATGCTTTAATTAAACAAAACAAAACAGTTATTAAGAGCATTGTTTAATACAATTATAAAGTTAATTATTTATATTTTTATTTATTTTTACAGAATATAATTAAATAGTCCTTTGACAAAATACATGTACAAATTTTAATTTTAACAAAAACCGACCAACTCTTTGTGCAAACCGCGTCCGAAAAATGTATTAAACGGAAATTACGAGGTGCAGCTATTAAGGGACGAGACTGATACTGTTATAAATGAAGTACGTATGTGCCAAAGTTTAACGATTGTTAGTTGTTTAGACTGAGACATTCTGTATGCGATGCTTACCGTGTCTGTAGACAAAACAGTCTAGACTTGGTTTTTGTTGGTATAGGGACTGTTTTTTTGTTTTGAACTGTTTGTTTTGGTTTTGAATCTGTTATTTTTGTTGAAAAAATTATCGATGTAACAATAAAGCAACGGATTATTGTGAAATTTTACATGAAACTTGGAAAAGCTGCAATAGAAACTTATGATTTATTTGAGTAAATGTATAAGCATGAATTTTTAGCGCGATCACATATATATATATATATATATATATATATATATATATATATATATATATATAAGTGATTGAACTGTTTTGAAAATGACCGAAAAAATATTGATGATTCACGATCGGGTCACATTTCTGAATCAAAAACGGATGGAAATATTAAATAGTCAATGATCTTGTTCGATTATACCGTTGGTTACTTGTTCGTACGATTCCTCAATCTATAGAAATAAACGAAGAATTTGTGAAACAAATTACGATGTGAAAAAAATATGTGTAAAATTAGTGCCTAAAATCCTGAGATTTGATAAAGCAACAAGAAGCTCTCAAAAATATTTGTATTGATACTTGCGATTGAAAATGATATCACGTATTACAAAGGATAATAACATGTGACGAGTCTTAGTTTTTTATCTATCATCTTGAAACAAAGCATCAATCCATATGCAGGAAGATTCAAACTTTGCTAAGAGTTAAAATATCGAAAATGAGCAAATCAAAATTGCAAGCAAGGACGTATGTTTTTTTTTTAAATATTCATGGAATGTTATACCTTCAGTAGCTTACTACAGGTCCAACTGTTAACCAACGTTAATATCTTTCTGTTCTTCTGTATTAAAAGGAACATGACTCGAGTCTGGTAAAACTGTCAAAGGTAAATCGAAGCGCCTCCTAAAGATGCTGAGAGAAAAAGACGTCTAGCACCGTTTAGAATAATGGAAGATTCGCATAGACCGATATAGGGATGCAGGAGAAGTATATATTGACGATAATCTTAAATATATATAATATCATAAAAAAAAAGTTTCCTATTAATAGCCTCGTTATTTAATAGCCACACCTTCTATTCTGATTTCTTTATATAAAATTTCAGTAAAAATACTAATTTGAAAATTTAAGTCATTCTATCTCGTATAGAATATATTCATCAATAACATAGTTAATTAACTTACCCAATGTTATCTTCGTGCGTAATCGTGTCAGCTATTTCAATTATTTGAACGTTATCATCAGTTTTGTCGGTATAGTACATGCCGATTTTCACTCTAGAATTTTGAAGGTCTCCCTTTATCTTTTCGATACACATTACTGTAGTCAGAATATGATATTCATCGTATATCACTCCAGCACATTCATGAAAATACATTTTTAGAAGTGGTATCTTTCTCTCAATAAAAGCAATGAAAGGAAAATCACTTGGAGCAGCGTCATTGCCATTTACTATACGTGGGTTAATTGAATGCTGCGTACTAACTACAATTTTGAGTTAAAATAATTTAAATGTTATAATATTGTTTCTACTTATATATATATATATATATATATATATATATATATATATATATATATATATATTACCTATTTTTGTTAAGCTATAGACACACATTCTCAAACAAATATACGTACACACTCGCAAGTACATTTCATAAAAAGCATTGCATATAAAACCTGATACACAAAACGGTACAGTAAATGATGTCGTCGAGTAAGTAATAATGATCCTTGAGGTAGTGATTGAGATATACTGATCGTCGCTGATTTGTTCTTGGATTTGTTTCCAATCCGAAAATAAACAGAAGAAGCAATAAGGATGATTTAGGGAGTGAAATACAAATAAGAAACATGAACAAAGGTGCATACGCTGACCAGATAATTTAGTGTATTTTCACTTTGACTTTATAAAAAAGATATTTAAAGTTATTTCGATCACTTTATAAAGCATCATTTTGAAATAGTAGGTGTGTATGCTTAGGTTCGTCTATTACAATTAAAATATAAAATAGCACTTCTAGAAGTATATATGCAGTAATAATGGCTCTCAGTTCTTAAATTAAATTGTTCTACTTCTACAAAAAATGTAATTCTATATAATAATAAACTAAAAAGGTTGAGTTAATATATTCTTTGTAATATAGAGTAACACAAAAGCGTTTTGTTTGAAAATGCATAATAAACACATGCACGCACACAAACTGGAGAAGTCAGTAATTATCTCATCAGTTTATAGCAGAGATATCGCAGTTTGCGCTTAAAGTAGAAAATTCTATGTGTCAGAATCCAACCTTGTTGAATGATTGCGAGAAGATATTACGAGCGATGAGGCCCTGCAAAGAAATAAGCCTCGCGCAAGATGAAGGCAGCAGTTCACTGACTACCTTGGCCTTATCTGCAGAAGCTTCGTGTCCATTTAAACTGATCCTGAATAGATATATATGCCTAGTACTTAGCCGAAACAGATAATGTTCATTATTTATAAAGATAAATGATAGCTGTAAATCATTGTAACAAAGTACGAAATTGTTCAGATTGCAACTTTATTACAAGCATAGAACAAGAATAGTCATGATTGTGAAATACCCTTTACGAGAAAAATTTCTAATAGACTCAAAGTCTACTATTCAAAACATCATGTACAATAGTATTACCTTGATGAAGCAGTGAATTAAGATTCTTAGCTCGTGCAGTTAGTAAATTACTATCATTCGCCGTCTCGACTTCGGCCGAAATAATGACTGCACTGATTACTAAACAGTTCAATAATATCTAAACAAAAATACTCGATGTATAAATCTATAATCCTATAGATAATTTTACCTATCGTCGCTTCCCTGTAAAAAGCTACTATCTCAACGCCTGATTTAAAAAGGTAGTATTTGGCAGACCGTGTTTTTTTGTTTCAATTTCGATTAACCAGATATTAAATTAAACATCACGAATATTTAGTTAGTGCTGCACACTGAAATTAAAAATTGTACTTAGAAAATTACACTGAAATTGAAACAAAAAAATGATGCCCGAAAAAGCACCTTGTTTAAGCGGGTGCTTAGATATCGCTTTTTTATACAGAAGGGATGTGTATATATACATAGTTTGGGAATTATTGGTAAAGTAACTCTTCGTATTTTACTATCATTTTTTTGTTTGAGAGAGAATAAATATTTTGAATTTATCGTGTACAAACAAAAACACGCATTGTCATTATAAATTACTATGATATGATGATATGATGATTAATTAAGGGACGGTAAATTTAGGATCAGGAAACTATGGCTATTATTTCAGCATTCAATATGCTTAATAATTTACAAAGTAATTTTTTGATACACTTGGAAAAAATGACGCCAGAGCCATGTATGACATTAAAGCTCACTCCTAGTGCATTATACATGAAACATTAAAAATGTACTTTTTATGGATACATTGAGTTAGTTAACTCTCGAAAATCGTATTCTGAGCAAACGTAAGATAATGCTTATCTTACAGTTACTAGTCTTTAATACGCTAGATATTTAACAGCAATTCGTGACATTTAATGCTTCCATTAAAGGTAGATGATCATTTAAATAAATTCTGATAAAAGCCTGCGTAGAAATAGAAAGGGATCAAATTAATGAATAAATTTCTCGTATAATTTTAACAATTATTTATATATGATATCAATTAAATTCAGACGAATTTACAAAATTATAATATTATACCTTACCGTCGAAAAATTATTTTTCGCAATTTTCGCACCGATGTAGTCGAAATTTTGGAGAAAAATAAATGAAAAAAAGCACAAAAATACAATATATGTATAGATCTTCTAAAGAAACTTTTAAAAAAATCTTTCAAAAAATTGTTATAAATTTATTCAGGAAATTATTCTCTATTTTCCCAACGTTCTACAAAAGATTTAATTTAATGGTTTTTTGAAACGTAATTGTGTAAAAACTATTGCTGTTTTGATCATAATAGACATTTATCATGATTTGAAACAAATTAATGATTTTCACATTCATTGTAATTTTCTTAAAAACCAATTACCCCATTCAATCTTCTCAAATCTTATTCTGTTTGCAATTCAATTTTCCTTCATGTTTCTTTTTGTAGAAATAACAATATTTTACTTATATAAAAAAAAAAACAGAAAACAAAGGCAGTTTTCGATATTTTGCTACAGAATTTAGTTGTGAAATGTATGCTTCTTTGATTTCAACGATTTATACCCAGGAAGTAAGATTTGTTTACAACTTTTCGGAAAAGTCAACCTTCACCGGTCTCTACTGACCATGTATGTATTATAATATTAAGAAATTTGTCTTACTTCATCTGATATATGTAAGAAACATATAGTGGGAGCTAACTGTTTATATGGCTCAATTCAAAAAACTGTCTCTAACTGACATAAATACATAAGTAACGATAAAAATGAAAAATAAGATAAAAACAGTTCGATACTGCAGCTCATCTTAAATGTCTGATTCAAAGATAATTTTGATATACATAAAATAGTAGTGAAACATATGAATCAAGGTTTAATGTAAGATAAGAAAATATTAAAAGGATTATTATTATTTTTTTATTTTGTTGTTCATAAAATACTGGATTTTAATATCAGTCCTTCATGCTTTTTTATTTAAAATCGCATTTTCCAAAGCTTGTAAAACAAAAAAAATTTTCGTACGCAACGCGCATAACGGGAGGCAAATTTCATGAAATTTTCAAATTATCCATTTATAAAAATTTATTTGTTTCCTTATATTGTTCTCATGTACAATACATAAATTGTATATATTATAGAGTTCATTCACCTAAACAATCATTTTTATTCAAACTATCTCAAAACCCACTTTTCTCCGAAATAAACGAGCGCTAATATAAAATATGAGTTTTGTACTTACCATTAAAAATATTTTAATATACATTCAATAATTTTATTAAAAAATGACGTGTGCTTTTCAAATATATGTATAAAATTAAATTTTCACTCACCTTGAATCATTAATACAGTAAAAAAAAATCGAAATGAAACCATCATGTGAATTTTTGAGAATGTAAATGATTATGAACCACCTATTGGAAAGAATATATATATTTCCATTCCTACTTAAAGTAATAAGATGTATCACTCGAACAATCAAAGTTGTCGAATCTAATTATCTCTGAAGCAAATGCATAAAAGTAGTAATATTAGTCGATTACAATTTATGGCTATACTATCATTTCATAACCCTTCAGATTATATATATTTTTAGTATGAGGAAGTAAACAATATAATTAATATATAATAAAATTTCTTAGTAAAAGAAAAAACAAAACATCATAGAGTATGAAAAGAACACATGTAGTATTATCTTAAATAGAAAAAGGTTGTGGTTAATATAGAATATGAAATAGATTTGGAAGAATAAAAGATTATTCAAAAAAAGAAAAACTCCAACTTGCTTAACTGATAATGTTATATGGTCGGATCGAATGAATTATACAAAACGAAAATTACTGAAGAATATAATTTTTTAATTCATATCATATCATATTATATCACATCACATCATACCATATCATATCATATCATATCATATCGTATCATATAATATCATATCATATCATATCATATTATATCATATCATACTTAATACTAGTTTGTAAAGACAAAGCGTGATTTTGGTGGTCGCGTACACGTCGATAAAATCGAATATTTGATTTTATAAAAATAAAATCGTTGATTGACTACTAGTGCACTTGCTGATATTGTTGGAATTTAAAATGGATCAGTCAATACCATTTTTAAAGGCATTTTGTGCCTGAAAAGAGTGAAATCTCGATTGGTGCCAAACATATTCAATTTTTTGGAAAAGCAGCGTCGCATGGAGGTCTGTCACACAATATTTTCGGGCTATCAGGACAAGATGGAACTCATAATAACTGAAGATAAAACTTGGGCCAACGCTTACGATCCAGAAACAATCGATCAATCAAGCAAATATCGTGTTAAAGGAGAGCGGAGACCGAAAAAAATCACGCCAACGTCGCTCAAAAATTAAGGTTATGCTCACTGTTTTCTTCGATTATCGTGGTGTGGTGCATTATGAATTTCTTCCAACCGGCCAAACAGTAAACAAAAAATATTATTTGAGTGTTATGCAGCATTTGGTTGGTTTTTGCATCACCATATGCACCAGTTCACACTGCATTGAAGAAATAAAAGTCGAATTGGAGAAGGAACTGATGGCCATTCCGGAATGCGAGTATAAAACATGTTTTGAAAATTGGAAAAAGCGTTGGTATATTTTAATTGCATTCGAGGAAGGGGTTTATTTTGACGTGAACGAATTAGATTTGGTAGAATAAATAAAGATTTCAAAAGATATAAATAAATTCTCACTCATATTTGTACACTGTAGTATATATATATATATATATATATATATATATATATATATATATATGTATATATAATATAAATAATGTCTAACTTTTCTCTTAGTCGTTAACATCAATAACTCAGATTAAACTGAAATGAGATATTCTGTGTTATACATGTTATACATTTTTTACATAGCACAGCTTGAATTTGACGGAAATTGAATTTTTATGACAAAGACTATACAAATCTAAAATTAATAATATAAAATAAATCTGATTTTCATGGAGCTTTTATGAGTTTGGAAATAAATATGCCAATAAATAATTCTTAGATCGAAACTATTTTAAATTATAGTACATTTCTATAGTCCTAAATATTTCAAGTATAATATAGAATGAATCAATAGATTTTATGAAAGTCAGAATATTGACAATGTTTTTATTTTCAATGCAGTAATAAAGGTGTTTCAGAACTACTGGCTTCTTCCAAGTTTGGTTTGTATTGAATCCTCTCAGCAATCCATCGATGGAAGTAACCGACTCTTATTCCAACAGTTGGAGCATCAGTCATAAGTTCAGGATAAATGGTCCAAGATATAAGACCTATAACTTCTACTTCTCCATTTATGTATTGTATAATTGGACCTCCATAATCGCCCTTCCACATAAAATAAAAAATGTTGTATTTTAATGTATTTAATGTATTTAGTGAATTTATTTAGTGAATTTTTTTTAAAATTTGAACAATACATATTGTAGTCATAATTAATAATCTATTGCAAATATTTTCTTTATGAATTCTATTATGGATACAACTTGGTAGTAATAATCGTTCAAAACTTACGGTGAAACCAACAACGGGTTTTCCTTCCGAATGCACACATATATTTGTATCATGCAGGTAAAAATCATGAGGCACTAAGGTTACACTAAGTAAATATAGACATTTGTTTGTAGGAAGAATAACAACAGAGCCAATCTGCAGAACATTAGATCTTGATCCAGGTAATAATGAAGTTTTACCCCACCCAACTATGAAAGCTTCACCTTCAGGATATGATGTTTTAGTAAGTTTGGCCGGTACATGATGTTGAATTCCAATCTTTACAATTATCAAACCAATGTCGTAAATCCATTTTTCACTAGAGATAAATATTTTTCTATATAAGATTCGTTTCTTTCTTACATTGCCGAAATTATATCAAGGTGTGAATTACTTCCTCACCCTGTGCGACATGAACTTGGTGAGGAAGCTCATACACTCATTGTTATTCCTTTTATAACGTATACACATATAACGGTCGTAATTTCGACCAAATGATACTATTCACAAACAACAGGCATGTAGTATACAATTTATATAGTTCATGTTTTTGTTAAATCGAATTTAGATTTTCTCAAAACTTATATTGCTTAGCTCAATGTTTATTTATAAACAGTATATAAGATATTTATATAAAAGAATATTTGAAAATGATCTGTGAGTATTCTGTACTATGAAATTAAAAATGTTGAATCTCGATAATTATATTAAACTACTGTACATATTACCTGTACTTGTGGTCATAAGAGAGACAACATGGAAAACTTTAGATCTTGTTTAAGAAAAAAGAATAATCTATCCTAATTAGCTAGCAAAATTTCATCTTCAAACAATCTTAGCTAAGCACATTTTAAAGGTAATATAATACCCATTGATATATTTAGAATTGCAAGCCCTTGTCTTAAAATTAAAAACGACTGGATCATTAATATCTATTAACGTTATGTAAATAATAAAATTTTTACTATATAGATTTGGAAATTTGTCAAATGTTAGTATTTATATTTTTATATTAATCAAATAAGCAATTCACTTGTAGTTGTGCATATCTTCTATCAGTATGTCTATCATTTATATCTATTTTCAATTTTCACTTTTATGAATTATGTAAAAAATTTAATAAAGATTATGATGTTTTTATATGTCGTTTAATATTTTTTACTTTCTCTTATTTCAGCTGCTCAGAATTGATTAGTTCATTAAGATGGTAGAATTATCACTAGAATCGTCAACTATACGATTTTTCGTTATTTATTTTTTATATATTTAATTATATTAAGATTCTAAATGACACTTTTACAAAATGTCCACATTTAACGATCTGCACTTGTGTCAACGAACAACCTCTCTGATAGTTTTCTAATTGCCTCGAAATAATTCGCTTTAGAGGAACTATTTTGCTTTTTTCATTATACAGGTATTGCATTCCGATGAAAGTATTAGCTTAATTTTTTAAGCCTGTTAATTTTATATAACATTTATTAATAGTTCAATTTTTCATCGACTCACCTAGAGTAGTCTTCGTGCAGAATCGTATCGGCTATTTCAAGTGTCTGAAAAGTATTGTCAGTTTGATTTGTATTAGACATTCTGATTTTCACCCGAGAGTTTTTAAGGTTTCCTCTTATCTGTTGAATACACATTACTGTACTTAGGATATGGTGTTGATCGTAGATAACTCCAGCACATTCATGAAAATACATTGTTAGTGGTGGTACCTTTCTTTCAATAAAAGCCATGAAAGGAAAATCATTCAGATCAGCGTCATTGCCATTTATTATACGTGGATTAATTAAGTGCTGCAGACTAACTAAACATTTGAGATAAAATAATTTGATCATTAAAAAAATGGTTGAAATTTCTGCAATAAATTAATAAATAAAAGCATACGTACAAATCACATTTCACATATAAATCACATACACAAGAATATATATAGAACGCACACACACACGCGCGCGCACACACACACACACACACACACACACAAAACTGTGGTATATCTCCACCACAGTCCATCAGACTAGGATATAGATATGTGTGTCGATTTGCTCGAAAATTCCGTTAGGAACCCTGAGCTTTAGCCAGCTAAATCCTAACCATTATGTAGTAGCTCAAGACCGACTTGATCACACAGCCTATGAATTAGCTATTGATTTTGCAACTATTTCCGAAGAATGTAAAAACAACACATTTTTACAGCAATGGAGAAGAAATGATAATAACAAATTGGGTGTTTCGACTAGCTCAAACCCACATGTAGAGTATATCCCTTAGAATATTGTAACTCTTTTGTCTGGTCTTGGATGCATGGGTTATAAATCTTTAGCGTGTATGCGCTTTCAACCCTTACCGATGGGCAATTTTCTACCGCGTCGTGGATGTTACTACAAATAAGAGGCTCTGTCTAATTACTGGAGACTTTACTGTGTTTTACTTTACGTCTGTGGTTTACTTTAAATTTCATACCTGTCATAAAGTTTTTTTGTCTAACTAAAAATGGCTCCTAATGAATAACAAAATGATGCACGTAAGTATAGGAGATGTAAAAAGTAAAAGCATCTATCAATGCAGTCTATGCCAAAATTTTACGGAAATATAACTTGGCTAATTCTGAAAATGTCTTGACTGAAGGATTAATAGAATAAAATCCGTACGAGAGGCGAGGGATTCATGGTAGTATTGAGTAAGTTAAAAGAAGAAGCGGTTCTATGGATCTTATCAACCTTGCACTGACGAGTAAGACATTATATAAGCGTTTTAGATAATGATGAGATCAATTTTAGGAAGTGGTAGCGACATTGAGTCCTCAGATCAAGACTGTGTGACTATTGAAAAAATATTGTTTTGAACACCACACTGCACGACTTCTCTATTTAGGAGAAAGGTCATTTACATAAATTTGTTCTAGTATAGCATTTGTCATTATACTAAACACTTTTTTAGATTACGTTTACTGTTTCAAAAAATATATAATAATAATTATTTAAGAAGTACGCGTTCGTCCCGAAAATTGCGAGTCGGTCGTGAGGCTCGCGTCCCGTTCTCCCGACAGAAAGCGGGAGCAGTTATCTGTATCGCAGCTACCGGCAACCTGGCTCTCGTCCTATTCTCCTGAAAGAGAACGGTAGCGCCTACCTACACTGCGGCTACCTTTGTTTGGCTATTGTCCCGTTCTCCTTAAAGAGCACAGGAAGGGCTATCGTAAATAGACTCCCGTTATTCGATCGTCTCGGTCAATGAGATTCCGTAGAGGGCAGTACGGGGCCAAAGGAACGAGCGGCGCAGCCTGTCCGCCATTTTGTCGTAGTCGTGGGACGGGTGATGAAGATTCGTCGGGCTTCATGCTAAGGAAGCAGCGGGCCAAGTCGTAGGTTTAGGATGACGATAGGGAGTAAGTTCTACAGGGGGCACGGAATCCGGCGTCAACAGATCTGGACGACCTAAGGAAGTGAGGCGTACGAATCCCGCGGGGCTGAACCGGGCTGCTGCACCGACAGTTTCCTAGCGCTAGGGACTGATGTGATCCGGTCGATCAAAGGTCTCGATCGCGTTGCCGCGATTGTGAGCGGGTGTCCTGCATACCACCAACGGAAACTCCCGTGTTTAGCTCTTTTTATTAACTTTTAGTAGGATATAAGGGCGGAGATTTAGGAAGCGGGGACGAACGGCGTGCGAGACTCGAGCCTGAAGGCGAGGCATGAAAGCAGGTATTGTTAGAGGGCTACCTGAAGTATAAGCTACCGGAATCATAGGCTACAGGAAGTAAAGCCTAATAAATGTGTAGATACCGAGTATAGAGTGATAAACTATGCTAACTTGAAATAAGGCGTCGCATTCTATAGTTAAACACCTTGAAACCTCCTCGTAAGGATTCACTAGGGAAAGGAGTTTAGACCCCGACGCGCAAGCGTCTAGCGCTTGGTTATTAAGGTAAGGAACTAACCCCATCGGCAATCTGGAGCCTTGCAGCGGCCTACTGTTCGGTTACAGCCAAGCCGAATAAGGAAAATTGTATAATATTATATATATATAGCAACATTTTATACAGAAATGACAATAGGTAAATTACGGTAAAGTATTTATGTATATATAAGATAAAATCGAACTCACCTTTAATCATAAGTAGTGTAAGGAAAATTCGAAATAAAAAAATCATGTTGAGTTTTTAGAGTGTAAATGATTAGAAAAGAAATGATACTATAAAAAATTTGAACTAAAGAGTCTTAATATACTTCCACTTATAGAGAATATAATAAGATAAATTAATTTTCATATGTTATACTAGTTTAATATTCAAAATTTTAGAATCAAATGAATAAAATTCATAAATATGGTAATATATTTCGAAGATATTCTATGCTGCTAGCTTCCTCGCGTTGTAGTATCTTCTATTATTCTGCAAGTAAAACCATGTATACATATAGATAAGTACTGAAATTCTATTTCTAAGTGAAAAGTACATATAATTCTAAAAGAAGTACTGACATAAAAATTTCCAGACCAAATCTACAAAGTACTTGATTTATGGGTAGAGGCAATCACTAGCAAAGGAAAATATTTCAAATAAACTTTCATTGAAATTTATTTTATATTTCGTTAAATAGTTTTTTTGTATATTACTCATACGTACATAATGTTTTAGATATTCTATTACCATAATAACTGTTTCATTACTCTGATCATATTACTACATAATTTATCATACTTATTCCAGTACGCATTAATTTTTAGAAATTTGGATTAGAATAAAAATATTATATAAACTGTACATGCGCCCTAAATATAAAAGAACAACTAAATATAACATGATGAGATGTATAATATTATTTTACGATACATATCATTTTAATAAGTTCAAGACCGATCAGAAAATATAGAGATCATTCTATAATTTTAGGATACTATTCCAGATTCGATTATCAAATAAAATTACGTTAAGAAGAAATAGAAAATGAATTTACATATTTTATACTATTGCATATAAGATAAATATTCTTGTTTCATTAATAAAACGATACTATTATAAAAACAGATTGAAAACTCAAACTTATAAATGAATATTTGTCAAAAAAAAATCCGTTATAAGTCGATACCATTCAAAAATTCGATTATCGTATTTAGCACGTTATCAAAGAAATAACGTCAATCTTCGACATCTACTATTCTTCACTGAAATAGGTCAAGACTCTTTTCTTTGGATCGACCATTGAGAGATTTTATATTTTATATTTTTCGTGTCTTCGGTGACATTATTAGTGAACGTAGATCAAGTCACATACATTATTTGTTGATGTGAGATCCTGGTTCTTCTCCGATTATGTCATTTGTGCCTAAAGTAGCAAGTAGACATCAAACTATGTACTTTTGAGGAAGAAGAGAATTTTTGTGTTCGTGGTTTTCATTTTCCGAAGACCAACCGTCTGGAGGGAATTTACACGATCGCACTATTGAGTTATATGTATGCCATGCTCTGATGTTACTTTATGTAAGATGCATTTACGGGGGATACTGCAGTACAATGCTCTAGAAAGTTTGAAAAAATGACAAAATTCAAATATATGCCTGAGGATTTTCGCAAAATCTACTTCGTTATTGTTGCAAATCGTTGATAACGATATATATACATGCTATAATAACATATCACTATTTTGCAAGAAGACGATTTAAGAAATTTATGATTGATAAAAACCAACCAAATTCTTATTTTATTAATTTTGTTCTAAAAAACTGCATACACGATAGCATATTTTTACTATATTTACGGCTTTTGGAAAGTATTTCATGTGTTGATTTAATAATTATGGTCTCTTTAAGACATTTCGATTTCAATCTTAATGTGTGGAGGAGGTTTAGTAGTATATCGGGCCACTGAAGGAGCCAAGGTTTACTGAGATGAAACCCATATGCCTCTGCGGGGTCATAATATTGCAATTAAAGGACTTTTTTCTACGATTTATAAAACATGAAAATTGTTTATTAAACGAGTTGAATAGCGGTATATTAGTTCACAAAGGGTCATTTATAATTGTTTCTTCGTTTGAAAAATGTAAACAACATAAAATTTTAAGATATCTATGATGGGATATTATATTTTCAAATATATTGTAATAGATAATAAAGGATTTTTGCTCCTACATGTATTATACATAACTCTGTAGTCTGATGTGTAAAATTAAGGTAAAATCGAAAAAGATCAATTGAAAAGACGTTGTCTCCATTATAATCGTTGTTCTGTTCGATAATCGCTGTTGGTTCTCATAGATGACAGACACGCGGAAATTATCGAGAGAGAGAGAGAGAGAGAGAGAGAGAGAGAGAGAGAGAGAGAGAGAGCGAGCGAGAGAGAGATAGAAAGGGAGTCAGTGAAGGAGGTGGAAGTTTTCTGTTTGGACGGTTATTATTGTAGGTATGGAAAAAAGGAAGAGGAAATGCGTGCGCACATCCGGTAGAACTGTGCGTCTCACTGGCCTATCCAATTTATGGTTCTTTCTCTCCCGCGTCACAAAAGGGTCATCGCGTGTTCCTTGAGACGTTAGGGCTGTCAGGTATTCGTGGTAGCATTGCAGAAAAATCCTTTCGCTTTAGGATTCACCTCCTTTTATGCAATCACATAGTTCGGATATTTGTGTCGTAAGAGCTCGAACAATTTTTTCGACCATTCATATCTACTTCCGATGTTATTGTTGATTGGATAGAAAATATAATTTTTACTTGTTAAACTATGCCTTTGTAGTCGTATAGTTAACGACTTTTTCCTTCACGTACCAAGTAGAGGTTTTTTAAGCCTTTATTTTAATAAATTAAACTTACTCCAATTAAATTATTAGTAAATTATTTATCATTCCCCTCGCGATTATACATTCCTAATATTTACTCGTATTCTTAGTTGTAATAAAAAAGTATACAAACAATCATTTTTGAAAAAGTAAAACTTCAAATAAAAACTGGATTTTAAAACATTACATTCCTTTTTGTTAAATTGAATAATTCTTGTATCAAAAGTCGATCTTGGAACTATAAAACACAGAATAACGTCATTTTTTCTTGAATAAATTTCTAATCGGTAGAGTAATCTAAAGACACTATATATATATATATATATATATATATATATATATATATATATATATATATATGTATATATATATATAATCCACAATTGTTTAGCTTTTCAATTACATGTTAGGTAGCAATAAGGACAAATACAATTTTCCGTAATTCTCGGTATTTCTGACTTCTGTTAATGTTTTCTTTAATGAGCTGTAATAATACGAAAAGGTTACATAATATTGAATAATATGTATCATATACTAACTTTTTACCATGAGTCACTGCATTATTATCAATATTATCAATTATTATGCATGATAGATTTTTATGCATACTTCCTGTGTTATATACATACTTCATATAAAATATACCGTATTTTAACAACTTTATAAAATACTGAAATAAGTAATGTCAATCTCTTTATATATATATATATATATATATATATATATGTGTGTGTGTGTGTGTGTGTGTGTGTGTGTGTTTTTTTTTTTTTTTTTTTTTTTTTTTATTAGGCGTAGGCAGAGCAAGCTCTGCACTAGTGGCCTCTCGAAACCAGCATCCCGCCGGAACTATCCGGGAATATTACTTCGGCGGGGCTGTTAATTAGCCTATACGACTCATCTTCTTATGACACTATCCTACGTCCCCCATCCACACAGGTGATCAGGGGTTCGGTGGTCGTCCACTGTATCTTAAAATAGGATCAGTTGGCCTGGTTCATCCTGGGCCATTCGTCTAGTTCTATCGGCATATCTAAGTTTGGTCATCACCTCTTTTGCGAAACTGGCTACTGCCTTCCAGTTTTCAGAAGATTCCAGCATTATTGATAGGATGCTCTCTGGTCTTATTGGCTTATTGATGATGTTCATCAAGTGCTCACGTTGTGTTCTAAAACGAGGACAGCTCACCAATATATGCTCAGCATCCTCGACCAAAGTCGGACAGATGGGGCAGAAATCATTATTATCCAGGTGAAAGCGGTGGAAATAGGACCTAGAACAACCATGTCCAGTCAACAACTGAGTTAGGTGGAAATCTAATTCCCCGTGTTTCCTGTTGATCCATCTGTGTATGTCTGGGAGGATAAGATAAGTCCATCGGCCTTTGCTAGAATCGGTCCATCGTTTTTGCCATATTTCTATAGAACGATGACCTTCCACATTTTTAGCACCTTGTAGGGAATCCACTGCGGCCTTACATATGTTATGCAGCCTAGCCAGTTCATCTGCAGCTAAATCGAAAGGAATAATTCCGGCAAGTACCTCAGCTGCGTCGGTGGATACCGTCCTGTAACCACTAATAATACGTATACAGGAGCGACGACGGGTCGCAATGGCCAACTCACAATACGATTTAATTCCGCATGCATGATGCCAGATTGGTGCTGCATACATGCTGACAGAATTAACAACATAAGCTAATAGTTTCCTCTGGGGTGGACGTGGGCCACCAATGTTAGGCATGAGCCGACACAAGGCAGCTGAAACTCGTTGCGCTTTTTCGCCAGATATCTTTAGATGTTCTTTGAAGTTTAACCTGGCATCAAGCTGGACACCCAAGTATCGTAAAGATGGCGCAGAACTAATGCGGCAGCTACCAACTTTAAGAGTAATACTATCTACCTTCTTACGACTGCTGACAAGAACTACTTCTGTCTTGTGCTCCGCTAATTGTAGACCAGCCGTCTTAATCCATCTACTGATGTTGCTGATTGCCTCATTGGCATTTTCAGTAAGTTCATCAAGGGTCTTAGCCGTCACTACTAGAGCGATATCGTCGGCGTACCCTACTGTTATTGAACCAGGCGGTTGTGGAATCCTCAACACGCCATCATACATAATATTCCACAATATAGGTCCCATAACTGAGCCCTGGGGGACTCCCGCAGTAACCTTATGCGATACAGTGCCTTCATCCGTTCGGTATAATATTATCCTATTCTCAAAGTAGCTGGCCACGACATTCTGTAAATAACCAGGTACTCCGAACTCTTTAAGAGAACTCATAATAGAAGACCAGCGCGCTGAATTAAAGGCATTCTTGACATCTAGAGCGACAATGGCACAATACTGTTTACTGCCACCTTTCCATCTCTTACCACTGATTGCATTTCTTACGGTACACACTACCAGTTTAATGGCATCGACTGTTGATTTTGATTTCCGAAATCCAAATTGGCGTGAGGATAAGCCGTGCAATCCTTCAGTGAATGCTTCCAGTCGGCTACATATTATTTTTTCAAATATTTTACCTACCGTGTCGAGCATACACAATGGCCTGTATGATGAAGGATCATCAAGTGGCTTATTGCCCTTAGGTAACAGGACTAACCTTTGAGTTTTCCAGCAATCAGGAAAAATACCCTCAAGAAGACAAGCATTATATACTTTTAGAAATATAGCTGGATTCTTCTGAATCGCCAACTTAACTGCCGCATTAGGGATACCATCAGGGCCAGGGGCAGCATTGTCTCTAGTCTTAGCGTAAGCATTATGTAGCTCAATTTCTGTTATAGGAGGTATATCGTCCGAGTGTTGCGTGCGCAGTACAGTCCCATGAATGTCATTGGGAAAGAGAGCGGAAACAATCTTATCAATCAACACCGTGCTAGTGGGTTGTATTGGTGCCCTACTCAATCGTGCCATGACTGTTTTGTATGGTCGTCCCCATAAGTCATTGTTGGCCTCTGCACACAGTTCAAGCCAGCATCGACGCTTGCTTGCCTTAATGGCCTTGACAAGCACTCTCTGTGCTTCTTTAAATAGACTATTAAACGTATCACGATGGGTGCGGGCTCTCTGGGCAAGTCTACGTGCGCGATGACATTGTTTGCGCAATTCTGCAATTTCATTTGTCCACCAGTAGACAGATTGACGATGTTTAAATCCGCTCTTAGTCCTAGTCATCGATGCATCACATGCTTCAGAGATATGCTTCATGAGTGCATTTGCCAGATGGCCTGGTGCACCATATTCTAAACGCTCTTCTGATATTATAGTGGCGAACACTTCACAGTCTAGCGATCTGATGTTCCATTTCCGTGTGGGTATCCACTCATTGCACTTGTTCTTTACTTTCTTCTCTGCAATCTCATACAAGATCGCCCTGTGATCACTGTGGGTGTAAAGGTCGCTTACTCTCCAATTAAGGATCCGCTGAATCAAGTCATCACTGGCGAATGTTACATCAATGTCTGATTGTTTATCACCCCTAATGAAAGTGGATTCAGATCCCTTATTAACCACGTGGAGTTGAAGAGAATTAAGGCCATCAAGCAGCATACTACCTCTGTTATTTGTTGAAGCGCTTCCCCAGGCTGTGGACCACGCGTTAAAATCGCCACCGATTAATAATGGTTTCTTGTCCATGGCTTCATCAACTAATTTAGCTACAAGGATTTCAAACTGCTTGTCCATCAAGCTTGGAGGAGCATATACACTAAAGACGTATATTTCTTGTATTTTAGCCTAGGATATCAATTCGCTCCGATGACTCGACTGCTTAAGTACCTGCCTATTTTGACCAATCCAGAGGGCAGCTCTATTGCTTGTGTCACTTATCCAGCGCTGTGGTCTGACCCTGTCACAATATGGTTCGGAGATTACAGCAATGTCTATTCTTAGCTCCTTTATTGTCTGTTTCAGCAGGTCATGAGCTGCTACGCAATGGTTGGTATTCAGTTGGAGTATTTTCATGTTTTATGTCTGTTTAAAAACTCCACGGTAATCGGGCACTTATAGCTGTATGCTGGATGGTTAATCTCCTTTTTTCCTTCACATTTACAGAGTAAACAACAGAGCCCGTTTACACACAGCTTGGATAGATGGTCTTTTCCACCGCAGTGCCTGCAAAGTTTAGTTCTGTCAGGGCCCGAGCACACGGACGCTAAATGGCCAATCTGCCAACACCTGAAGCAGCGCTTTATTTCTGTTTTTTTTCGAACTCTGCAGCTGACCCATCCGATTCGAACATGCCCTACACGTAGTAGCTCAGCTGCGTGGCTATATGGTACAGACACCACCGCCGTCTGAGTACCCCCATAAGCTTGCCGCAAGGAACGAGCAATTAGTAGGTTAGTCTCCTTTAGCTCGAGGTGTGTTCTCAGAGCCTCTAATACTTCATCCTTTGAAGTGACCTCATCTATATCTTTAATCTCCAATGTAATGAGATTACTCAGGACCGAAGTGGATGCGCTATGGCCAACCTTAGATTCAACAATGCGTGCCAACTCATGTGCATCTTTGGCTGTCCGTTCCAACTGAAGTACAAGGGCACCGCTTGCATTTCTACGTATCCTGTTAACCTCATTCTTGACATGAGATAACTCCGGGTCATTCTTTATTTGTCGCAGTACCTCCGCGTATGTAACTCCTTCATTGGCCTTAATCAAAATGGAGTTAGGCCTATTTCGTCCATTAAGCCTGCGTGTACTAGATAATTCTTTATCTTTGCCTTTGGGCTTCTTACGCTTGATGGTCTGCCATTGATTTTCTTTGGCTTCAGACTTGCCTGTAGGTACTCCGACCGACTCTAGTGGTCTCCTTGAGCCCAATGGTGGTTCTTTCGTCCTTTTGCCACCTATGGTTTTAGGAGTGGAAACCATCGCTTCTGCTGCGCTTCGTTTGGTGTCAGAGCGTAGACTCGGCGTAGTCTGAGTCACCACTTCATGTGTACCAGGACGTTGATACTGTAATAGATCATCCTCTGCCATACTAATGCATTTATATGAGGCATTAATGGAACGAGCAAGATCCTTAATGGTCTTGTGTACGTTATGCCTATCTTTGACAAAATCCAACAATTGGCTGATCTTCTCACCAAGTCGCTCCAGGTGATTGTTTCTGCGCGTGATGGAGATTTCTCGATCCGTTGTTTCTTGATCCATCATGACATCTCCTTTAGTACCCAGTGTACTATCTATGATTATGTTTGATTTGCCCTCCCCAGAATCCGAGGGGCTACCACCGACCATAGAGTCTTGCACTCTATCGGAATCGGTGAGGAGATTGACCGGTCTTGCCGGAGTTACTCCCTGGGGTATATCCTTGTTTATACCAAACATTAGTCATAATTGGCCTTACGTTCGGGAGGCCCTCCCTATTAGCTTTTTCTGTCCGCCCTGAGTATTTTATTTCCTCAGTGCCCTCTACAAATTGTAGCGAGCCATCCCCTATCCACAACCTGGGGAGGCGCCAGATGGGAGAAAGCAACAAAACTCCACACTGGTGTGTGTGTGTGTGTGTGTGTGTGTGTGTATATATAATCTAAAATAAAAATAATAAAAATAAAAAATACTTTTTGTTAGCAAAAGACAACTTGACTACCCCTAAAAACTTAAATTTAAATCGTGCTTTGGTATCCCAAGTTTCGAACCGTAATAGTTTATCTTTGTTACGAACAGAAACGAAAATAGATTTAAAAATTAGTATCAACTCTAATAGTAAGTCTCCACCTTTATAATTTCTAGAATTAACCCATTAACGTCAAATCAGAGGAATTGTAACTCTGTTTTCAACCTTAAATCTATCACATATTCTCGGATATATTCAAAGAAAACATACTTTTTCTTAAGTATTTTTTTCTCTACTTTCCATTTCTGGTATCAGAATTACGAAGTTTTCACTCAAAAATCCAACATGGTGACGTTTACAAAAAAAATGCAAAATGTCGATACTTTTTTTTTCAATCCAATTTCTTGTTGTGTTAACATTGAGGATAGAACTTTATTTTTCAACTATGAGTGCATAAATGAGTTGTACTGTAAATTCTGTTTGGTCCTGAATCCAGAAATTCAATATGATGGCTAGAAAAAGGCGCCTGAAACACAAAATTTTGCCCAAACTTTCACGAATTTTTTTTCCAATATAATGCATTCGACGAAAAAATCAATAAGATAAAAAGTGCTTAGAATCAATCAAAGAATATGTCTAAATTTTTTCACTGAGTTTTGAGCAATTTTTTTATTTTTGCCAATTGGCAATTTATGACAAATTGGAAAAATGTATCGAATCGTTTCAGATATACTTCTTGGTCAATTCTAAGCACTTTTTATTGTCTAACTTTTTCTTATATAATACTTTGTTTTTGAGTAAAAAATCAAAAACCTTAAAATTCTTAAGATTTTTTGAAATTCAAAAAAAAATCAAAAAATTTTTTGTTCCATGTGCACTTTTTGGTCAATTATTAACAAATTTACTTCAAATTTGTGTCCGAGTATCTGTCACATTCAAGATGATATGATTTTCGCATTAAAGAATTTTCGTTTCTTAGCCGTTGATGTACAATGTCTCCAGACACTTACCGCGTGGAAGTGAATGATTCAAAGCATCTGGTCTTTTTTTTATCTTTTTATCTTTTTTTTTTGATTTTTATTAGGGTTTCATTTATATTTTTGATTTTTTATAGTTTTATATTTTTTATTTTTTTAGGAACTGTTATGATTTTTTATAAAACACGTTTTCCAATAAAAATTATTGCATTTTTTGCATAACATTATTGCAATGGCCATCATGAACATCAATCCCTCCCATAAACCTATTACAAAGATAAAATGAATATCTTTTCGAGGGTAACAGTGGTGTGACTCCAGATTCTGTAGAAATTATTGAAATAATTAAATTAAAAATTATGAAATAATCGGTTTATAATCAAAATAGTAATTAAATTCATTCCGCTCTTCTGATCGTGCTTTGTGGCAAATGTACCTCTAGTTGATTTTTTATCAATATAATTTTTTTCTTTTATCCTATTCTCTAATAGTTCCAGTGGAAAGTAAACCCATTTTACTTAAATGTACAAAAAGGTCTAAGCTTGTCAAGTAATTGTCCATGTATAGATGGTAAAGGCCTATTTAACGAAAAGTTAACGTTTAAAAAAAATTTCAAGTAAGTTTTTTACTACCCGAGTTCCTAAGGCACATTTAGCTAATTTATCCCCAATAGTTGAAGTCTTCATACAGTATAGATCAAAATCTAATAAAAACCCATCTAATGTACATAGACGCCAAAATTTGAGACCGAATTTAATTGGTTTGCCGCGAATAAACTGTTTCATACTAGTTCTAGCGTAGCATTTGGCCATCATTTCATCTACAGATATCGCGGTTTGAAAGTACCTGAACAATTTTATGTTTCTTCGAAACAGATTCATGACTTGACGAACTCGCCAAGCTTTATCATTGCAATTTTCATCCACTAGTTTTGATAATTTCAACTTGGATTTTATATTTTCAAATGTAGTGCGTCCCATATCCGATATTGAAGGCTAAGAAAAGTATTATTCTCATAAATACATTCAAATCTGACATTGTTCCGTAGAATTCAGAGTATGATCGACGCGAGATTATGTACATAGTAATTGATCTTATTGCGTTGATTCACCGACGGCGGCGACACGAGCAAGCTCTGGCTATTGCGGTCGGTGATCAAGGGAGAAGGGAGGTGCGCGATTAGATTAAGATTTTTTTTATATAGAGCAGTTAGAGTACAACCGAGGTGGTCGAAGGGCTGACAATAGCTACTTATTATCGCAGACCTACGAATCAATATAATATTAAGCAGTATTTATATCGTGCGGCATATTTCGCTGACGACGTGTTATACGTAGTGTGAATCCTCGGGTGCCGTTAAAATTCCGGTATTTTTGTATTGTTAAATGACTTCGGTCGAGAGTGGTTTGCACAATGAGAGACGCGTCTCGCAAAAGCCTCAACCTTCTGTATAAGGTTTATGGCTTTTGTACAAGCCTGATTTATTTGGCGTTTTCGTTTAACACGAAAATGTAATAACGACTTTCTGTATAAGGTATCCAGTGCGATCTCGGTAAAAAGTGTTGAATCGCTGCATCGCTTTAGCACTGCTCTTCTTGTCTGCGTTTATACAATGTGCGTTTATAATTTGTAATTCCCCCCCCCCTTTTCGGGAGGTTTTTATGCATGTTCGCAGGCTTTTTTCGAGCAATAAAGGACAAGTTTCCCTCTTAGCTCAAACAAACGCCTTTTTATTTCCCTAATAACCTGTGAAAAGACAGCTGGAGATCGCAAGAATCAGCGGGCGTATCCGTCAAAGACAGCTCGACATTTTATTTTACATGGTGCGTCCTGTGAGGTGTGATACCTCCTATTATTTGTCATCTTCGTGATTGCGAGAGAATCAACAAAGGCCATCGTCTCCCGGTACCGTCCACCAGTACAGCACGAGAAGAAATTGAGAAAATATAAGTATTTTAATATATTATAATTAAATATCAATATTTCAAACATAGTAATATTTAAAAATAGTGCTTCATAGAAAAAAAGAAATATTCCGGGAATTCATTATTAAATTAAATTTATTATTCTTAAATCTATTATTATTATGAAATTAAATTAAGTTTATCGAATGAAGTTTAAATAGAAAATTTAAAAGTTGTGATTTCAAAGTTATAGAGTAATAGTCTAATAATATAATAATAAAACAATAGTATGATAATAAAATGATATTAATAGTATAATAATAGAATAATTATATAATTTATATCTGCGATATATATTAGAATTAAGTTTTAATAATTTAATAACATCACAGAATTATACAACTGAGCATCTCGGGTTACGTATCACATTACGACGCGGCGCCACCGCGTTGCCGCGCCTCTACGTCGCCACTCTGCTGTACTTCGACGGTGCCTTATCTTCGATAATAGAAAGAATGACTTTCGTTTTGACGAAATATGATTTGCGCCAAATAAATAATAATCGTCGGGTTCTTTAGGTAACGTGTGCGAACTAGCTTAGTCTTATACTCTTGAAATTCATGTTATACGTGTTCCCAGCTATAAATCTTTATCGTGTACTGTGCGAAAAAATGCTTTGTGTATATACAGGGACATTGCCTTAGTAAATAGTTTTTTTTTTTAAATTTGTATTTGCTAAATAGAATTTTGTGCGTTGCATGATAATAATTAAGATTCGAATTAGAGAATTATTTCTATAACTATCTATTTACATTATATTTAATGAATTAAACATTTTACAAATTTAATTATTTGTATTTTGTATTTAATTATTTACATTTCTATTTAATTATTTATATTATATTTAATAACTTAAACATTTTACACATTTAATTATTTGTACTTTTATATTTAATTATTTACATTTATATTGTATTACTTAAACGTGTTATTCATTTAATTATTTGCAAATTTATGTTTAATTATTCGTTTTTCTGCTGTTTTATTAATTTCAAACATTAAAAAAAAAAAAAATTAAAAATTAAAACTATATACAATTATTTTAGTTCGTTAAAAATTATTGAACTTATTTAATCCAGTTGGATATTCGTTTATTATAAAAATAAAAATAAAAAATTTTGAAAAATGAGTAGCCGTATTAAGGCGGTCGAGCCGTATTAAAGCGAGCGTCGCTTAAAGTTCAGTTAACTTCCTTAAACAATTTTTTGGACAGTGATAGGTATGACGAAACGAACGTGAAGTTGCGTTTAGCTCGCGTGAAAGGTTTATTTGAAGCGTACGAGGAGTCGCATGATGATAGGTTTTTAGAAATTGAAGAGATACGGGATACCTATTACGAACTACTTAGTCGTGTCAACTCGGTAGTAAGAGAATCCGCCCCTCATAACAATAGTGGGATTTGTTCATTATCCCAGACTAACGAAATAAAAAAGATCAAACTACCTGTAGTGGAATTACTTAAATTTGTAAAAACTCCTTCAAGAATACATTCGAAAGTATTGTAGACCCGGGTGAGGATATTTCGGTTAACTATTTCGTTCATCTTGTACTTTACAATATAATACAAACTATTCGTTACATTCTCTAATAAATACAACATTTTACCTTATAATATAATTCAGATTTACATTTAACTAATAACCCGAATCCTCCCTTTCCCTGATTCCCACATAACTATGCCGTTATTCCCTTGGTAGAATATGATGTATCTATTTTTCAAAGTCAACATAATAAAATATCTATTGAAAAATTGATAGATATACTAAATCATAGAAACGTATACATTTCGCTAGCAATAGCAAAAATGAAATTGACAAATTTAACTTACACATTGCTATACTTGTCTAATTTTATTTTATATATTGACCATGCCTTTATAATCATATAGAAACAGTATTAGATATTATAATATTTATTTAATATTTCTTACTAGTAAATCAATCTTCATTCGACACATTACTAAATTTTTTTTTCTTAAACAATTTCATAACACTAGTCTGAAATTTAATTGGTTTAATGCTATTTTCATTGTACAATGGACATTGCTGTAAAATGTGATTCAAATCTTGCTTTAAGTTACCCCAATCACTGGTATCAGCTGGTATCGCTTATCATATTTTTTTGAGCAAGGGTTGAAGTATCCGGATCAACATCTATTAACAGTGGTAATGATTTCACGTAGAAGATTTTTATTATAATACCACGGTTTAGATTTATCCCATTTAAAGTAATTAAAATAATTTCCACGTTTGTGGAAATTAAATTCATTAAAATTAAATTAAATTAATTTGAAAATTTGTCCTTGATTTTTTATCACTTTCAAAATGTTTTCGAAGGCTCTTTGCAAATATATTTCTTTTAAATTGGTTAATGGAATTTGTAAGGAATAAGAAGTTGAATCAGTAGCTGCTTCTTTTGCCAAACAGTCAACTTTTTCGTCAACATATTGTAGGAATGAAAAGGGTGTGCAGGTTGCTAAAATAAACAGAGACTCGATATAAAGTCTAAGAAAAGATAATACTATATTTACTAACTCGATAAAAATGAATGACGCGAATACAAATTTACTGAGATGTTACTCGTTTCGAGAGCGGCCGCGGACTGACGCGACGCTCCCTTACAGACAATGTCGGCTCCAATACATCAGCCCTAATTACGGGTTTTCCCCGTTACAAACAATTAAACGCTCATACCTACGTGTTGCAGGTCGGGACGCGCTCGCGCGTTGCTTCTCAATATTCAGGCTTCCTATTGCTCTCTCACTCTCTCACTCACTCCCTCTCTCTGTTTCTCTCTGTCTCGTACACAGACACGCGCACATCAACTCGCTCGCACTGCTGCAATGGTACGCTTTGCCCGCACTGACACTGACACATGCACACTACCACATTCGGCCCTCCTGACGATTATTCGCCCTCGAATGATCCTCCGTTAGTTGGTACGTCGGCTGGCTCTGCTTCGGAGGAAGCTTCCTCTTCGTCACTTCCCGAATCCTCTTGGAGATCATCCTTGAAACCTCAGCATTTTCAACCTTTACCACGGTGTACCTTTCGTGCGGATCGCACCTCACTATCTTGTAGGGCCCGAGGAACTTTATAGCTAGCTTTAGCCCTGGCCCCTGTTGCGTGCGATTAATCGCTACTAAATCTCCTTCCTCGTATTTCGTTGCTTTTTTACGATGGCGATCGTACTGCTTCCTATTTTCCTCCTGCACTTCGGCTATACGCCGACGTGCTGTTGCTCGAGCATCGTCTCTTTCCTCCTCGAAATGCACTGTTACCGCGCGCTCAATATTTTCTCGTATGTGAAGGTCCTCAGAAGACCGCAGCTTTGTCCCGAACAACAGTTCGAACGGAGTAGTTCCAATTGATCTTTGATGAGTTCCATTGATAGCGCGCTGTACCCGGCTTACGTGCCTGTACCATTTCGTTGGCTCTTCTGCTCCAATTTTTGTCATTACGGCTATTACTATCGCATTCACTCTTTCCACCTGCCCGTTACCACGTGGTGTTCCGGCGGTTATTACCAAGTGCTGTATTCCCTCCTCTTGGCAGTATTCCTGAAACTCATTCGACGTGAATGCTGGTCCGCGATCGGTTATCATTCGACACGGGTTTCCGAAATGCTGTTGTACTATCTTCAGCTTATCGATCACTTCACCCGTACTCGTGGACTTCGTTGGAAAGATCCAAGTATATTTAGTGAAAGCGTCGACCATGACGAGTAGATGTTTATACCGCTTACCCGTGGTTGGTAAAGGGCCTAAGTGATCAACAAGCAGCGTGTGGAATGGCGTGTCGTCCTTGGGAATCGGATTCAGGAAACCCTCCGATTTTCCTTGCTTGCGCGCTCCTAGTATACAGCGCACACAATTTCGGACATAAGTCTCGACGCGCTGCTCCATTTTGAACATCCAATATTCACGCTTGAGCAGCTCAATGGTCTTTTTAACGCTGAAGTGCCCGACCTCGTGGGCGGCCTTTATGACGTCCATCTGCATCCCCCTGGGTACCACCAGACGTTGTTCGCCTCCTACGTTTTTATATACGAGACCGTCAATTAGCGAGTAGTCCCTGTACTCTCCTTTTTCCAATGCGGTTTTGATCGCCGCAACGCTGTCGTCGTGCTCCTGTGCTCTAGCAAAGCGCTGTAACAGTGCATCCTCAATCACATTAATCGACGCTACTCGACTGAGTGCATCGACGTGCGCCATTCTTTTCCCCGCACGGTGTTCGATCGTGTAGTCGAACTCTTCCACGAACATTAGCCATCGTCCCACTCTCGGCGCTAGCTCCTTCTTTCCCATAGTTTGTTGAAAGGCTGCACAATCTGTGACTATTTTAAACTGGAGACCTAGAAGATAGCAGCGAAATTTATCTAGAGCTCGTATGACAGCAAGAAACTCTAACTCGTAGCTGCTATATTTCCTTTCTGCGGGCGTGGGTTTCCTGCTCATGTAGTACACAGGATGCCACAACTGATCGTCGGGGTGTCTCTGGAGAAGCACGGCTCCATAGCCATCTTGAGATGCGTCAGTGTGGAGTTCGGTCTCCCTACGCTGATTGTATAGCTGCAGAACGGGCGCTTCGCACAGAGCCATTTTCAATCGAACAAACGCTGCCCTCTGCTCACTGCCAAATTTGAAGCGAACACCATCTTTCAGTAAGTTACTGAGGGGATTTGCAATTTTTGCATACTCAGCAATAAACTTCCGAAAGTATCCAGCTAGTCCCAGAAATCGTTGTACTTGCTTTGTGGTTTTGGGTTCTGGAAAATTAGTCAAAGCTGCAGTCTTTCCTGGCGACGGCGAGATGCTCCCGTTCTCCACCACGTGTCCCAAAAACTCAATTTTTGTCTGCAATAGCTGGCACTTTTTCCAATTTATTTGCAGGCCTAAGCGCGAAGCGACGTCCAATACTACTTTTAAATTTTCCAGCGCTTCCTTGTCATCCTTCGCTTTTATGACGGCGTCGTCCATGAAAGCGATCACGATACCACTTTTCACGAGTCCGGAAAAAACATATTGGACGAATCGCGTGAATACAGCCGGCGAGGTTGACATCCCGGACGAGCCCCCAGATGTAGGAATGAAAAGGGTGTGCAGGTTGCTAAAATAAACAGAGACTCGATATAAAGTCTAAGAAAAGATAATACTATATTTACTAACTCGATAAAAATGAATGACGCGAATACAAATTTACTGAGATGTTACTCGTTTCGAGAGCGGCCGCGGACTGACGCGACGCTCCCTTACAGACAATGTCGGCTCCAATACATCAGCCCTAATTACGGGTTTTCCCCGTTACAAACAATTAAACGCTCATACCTACGTGTTGCAGGTCGGGACGCGCTCGCGCGTTGCTTCTCAATATTCAGGCTTCCTATTGCTCTCTCACTCTCTCACTCACTCCCTCTCTCTGTCTCTCTCTGTCTCGTACACAGACACCCGCACATCAACTCGCTCGCACTGCTGCAATGATACGCTTTGCCCGCACTGACACTGACACATGCACACTACCACAATATATTCCGATGTGTGTCTCTTAAAAATTCATATTTTTATGCATTTAGAATTTTCTCTTTACTTTGATGATTTTCAGAAGTATGAATAGGAGAAATTCTAGTTCATTTGTTTTATAAAATTTTAGTAGTTTGCCATATATATTTTTGACAATATTGAAAATGTATACTTTCTGCAAAACGAATGAAATATTCCTTTTTTGTAATATTCAACAATTTTGTGGCCTGAGCAACTTTCGTTTTCTAATCGATGTAATCATATATTTTGTTCGTAAATTGACATTTTTTAAAAGCTGCGTGTCTAAGTCTTTTGGCTCTTAACACTCTATGTGCATAAATAGAATATTGGTGCTTTTGTCTTGCAATAATCAGGCGTAAAAAATTGGGAGTAGCTCCTGTCTAGAATTTTGTACACTTTGTCCCAGTTTGTACACAGTGATTTAACATGAAAAGATTTCCATAAACGATTTTCTCTGTATTATAAAAAATAAAGATCGAAAAATGTTTTAATCCGAGCGTCTCGTCATGTACTTCAAAATTAATTTTATTCAAGGTATTACAGGTAAAGAAAATCAAATTATTACTATTAAATTATATGTTTAATAAGTAAATATGTTTTTATTGCACTATTGTAAAGAAAAACATTATTGGATTTGACGATTAAATTAAAATTAAACATTATTGCATTTACTTCGTACATTCCAGTATAAAATTCGTAAATATGTTTCTTTATAATTCATTTTTCTATATATTTTTCTTTTTATATACAAAGCGATTTATATATTTTTATACTATTAATTTACTTATTGATTTCTGACATTAACATATCTGTGTATATTTCGGAGTCGCTACTTTGCGAAATGAGTTTGTTCCTTATTTTGATTAATCTTGTTTAGATTTTTATTGCTTAAGTGACCGTATATTGTGGTCAGTATTTCTATTAGATCGATGTCTTTTGTGTATACTAGTGCTATTTTGTATAATGTTTCTCAATGAATGACAGTTTTCCATGAAACTCTTTAATTGATCATAATTCAAAACAAATTTTTCTTGATTTTCAACAATAATACCGTTAGCAGTAGAGAAAACTTCACTTATGTCGTACAATTTCTTCGGTTCGAAATCTTTTGACGATTCTGTTTTAAATTTTTTTCTATTTAAGTTTGGTTTATTCGGTTGTTAAAATTCTTCACACTTTTTTATGTTAGAATGTAGCTTCAATATGTTCTTCATTGATAATATTACTATTTTTTTCGTTATTATTTACTTTTTCGGTTTAAATATATTTGCATACATTTGAGATGTAGTAGGTTGAGAACTTTCCGTTACAGTATTCCGATTATGGTCACTTTCCGAAGTGGTAATTTTTAATTAATCTTATCAAACTGGAAAAGCAGTTTGAAAAGTGGGCCTGAACATACAGTAACGAAATTTACACTATATAATCACTTAAGCGATACAATTAAACTCTTATTCGAGTATGGCGGGTTCTTGACACTCACGGAGAGAAACACTTCTGCTCCCTACAATGTTTCAATTAAAACTCTTGATTCACATGTATTTTGTGTTTAAGAGAATATATATTATGCATAGAAATATAATAATAATAGTAACAATAATAATTTTAAATGCTTAACGAATTTTAATAAATTTTCATTTATACCTTTACATATTTTATGACATACGTATAATTAATAATATTATAATATTTTCAAGTTTTATTAATTGGTGTGTGTTTCAGAAATCTTCTCGTGGATATTTAATTTTTGTGATTTAGTTATAGTAGTTTTATTATAATTCCTGTGAAAAACAATATTAGCAGATAAAAGTTAGAAAAGAGTAATATGACATTGTACTAAATAGTTTTAATTATAATCAGGAGTGTCGAAATGTTTCCTTTTATTCACAATAAGCTATAAGCTCGCAAGCTGATTAATCCGATTAGTTAGCATGAATCTTCTATAATGTGAAGAGATAACTTTAAAAAAGAATGTCTGAAGTATACTAAGAAAATATTCGAGCTGATTCTGCTTGACTCACCCAAGTTTTATTTTAGGTATGAACCAAACAATCTATATTACAATAACACTGTACATGTGTTTGAAGAATTTAGATGCCTGGAGTTCTTTTATGGCGTACAGTTTATATACCAATAAAATACTAATGTGTATCAAATAAGCGTGCAACCGCCTTTAGTCAAGATATAGTTACGAACCCACTATTCTGGTGGTCATCGTGAATTTGAGGCATCTATCGCCTATGTAAAATAGTACGGAATGAATAATTATTGTATAAAAGATTAAACATCTGAATTCAAAAGCAGCAATACAGCTATCAGTTGCTGAACAGTCATTCATTTTTATTATTTCTTTAAATATATTTGTATTTGCCTTTCATTTAGTTTCTGTTGTTTTGTACAAGGTTTCTTTGAGTCTCAAGGATTCAAGTTTTAATTGCACAAATCAGAAGGTGGGGAAGAGTACTACAAGTATACCTCGTAAATAAAATAATTGAAATGACGCCCCTGATCTTAAAAACTATTTAGTAGAAAGTAATATAATAACAAAGAAATTTGAGTATAATACCTTCAGTGCGCGTAATACTTTAGCAATGTCCTTATCTTGCCAATCTAAAATGAGTTAGAAAAAAAATTAAATATATAACCGCATCAAATTATTTTCAAGAGCAACCTAAAATAATATATTCTTACTGCACTGTGGCTCAGTTGTAGTAGTAAGGACTAAGAAAGTTCCATTTTGTTGATTATTTTCAGCGCCAATGCCCATTTCTGGACAATCCAGGCAAGGTTTTCCTTCTTTTACTACATCAACAATTCTTACTGCATCATCGTATGTTCCATCCCATTTGTAACCCCAAAATTTGCAGTTACTAGCAGTTGATTGGAAAATTGATCCAATATAATTATTACAACTTGCCGTGTGACTACAGATCTTTTTTAGTATAATACTAGGAAATACTAAGAGAAATATACATAACAAATTATGAAAAAGTTTTACGAGAAATTTAAATATAAATTAAGTAGAGTATGCTTACTATCGTGTATGCAACATGGCTGTACCACACCACCGTTGACGTAAAAATCTGCATGACCTAAAAATATGTAGCATATTATTTATGGCGTTCTTTGTATTAAAAAACAACAATAATATATTTATATAACTAAAAAATTATAAAAAATTATGTTTATAATGGTAACTATTATTCTCGTTCCAATAAGTGGTGTTATAGTGAAATTCAAATTTAGATTATCTATTAAATGCAAATAATATTTATATAAATACTAATAACGGTAACTTATATAATAAGCTTTAACCTTTAAAGGGCCGGAAAGCCAATATATCGGCTCAAAAACATAATGCTAGGATACCTCTTTATCCTTCAATAAATTGATGCACTAAGTTCGTATCTTAAGTTGGTTTGATATTATTACTTCAGAGTCAAGGTCAGTGAAGGTCATTTGAAGGTCCAGTCGAACAATATGGTTTGAATCATTGTAAAAGATATATTTTTATGTTTTTGGAGTCAGGGAGTTCGGGTTTGAACGTCATTTTGACCTCAAATTAAAAGAAAGATGAAGATTTCTCCAAGGTCAGGTTGAGAATATACCCAGGGATATATTTAAAATTGGTTTTTAGATTTTGAGAGCGTTTGACACCGAATTTTTTCATTCAACCAATCGTATTTCTGTCAATATCATTATTCAGATAAATTTCTGTATCTATTCTCCTGAAAATAGTTTGCCAATAAAATTACAGAAATACTTATATATATGATACTTTCTGCACTTGATCTTGTTTGACCTCGATTTACCGTGATTATGAGCAGTTATGACCGATCAGACTCCAGATTTGGATGCAACACATCTCAAAACCTGAGAATATGGTTTCATTCCTATTGTACTGAACTAAAAATTTTTCATGACCGTCTGGGCCGGAGAGCCGATACATCGGCTCGGTTCATGATATGACAATTGTACATAATTGATGGATGATACAAGATATGAATTTGGGCACATTCACAGGAGGTTTCGAAACCTCAAAACCCGGCCGTTTAAAGGTTAAGAGTCCTGTTGTCTAAACAGAATAATGTTTATATATAGGTATATATATATATATATATATATAACAAAATAGCCTCATCAGCAAACACCTATTCTTTTGTAATTTACATATTAATTGCCCAAACAAAGGAAGCTTGGAGATTAAAAATTTGGAAAGTACGAACTGAAAACATCAAAAATAAATTATATAGAATTAAGAAACATTTTTATCGGTCTTACAGTCTTTATAATATAGTATAATATATTAAATAATATAATGATAATCAGAATGTCCTTACTTAATATCGCCCCGAAGAATCTGAAATAAAGCTTGTTGCTAAAAATAAATAAATTAAAATAGAATAAAATAAATTGGATTAAAAATTAAAAATAATAAAATAAATCAAATAAAAATAATAAAAATAATAAATTATATTCTGCTATAGCGAAGAAGATCCACACTGCCCCCACGACCTTATTTTCTCCTTTGGTCCGTCGTTTCGAACCGCTACAGTTCAACCTCAGGAACTAAACTCAACTAAACTATATCTTGTATATAGAAAGTAAACATATCTACGGTCCTCATGTGCGCATTTAGAAATTACTCTATCGTCGGTTTATCTGCACGATATTTTAAGCTGATTATCTAGTAAACTTTTATACTACTATAAATTCCTGCATTATGTCATATATAAATCATATTTGAACATAGTAAGGACTTGGCATTACGGTAGTTCGAGAACAAATCGAATAACTGGAAAACTATATAAAATTAGTTTTAAATATATTATAAAACAGAATTATAAATTTTGTAGAAAAAACAAAGAGTAGCGGGTTGAATTTTTGTGAAAAAATATTTTGAAAATAGTAGCTATTACTTCATTAATATATCTATAGATACGAAAATTTCTGCTTTTTTGAACTTTAATACATCAAATTGAAGATCTCAATGAAAAAAGCGTTGTATTAATAGTATTGCAGAATTTCTAATCTTTGAACTATTTCAGGTTAACTTAGTTTATGAGGGGTAGCAAAGACAGATATCGTGCAGGAAATAAAAATATAAAAATATTTCAAATCTATACATGGGAAAGTAAAATAATATTAAAATAGTATACATAGAATATTCAATATGTATTAAATTATGAGATTGCTATAACTATACGTCATTTCCAATCATTTACTAATTAATCATTTCTAATGATTCATAATTTTTTTTTATCATTATGTTATGTATTGTTTAGTTGAAATCAATAGATATTTAACCATCCATGTTAATAATTAGTTCTTAATAATTAATCTTTTAGGTTACAAACATTGTAAATTATAATTTTTACATTGCAAATAAATTTGACATTAAAGTCATAATTAATAAGTAAACAAATAATTACCAATAGGTTCTTTGATCCCAAATCCGCCCGCTTGAGTATGGATTATATCAACGTATTTTGCATCACTTTTATCAAGTTTTATATCCAAATCTTCCTTACGAAAGCAAGGCTGAGCCGGATCTAACCCTGTGATTCGTTCGACATTAAAAAATTCATTGTCACGAACGAATCGCGATGCCTGCCCAGAAATTTGGGCCCCGAGGCTGTGTCCAATGAAAAATAAATTATTCCATTGTATCTTTGTGTCTTTCGCTTCTGATTGAAGTTTAGCTTGAATTGCTTCTAATAATCTGTGCCAAATATTCACAATCATAAATAATGAATTTTATAGCGAGAACCGAAAATATTTGATGAAATACTCGATTTTTACTTACTCAAATACATATTTTGCTACACTAAGAGTTTCGCGAACACAGGTGATATAATTTAAATTATAACTTCTGCTGCTCCAATCAACCAATATGATATTAATTTGTTTCTGTAATATAAAAATAGCAAATTAAATTATTTTTATGCTTTCTTTCTTCGAGTGAAAATTTATTTTAATATTTTCAAATACTTTTACAACTGTAATTTAAAGTATTAAAAAATTTGAACCTATAAGGAATCTAAAATATATATATATGTGTGTGTGTGTGTGTGTGTGTTATTGATTTGCTACAGTTATTTTTGAACTTGTATTTTATTATTTGTGAATTATAGTTGACCCTTTTTGATGTTGCTTATGATATTTACTTATCTAATTATGCCCAAAGACTATTGTGCTTATACTCTATTTCTTCATATAGTAAAAATTAACTTACAAATATTTCTTATTATGGAAAAGTATGAGAGAAGTTCATTTATTTAAAGATTTAAAATTCATTTATAAGAATTTCAAAGGACAATACTCACATGTTCAAGTAAGTTATCCTTTAATTTCTGCATCCAATCTACTTGAGAATTTGATCTAAATCCATGGGTAATAATGTAAGTTTGTAAAGAAGGATTGAAATATTCAGTTTCAATAGCCGTCAAATTTTTTACACTTAGTTGTATGCCCTCTGTATTATTTTGAACACCTAAATAAAAGTTAATGTCATCTGAGCCTATTGGTTTAGATAAAGTATAAATCAGAGGACCTAAAAATTGTTCTTGAAGCTCAGTGCATTGTACGTCAATATCGCTATCATTGTTATTCGTTTGTTGATTATCTGGAATAATTGGCCATATGAAAGCCTTGATTTCGGAACATAATAATAAAACTTTAACCACCACTAATAGAGTTTTCATTGCTTTAATTAGATTTATAAAAATGTCAATAATAATAATTTATAAGAAACAAAATTCGAAAATGCGTATAAATTTACGTTTATGTGGTCATATACTTTTTGTTAGAAAACTACGACTGTACAAAAATTCAAGGAATATATATCTTAAATTTATTAGTTAAGGCTTAAAATCAAAGCGTGCATAGAATAAAAATTTTTAATACAAAAACATAAAGTAACATTGTTATATGCATAAGAATAGCGAGTGCTGACGTTTCAGACGAAGATTAAAAGTACATGAACAAATACATTTTATACATATCTATAATTGAAAAATGGGGGATGGAGAGTCGAATATTTTCAAAAAGATACCATTTGACAAAAAAACTTAATAAATATGAAAGTAAGTTTTGGGTATTAATTTTACATTACGGATAAGTCATAATTGCTTGCTTGAGTTTACATCTATGAGAATATTATGTGGGACTACTGCAGAAAAATCAAAAGAAATTGTATTCATTATCTTATGTAAAAATGAAAATCAAGAAACTGGTGGAAAGAGAAATGCGATTTCTAAAATAAAAATGGTTACTGGCAATATGGAGCTATCCATTCTACTCTAAAAAAATATAAGGTTATCATTCTATTTTCATATATTGTATTCATTGAAAACGCATTTCAGACTAGTAACATAAATTATAAATTAATATCAATATTCTATAGTAAAATAGTAATAATAATAATAATAATAATAATAATAATTCTTATAACAATAAGTAAAATTCTTTTCTTAATAATAATTATATCTGCATATCGCTATCAGTATTATTCTTTTTTTTAATTTCTTCATATATTGGCCATATTCCAGCCTTAATTTTAGGACATAATAATAAAACTATAATCAGCACGAATAGATGATTCTTAACTTTATTTAGATTTAGGAACATATCAATGATAATAATAATACTTGATAATCGATGAAATTTGAAAATTTGTATATTTTTATGTTTATGTGGTTTGTATAGACTTTACTGAAAATAATGATTGCAAAATATTCAATAAATATGTTAAAATGCAATAAATATCTTAAATTTATTGGGTGAAGTTGAAAATCAAATCGTGCATAGAATAAAAATTTTGAATACAAAGCATAAAATAATATCAATGTTATATACACGAGCTAAACGTAAAAGTATATGAAAAATACATTTTTAGTTATTTCTCAGTAAAGAATGGAGGATAGAAGTATTATATATTAAATATTTAATATATTTAGAAATAGATACTATTAACAATATAATTACTATTCAATATTTGCAAATCGATATTATTCTGTATTGTCACTATATCTTACTCTGTACAACATGCTGTATATATAATAAAACTATCTATCTAATATACAATTCTAAATATACAATTCTAATAAGTACAATTCTAATTCTAATTCTAATTCTCTCTCTTATATTGTAACAATTTATGTGGTAATTAATTACTATTTTGTTGAAATACTCTTAAGGAACATGCAGATTCCATATTTAGCATTGTAATGTTTTAATAAAATTTGTTGAATGTAACTTGTTGTCTACACATTTGAATATCAATTGACTCTCATTACAGTATATATTGGCTTTTGAATAATTTTTTGAATGAATGGTTTATTACTCTTAATATTGAAAAGATTCTTGTTTAAATTGAGTATGCCCCTGTTAAACGACGTTCGTGCAAACTCACACAACAAAATAGTGAGTAAAAGTACTACCCCCTCTAGCTTATATATCTATATATATATTTTACGAAGGAGACGAAAGAATATATTATTGCACAAGAGGTAGAGAAGAATAGTCGACATAGTTTTCGCCTCAAAATCATAAGTAAACGTGTCGGCATGTTCTATTATTACTTATAACATACTAATATATTTCTAATTCGACAAGGTCTCTCTAGCACGTGTAAAAAATACTTAGGTATTTTGTATCACCACTAGGCACGGACTGCTTGGTTCTGTTCTTAAAATTCTAAACAGTTTCGAATAAATACTACCGACACGTGCATAACTCTTATGGATTCCTATCCATAAAATCTACCGTATCAAACGCGATAATAAGATACTTTTCACATTTTTCTTAGTCGCATATATTTAACTCCATTGAAAGATAGACTAGTGTAATCTCATGATATTTTAATCTGAAATTGTTGCTCGGAAGTCGCACGTTCATAAATTTGCATTTCAATTAACTCGCATAATCTTTTGTATAGAACTACTGTTAGATCGTTCTGTCTCTTTTTACAGCTCGTGACTTGGCACATTTTAACTTGTTTTCAAGACCCAATCTTGAATTAACAAAGAATACATCCTACTACGGAATTCAATAAATTATATCGTAATTTCACCGCAACATTCATCTTTCATCAATCCAATAAAATTTTAGTATTTTATTCTGAATATGAATATTCCTCCGGGATAATCAGACGTCTCAAGGTTAACCATATCGTTTTGAATGGCCTCATTCAATCAACCTATTCGTGCCCGTGTACAATAAATTACTTTTACTAAAAAATTTTTTTGTCTCATATTAAACAGAAAAATCGTAAATGACATTCAAAGTGTATCTGACGCAGGCAGGTATATAAACACGAAACTCGTAAATAACACTCGAAGTAAATAACAGAGGCAGGTAAGCATATATGGGTTTTGTTACTAATCTTCCCTTTTCTGCAGGTTTAATAGGAACTAGATTTCCATCGGATATAGACGAACTATAAAAATTGGGTTTAGCTATAAATACCTGAGTTCGGTAACGTTCTTTCTACCTGCTGACAAGCTTTACGTCAATTGCCGCTTATTGCAAGGCAAAATGGTTAAAATACGACCTTTTATTGTTTACGTTAGATGTTCTGGACATGGTGACTAGTCCTTATAATCAGCCTGAATATTTTCTGGATATTCCAGATCTAATTCTAGATTATAGCATATTGGATTATCATTAATATTTCACTTGTACAATGAAAAAATATATGTACCATTGTAAGTGGCACGCTGTTCAATACTACATAATAGCCTATCCATATAAAGTTTTGATGTTGTGATACATGAGATCTTTCTGTTCTTGAAAGTTGTATCTTTCATATCATATACTTATTGCTCGTTTTGACATACATATTTCGCTTGCAGGCAATAAATGTTTAGGATTTATTAAAGTAAATTTCTCGAATGCTGGTACATTATACTTTAACATTTTAAAGAAATATGTTTTTTCCGAATAATAACAATTATCAAGTGAAAGCATCTAATAGACAAATATATAAATTAATAAAAATTTATTATATCGCTATTTAATGAAATGTTTATTTTGTTTTTATTATAAAAATTGCGTCTATTATCGAGTTTTTAATTTTTTAAATTAATTATTTCCCTAAATTTATTGACTATGGCCATGAAAGTGTATTAATGTTTAATACGATATTATTTTAAAATAAACTAATACATACTTGCAATCTATCATATTATAGTAATAAAGTAAATCAAGTGCGATATAATGTCATTGCTTTGAACTTGAGGATCTGTGTAATTATGAAACTACCCAAAATCGAGGTTTATAAGGAGCCATACAAACGAAAAATGCAAGCAATTGGGACAGTTTTTAATTGAGATTAAATAAATAAAGAGTAAATCAATACATGCAAAGATGTTCCCAAGACAGTTTGATTATAAAATTGAGTACAGGTAATGTACATAAAATAGCCACGTGAATGCTCTAATTCATTGCTACAGAAATTTAGTCGATGACCCAAATACATAATGAACAAATAAAGATAAAGATGAAAACATTTCCATTATACGAGATAAAATTCAATCGATCTAAAAATTTAATGGATTAATCGGCGAGGCATCGTACAAAGTATAAAGAAAGTATAATAAAAAATTTATGAATATGTATTCTGTATTCAATACATATAAAAGAATTACAATCTTCTTTGGTTGTGGCGATAAACAGTGAAATATTATTACCGTAGTCATTGATTGCATTCTATTCTGGATATTAGAAGAAAAGTAAAAGAAAGATGCTGTGAATTTTTCGAAATGTTTGAAATGTTGCCAAGCCAATATGTATCTCCAGCAAGCGCAAAAAATATTTGGAAATTGTTCGCAAAAAATTGTCTGAAAAATTAAAAAACAGGCGATCAATGCTAGGGCGTTAAAAATTTTGTAAATACTCATAAAATATGCCTCGTATTGAGATTACGTTTTCAGATTTTTGCGTCAGAGTCACGAGCAGTACGTAGTCAGCGCAGCGACTAAATATTATACGCGCGACGTTTGGGTGTAATTGTGCGACAGCGACGTTGATTGCATGCATTGTCGCGCGACGTTTCCAATTGTAATACAAGTAATCTCATTCCCTCGAATAGAGGTGGTAGCGAGATACCGCTACATATAATACTATAAGGCCACGCGGCCCGGCATAAGCATCAAGCATCAATGCAGATTTTGCGAACAACAGGCGACCGTATCTTCTGACGCCTAATGCAAACACGTTAACGGGGAGTTATCGCCAACGTCCCTCAATGTCCTTGCTATACAGATATAGAAACATGCATACTAATCAGAGATGAAAAAGACAGGCCGGCGCGTCAATGCCGGCTACTGATTACGCCTTAGCATTAGTCGATTTTGCAATTCCTATAGATTAAGCTATTCAGGAGCTTGTTATTCGATATACTAATATTCATAGACACATCTCGAAGCTCGCATAATATTAATTACAAGATTTTTTTGTTAAATTTAATCAATTGAATGGAACTGGAACGAGTGTAGCGGTTAGATTATATTAATAAGTATCATGTAAAATTATAAAAATCATCATCAAACATTAGTAATCACACCGTTTGTGTCAGAATAGTAATTACATGTACGTGTACATAAATGTAGTACATGGTATTCATGTGCTCATTATAAAATAAAGAACTGTCTAATAGAAGCACATTGTTACTTTTTTATGAAGACATTATAATATCATAAGATACAATTACATTTATTTATAATCTGTTATTTATAATATAAATTTTGATAACATAGGGAATTCACAAATTAACTACCGAAACAGAATGAATATTTCGCAATTGAAAATACAAAATAAAACCAAAATTAAATAACCGATGGCGTTGTTAATATTGTAGATATTTTAGTATTGTTGAACTTTATGTTACATATAGTATATTAAGTACTATGTTATATATAGTGAATATATAATAAGATTAGTTTATTATGTTTAAATTTAAAGTATAATATAAAAAAAATTAGAAATATAATTTCCATATAAATTTACAAAAGAAAGTAAATCCGTTAAACTAAAAATTAGGAAAAAATAAACTAATAAACGTATCGACATTACAGTGACAATTTGTGCAAATATCCATGACCTATAACTGTTCAGTTTTCAGGTTACTAATAAATCAAAAATTCACTGATAAAAGTAGTCAACAACGTATTCATCAAAAAATTATGTCAATGAGACGGTTTTAATTGAAATGGAAAGACGTCTCGCTATGCATTTTTTTTACAAGTTGACTAAATATGAGTGAATTTAAATCAAGTGAGAAAAAAAATCGAAATAAAGTTTCAATGTTCTTTAGTTGAGCCAGTTCATTGCTAAGTGCCGTATCAATTAGATGTTCTTGAGGGGCGTGGGCTGAGGATACAATTTTAAATTATTTATTATAACGCATAAAAATTACTAATATTAATTATTTATTTATTTTCGACAACTACACTTCGAAAGAATTTTTTTGTAAATACTCTATTATAAACTCAAGACATGCGTATTTCAACATTGGTTTATAATTTTTGAAGTTGATTATCCCTTTGGCACGGTGGTAAATTGTCTTTCAAGGTAAATAGTTAATGTGCACACTACTTATTTCATGAGTTTAAATTGAAAACAAGAAATAGTAAAACCACAATAACAACAATAACAAGAAAAATAATAATAATAACGCAAAATAACACAAAAAGTCACAATTTAAATTGTTCAAGTGTTTTCTTACCTAAATTCCAGTGTTAAATGTAAAATTTAATGTTAGCGTACAAACATGACGTAAGGTGTAGGTTCAAGTTCAAGAGTATTTAAGCATTCCATCTGCAATAATATCGCCAACCCAGTGAGCCAACGTCAGCAATGGCTTCACAACTGCGCAGAGGGTTCCTTAGTTATTAATTCGCTGGCGATTCTCAACGAAGCTTCTGTACTTAATCCACTGGTACATCTAAGTACCGTGGATGTATCACATAAATCTTTTAGCATTTGTTCAACTACCTAGGCGTATATGTAGGCACTGGAACGTGTCGCTGCACACCACAACTCGTAGACACTGACTGGAAACATAGTTCAATGTTCAAAAATCTGAAAAGTTTGTACTTTGGTAAAGAACGATGTACGCAAATTCCAACATTACTCGTGGAACGTCAAAACTAAATTATGGATCCAGCACGGTAAAAGTCTCTAACTATCTCAATATTAGTGAAGGGCAATATAATAATAAAAAAAATGTGGAACTGGTGAGTCTTTCCTATAGTGCTGTCATATTGGGCTCGACGACGTATGACTGGTAGAATTGTAAACGCGAAATCGAAATAACGCAGATTATGGATATCTTTACCAAATGCGTGCAGCTTTAGATATGATAGTCACGCTGTGATAAGAACTGTCCAGTAAACCTTTTGTGCCAATGTCGTTTATTACCACGTTTACAACGGATTTAAACGAAAATGCTGGAAAGTTCCTCCAGTTCTTTATATTGTTCAGGTGCACTTAGTCCGCAGAGCCCAAACACTAATGTTGAAACATATTTTACAAAAGTCCAAAAATGATGCTAATAGAGTTATGTAATTTAATCAGGGAATCATGTAAAAAGTATTCATGATATTTTTGTATTATTTTTTGCTTGTAAATAGGTTTTCTATTCTTTTAAGTTAACTAACTTGTATATTTTTATAAATAATTTAACTATGGTTTAAAATTTATCTCTATGCAGATCAATAAAAAATTACCAATTTTTTATTAATTTTTTATTGACCAAAAGCCTTTTTTCGAAAATTTCTTCAAGAACATTACTTTTCCTCAATCGTGATTAAAATCCGATTATTTACAATATGTACCATCAGTATTTTTATTAAAAGTAATTTCAAATTCCTTTTACCCTATTTTAAATTCCAATTCAAAATATTATTAAAAAATGAAATTATTTTATTCAATAAAAATTTACTCGTAGAGCAGACTGAACTAGTAATAATACTTCGCGCAATGTAGCAGCATTAAATTTTATACCGATCTACCATATTACTAATATGCTTTACTAATGATAAAAAGTTATTATTACATAATCAACAAATTTTAACAGATTTAACACGAGACTATGAAATATAGTATTTGGGAGTAAGAAAGTTAAAAAAGTTTATCTATATTCTTCTTTATTAACCAATAAATAAACGGAATAAAACAGAAAATTGTGCAATTGAATGCTCGTGAACAATTTAAAATCGCTCCTACTGCGCACTGGTTAAACACTGTATCTATTTAAATCTATTTTAATACTGTAAAGGTATCTGAGAATCGACAAATTTCTATAAGGTTCTTCGACTGTGTCAAATATCTGCACAATAAGACGGCACATCCAGTCACGGAAAATTCAGCGACGATTTCAGCTGAAAGCCAAACTCAAAAGTATCTTTACAAGCATATAGTCCTTAAGTATGCATAAGTATGCTTTTCTCTTTTGGGATATTTTCTGGATCGATGTAAAATTAACTTTAAATATTTTACGAAAAAGAGATCATATTTTAACATTAATTGTATTTCAGTACTTTAATCGAGATAATCACTGGCATTTAAAAAAAAGGAAATTATTCTCTTACATTATATTATGTGAAATATTTTGTTTTTTGACAATTCTCAAAGAATACTCTGTGCATTTTCAGTAGTTAAGAATATAAATAGTTAATATACATATTCGTAAACAAATAAATTTGAAAATTAATTTTAAGAATTTTTTTCTATCTAAATGTTTTAAATTAATATTACTTAGGGTAGATAATTACTTTACTTTCCATATACATAAAAATAACAATCTTATTATTGTAATTTTCGCGTTGTGATATTCTAAAACATTTGAACTTTGTTTATTCAGTGCACATAAGTTCAATAGTCTTTGCCTAATTTGTATTATAAATGTTATTTTGAATATGTTATGTACCTGTAAAAATATATGGAGATTTAAAGTACTGCTGAAAAATTCTTTCCAATACAAAAAGTGTTTTCTCTTTTTTTTTATATTGGCAATTTCTTATTGTCTGAATGAATTAATATTGTCTGAAAAAGTGACGTGAAATCTTAATAGCTTTACTAATATTTAGACATTTCCGAAAGTTTGAATTATCAATATCTTTGCGACATTAAATCAATTGACTGGAACTAAAAGCAGTGCACTTTTATATATGAACAACTGAATTTGTAGATATGACTGATATAATCATTAACATTATCGGATATATAAGTACATGAAAATTGGACTGGATAATGCTCATTTCCGAATCTTGTATAGTACAAATTTATTATTGAGTTGTTGGTATATTCAAGTTACACCATGAAAGCACTATTCGTAGTTGTTAAATTGTTCTTACTGTGTTATATAATTAGGGCTGAGGAGAATAATTCTTCAGAAGATTTTGATTTATCATGTGCAGAACTTAAACATGCATTTGTCTGGTCTTGGATTTATTCTTTATCTAAACCTCAAAAGTTTAAGGAAGTCGGATTGTATTTGGCCGTCAAAGATGATATAAATGGAATTAAAATAAGCGAAGATAATATGTCGGCAATCGAAAGTGAACATTTTGATTCATCATTAAAAACTTACGTCATCATTCATGGATATAGATCAAATCATAAAAAAGATTGGATCGTAAAATTGAAGGATAAGCTTCTTGAAAATGTATGTAATTTGGTTTCTAGCTGTTATATGGCTATTGTTAAACTTTAATTCAATATACTTATTTAATAGAATTTTCAATAGATAATAAAAAATTTACAATTTAATACTTATAGAATATTCAGTCAATTATTAATCTTCATAAATTTTGGTGCAAAATGTACCTTAAGAAACTTTTAATTTAATCTACACTGATAGACCTGATCAATAAAAATCAATAAAATCTAACGATATCAACCATATGATTTCTATTAATTATCGTTGGTATTCTAAAAGAGAATACTACAATAAGTCAGAAAAAATATATTGAAATAAATGTAAACTAACGAATTTCAAAAGAAATTAAATTAAAATCCATTAAAATCTTAATATTACAATTTTTCATTACGCTTATACACTAGGTATATAGTAGATAATATAAATATAGAAATCTGTGTATATATTATGCATTTGTTTATACTGCAGAGAAAAATTAATATTATAACTGTTGACTGGAGTAGCGGAAGTAAGAGTTTGAATTACATTAATACTGTTCGCAATACTTACACAGTAGCAAATTATATATTTAGGTGAGTTGAATGCAAATAAATATTTTTTTACATCTTTTCGGTTTAAATCAAGAAATTAATAAATTATCATTTCCAAACAGAATTTTCGAAGCCATCCAAGCTAAACTCAAAGCAAAAGATAATGTGACAAACATATTGTGGAATAATTTGTACTTCATTGGCCATAGCCTCGGCGCCCATATTAGCGCCCAGGCGGCACGACTCTTTCAGAACAATACATTCTTTAACGTCGAGCGAATCACAGGATTAGATCCGGCTCAGCCTTGCTTTCAGCATGCAAAATTGAATTTAAAACTTGATAGAAACGATGCCAAGTTCGTCGACGTGATACATACTCAAACAGGCAGTGGAAAGGGCGGGTTTGGTGTCAAAGAAGCAATTGGTGTGTATAAAATTCCTGTTGATCTTATATTAATATTAAAAAATATCAAATTTCGAATATATTTGAATAAATATTTTCAAGATCATTATTATTGTAAAAAAAAAAAATAATACCTCTTTCTTTATATCATTTTATTATCATTTTCTTATTATCCGTATATGAACATGTTTCTTTTTCATACTTTCTAACAGTTGAACACTTTGATAGCTATTTAAATATTAATGTCAAAATATTATTTTCTATTTTATTCTATTTTATTCTGCATTTTATATGTATCATTGTATATCATTGTTAAAATATAGTTTGAATCCGAATACATCTTCAATATTATTATTTAGGACATGCTGATTTTTATGTGAACGGTGGTGTATTGCAGCCAAGCTGCAAGGGGTCAAGTAAGCATACTGCCCTTATATGTTTCATATAAATATTAGATCCAAAATATTTCTAATATTTTAACGTAATTTACTCCTTTTAGTATTTACAACTAAATTAGAAAAAATGGTCTGCAGTCATATGAAAGCCTGTGCTTATTTCATTGATTCAATAGATAATTCAAATTCTAATAGTAGTTTAAAATTCGATGGGTACAGTTGGGATGGAACGTACGATACAGCATTAAAAATTGTCGACGAAGTGAAAAATGAGACAGCTTGCTTGGAATGCCCGAAAATGGGTATTGATGCTGTAAATTATGAAAAGAAAGGAATCTTTTTAGTAATTACATTAGAAGAATCGCAGGGCAGTAAGTACAGAATTCCTAACTGACCTAAACGATAATAGATATGGGGAGTATATTATACAATAACTTAAAATTTTTTTTTTATAGAACAGAAGGAAAAGGAAATTAATGACATATTAGAAGTATTAAAGGTAAGCAATTTTATATTTATGATAATTAACACTCAATTTGGAATTATGATTATTATGTATTCTTTTACATTTCTCAATTCTCCCTATTACTATTAATTATGAAATTTTTTATGCATCCATTCTTATTATTTATTACAGAACTAAATTTGCTAATAGATAATTTTTTTTCAGAAATTAAAAAAGAAGTAAAACTGTCACAGCAAGAAGAATGTAAGATATTGAAAATATGATTTCAGAAAGCTGTTGTACATTCAAACAATATAATTAAATAGATTTTAATTAAATAACTTTGCAAAAACAATTATTTATTTCGAAATAATATTATTGAAGCTCTATGTAAAATATTTCATATTGAAATATATACAAAGAAATTTTACCAATTTTCATACCGTGATAATTATTTCTAAAAAAATAATCTACATTTAATAACTCCATATATATTACTTAATAATAAATAATTATCTTTGTAAAAATTAAGAAACTATATTCCCAGATGACATATTAAAATAATAAATGCATAGACCATTTGCGATAGTTTTTAATAATTTTTGTAAGATCTATGTTGATTTACGATTATTATGCATTATCGGACGAGATTTTAAAAAGGAATCGTCATTTTAAATTTAAAATCGAATCATCTATTGAACAATACCTTTTAGCATAAGGGTATTATATGAAAATATATCTCTTATTTAATGTTATATCTGCATTATTCCATATATATAATACTAATCGTGATTTTAGTTAATATTCAATAATCCATTTCATAGTAATTATAATGAAGTACGGTCTATTCAATTATTTATTATAATATCTAATATGTAAAAATAATGACAATCAGACTGCCCTTATTTAAATATATATTTATATGTTTCTTATATTCCATTTCGGATTCTACGAGGGGATGATTATAAACAAGGAGACTCCGACTGTCATTATATTAATATTGTAGTTTATCTTATAAAGACTGTAAGACTGAGATAAACATTTATTAATTTTATTAACATATTTATTTGTACTTATGAAATTGAATAACATCTTTTAAAATTAGACCATGCAATTTAGCCACCAGATGAACTAATATAAACATCCTTTAAAAGTACAAATCTTTTTAAAACAAGTTACGTCACTTTACATCAGCGTCTATTTAGATTAATGAACTATATATATATATATATACGTATCTGTGCGCATACATAAATGTATACATGTATGTATAAATGTATGCATTATATTATATTATATTGAAACAATTGTGCTTACAAAACGAAAATAGAAGTTATTCGTCAATCGACCCTGTGTAGTTTCTAAGTGCGTAAAAGTAAAGAATGACATAATGAAAAAGTCATTCTACGGTGAAGTTAAAAAAAGAAAAAGAGAGAAAAGGAGCATCGTGCTGATGTTGAGTAGCACTGTACAACTGCGAGAAAAATTGAGAGAAAAGAGGGTTAAAGTGCGCAGCTCTATTTTCAGAATTGCGTCTGTTTCTGCTTGTCCACACCGGCGGTGTGTGTGTGTGTGTGTGTGTGTGTGTGTGTGTGTGTTACGAGATGAAAAGGAATGGGGAGCATAGAACGAAAGGCGAGAGAACAAAAACAGGACTCCTGCACCACTTAGCTGGCAAGCAAGCAGCTATCGAGTTCACAGCAGTTCGCATCAGGTAACCAGAGCGAGAAACGCAAATATAATAGCGACAAGTGCTCGCGATTCTACGATGATGTTGCACACATACACATTGCAGTCAAATAAAAGATAAAGCATAGTCCATTCGAGCTGTAAATGGATCAGAAGTTCTGTAGAAAAGGAGTATATGCTTCAGGATAGCAATTATATAATAGTGTAATGTAAGCTATAAAATATCCCTGACGTCTGTAACTAAAATGGTAACTAAAAGTTTTGTATTTATTATAAATATGTGCGAAGGGGATAGTTGTGTAAATATCGCAAGAATTTATCATAAAATTAAAATATATTAAATACAAATAGTCAAATTTTATAAATAAAAATAAAATATTAATGCAATACTTGTTGCATTTATGTCTCCCGTTTTACTATTTGAACATCTTTTACTCTAGAATCTAAAATAAAACTTCAACTAAAAATAAAAATAAATGAAAAGTGAAACAAAATTAATAATAATAAAATATAAAAAAAGAAAAATATAATAAAATAAAACATAATAAAACAAAAAATGTTCTTATCACCAAAATTTACTAGATGTTCTAGATATTTCGTCCGACGTTTCAAATCGCTTTGGCTCATCTTCAGAGACTAACTGTAATAACTACGCATATTGCTTATTTTTATTTTTAATACTTTTTGATTTTTTATTATTCTTTATTTTATTTGAGCTTTCGTTTTATTTTCAGTAGTAAATTTGATTTCAGATTTTAGGAGCGTGATTCGAAAAAAGGACAGACGGACTGTCATTATACAAATATAATTATTTTATTTTACAAAGACTGTAAAATCGATAAAACTATGCGTTGATTTAATCTATAACATCCGATATAAGTACAATTTTAATAATTATGAAATAACTACAAAGTAAAAATAAGTGATTTTTATTAAGAAATACCATCTTACTAGATAGAGTATATTCAAACAAATTTTGTAAAAGTGCGTCGTGAGGGTATACTGTATCTTAAGAATGGGTAAACATTAGGTTTTAAAAATCACTGTTCCAGCTCATATTTAAGCTAACGCAACCTCTGCCTTTCGGACCAGATCTGTTACCCATATTTGATATCCACTTTTTAGTAGAATATAAAAGAAAGTGTAGAATTAGTACGTAATGTAGCATAAAGATGGTGAGACAATATAATTTAGAATAAAAAAAATTGTATGAAATTCTATTGTAAAATTTTGAAAAGGTTTTGCATAAATATCTAGACATTCCCTTAATTCGATGAACTCTTAAAATTTCAAAAATTTTCTAAATATTCTTATAAAAATTAATATTAATATTTATAATTATTACAGGTAAGTAAAATTTCGTATGGTATTCTTATGTATGTATAATAAACCAATATCATGTACATTAGTGCTTTATAGTGCAGCAACAACATAAATATGAAGCAATAAGTATAAACCATTGTAGAACGCATGATAGAACATATACAGATATAGTTGGATAAATTCTGGATGGAATAAATGTAGTGCGAGCATAAAATATCTCGTACATTGTTATGATAGAATTATTCCGAGCCTCTACCAAGAATCATTCCATCTAATTTAATCCGTTACTAAATGCAAATATTCCGTTTCGCATGTGCTTGTCAACCGGTATCGATTATTTCTCACGAACGAATTCAGTAGTTCGTAACAGCCGCATGCTTAAATTGCGTATCTGTAGTGATTTTTTTCCGTGATAGTTCGCACGTACATATCATGATATCTGTTTCTCTCAAAAATAGCTTTTGACAGAGATACATAGTACGAGGCAAAAACATTTAAAACAGAGACAAAGGAACTGACTAAAGAATTTACAATTTACTCATCTACTCAATTAGGTACAACAGATTAAATTTGTCATTTATTTCGAAATATTCGGTTGATTTAATAATAATAAATAAAAAAATTCTTAGATAATATAAAGCATACTTCTACTGATTAATATAATTGGAAAATTATGAGGATTATGATATTTTAATGTACTCCAAATATGATATGCTACAATTTACTATTACTATAATGGTTAAAAAATATTATATTTTAGGTGATAAATTTTAATAAAGTAAGTAGGTAATATTTTTTAAAATTTTGAAACAATATGACAGGAGCAGCGTCTTAATGTAATTTTACAAGATATGTCTTAAAATAATCAAGTTATGTCGTTTGTATCACCATTTTACTACAATTTCAAATTGCAATAGATATCCTATAATAAAATATTAATTGTTCAAAATAGAAAAAGTGAATTTTATAGAAAATCAACCAGATCTAAACACGATTTTAGTCAATAATAAATCAAATGGATTCTTTCTAAATATAAAAATATTTAATAATTGTTTTCAATATAAAACTTTAATTATAAAAATTCAATTACTGGTTTCCATATTTCCCACATATCATTATCCGGGTTTTTATCACAGGTGAGATCGTCATTAATATCTAAATAATTTTTTGAAGTTTTGTCAATTGGCTTCCACTTTGTTGTTATAAGTTCATTTGTAACGGGAGTTGGATTTCTATAACATAAAATATATATTAAAATGAAGAAAAGATGTTAAATACTTTTGAATTAAAAGCTTGATACCCATATTTAGCAAAATTTGTCCACATTGTTGTTAACCGTTCCATTGATACGCGATCTCTAGTTCCATCTGCAAATCTTTCTCTCCTCGCAGAGAAGAATAAACAACCCATTTCATCGCCATGACACGTACCTTAAAAATTACATTTATTACATTTTTTGTTTACCAATATAAAATTCAAGCAGGGCTAACAAATATTTTATTCAGAATTTAAAGTTAATCTCGAAAGTATTATATTTTTCGTACTAGTAATATTAGATGAAATTTTCGAGACAATCTTGTAGTTAAAAAGCATGTTGCAGTCAATATATATATATAATCTACTTATAATATTTTTATAAACGTTTACTACATATGAATTTAAAAATTTGCTTTTCAACTCTTTATATACGTTAATATAAATATAACTGTTACTTATTATCTGAAACACACTATCAAACCGAAAAAAAGAACAAATTAGGGATTTTACATAAAACAGTCAAAGTAGATAATAACGATAAAAATTGTTATTAAAATAATTATCACATGTAATTATTAAATGTTATTAAAATAACATTTTTATTAAAAAAGATACAACAAGCCGAATAAGACGAAGAAAGATTATCGCCTAAAAATAATAATAATTGAAATCTTAGAATACCAATATCTCAAAATTAACATTCGTCACTTATATTCGTGTAACTAGTAACCTGTCGATAGTTATTAAAATTCCAAATTAATTATAAATTATTTTATAAAGAAATTTGTTATAAAATTAACAGTTAAAGTATAAATTTAACAGTTTTTTGAAAAATTTTAGTACAAAAATTTTTCATATTTTTCAAAAAATTACTCTAAATAACAATATATATATATATACGTAGATGGTTTTACATACTCAATACAAATTCTCATATATGAGAATGCTGTTATAATATAAGACGAAATCGAAGTCTTGATCGAAAATTTTTGCAGTTTGTATTTAACTACAGTAGACATATTCGCGTTACTTGTATACAGTACAATATAGTAAGATTGTTCATCTTTGTTTAAACATTAAATGCGATACTTAAAAATTCTCGCGTTTATTGCTGTAAAAACTATAGCCACAATGGTATTGTTTATTTTTGATTTATCCTGGTTACAATTTCACATTTTCCTAGAATGTACGTATTCTGTAATTAATTTTGGAAATTTTTCAAATAGTATTATTGTTAGAAGCAAGACAGAACAGTTGATTGCAATTAAATAAATCTAGAAAATAACTACATATGTACACATTATGAATTAATTAGATTTGATTTATTATACAAGCTAATCATGGGAATACATAATTAATTCAGTCTAAACATGATATAATAAATTCAAGTGAATGCACTTCAAAGTAAACTGATAAATACATCAATTAACAATTTACTTCTGTAATACATACAACTTTAATATTATAAATAATTTAAAAACAATTTATGATATTTACCTTTTATTTTTATATTAAATCTGTCTTTAATTCCGGGATAATCCGGCCGATAACTAAATTTATAAAAGTACGTAGGTTGTAACTTTTCCTGTTGAATAGTAACTACCCCATGGATATTAGCTACAAACATCATATCTCCAAAAAATTGCACTATGTGATCGATCTTTTCAACTGTGATTTCATCTTTTCCAAAATAATATTCGCGAATATCCTTCACGAATTTTGATATTTCCTTAATACTTGGTAACCTCAGATATAAGGCGATGATCTCTTCAAAACTATCATTAACTTCTTTGACTATGTCATCCACATTATTTTCAAGAAACATTAGGATACCTTCGTGGCTATTATAACCAATTATTAGAGGTACATCAACACCTTGTTTTTCCATTTCTTTAGCTGAAAGTGGAAATATCGGTGTGGAACTTTTAGTATCAGGAGTTAACACTAATTTTAACGTAAGCCTTGCAGAATCCTGAAAATATCGATTTGTAGATTAAGATATGTATACAGTATAACACATAAGGAATAGAATTGTATGTAGGTAAGAAGAAATGAAGGAAAATGTACGACCTGAAGCGGCTCGAAACGTTGGGCTTTCTAGAGGAGGAAAATTTTTGGTGAAGAGGACAGTCAGATTGCCTTTTACAAAAAATTTAATTTTGATTTTATTATTTTAGGTTTTATATTTCAGATTCTACGATATTATAAAATATTATTATAAACAAGGGTAGTCACACTGTCACCATAATTATACAATAAGAGCTTGGTAAACAATAAGTAAAAGAGATAAAAATATTTATTAGTTTAAATTACAATCATTAAATTTACGCGGTATATATTATATGATGTATTAACTTACGCGATTAGAATTTTATCCGATGAATAAATATATGTTATGAATAGATATCTATGCCCGAACTCGTGTCTTTATTCCGGCGAGACATTCTTTAAATAGAAAGGGATTGCAAAGTTTTTTTAAGCACTATTATAATACATGATTACCATTTTATTTATATCCTCGTACATTTTTACTAATTTTAAAGCTGGAATTGTTCGTAAAAATTGAATCACGTCAGATTCATTTGAACATTTTTTTCCAAATGCTTCAGCCAAAGAATAGCCGATGTCTTTATTAGAAGATATATGTGCCCAAGGATTCGATATAACACCACTTTCTGTGATTGCTTTATGGAAGAGTCCTATTATAAGTTAAAAATGTTTAAATTAGTTCAAATTAATCATAGCTATATGGCTCAGAATTGAATTATATAATCTAATCATTGCATATACTGTGATTCAAACTACTTCCTTTTTTCACTGCAAATATTACACAAATTATTTCTAATCATCAATTGTTCATCAATATTCTTATGGTGTAACGTTACATTATTGCAGTTAAAATAATGCAAAAGCATTACATATCAATAAATATTTATAATATATTTACTATTAATAATAATATTGATAATCTGCATACTATAGTCTACACAATACTTCATTGTATTATACATGCTGTTCTTATTAATTAGTAGAAATTTTCATTAGACTTTTCAAACTTTTATCAAATAAATTATTAAAAACAGATTTTAAATAAAGATATAAATAACCTTTTGCTTGCGAAGATAAACAAAGCCCGTGAACAGAAGATCCGCCAGCACTTTCACCAAATATGGTTACATTCGTTGGATCACCACCAAAAACTTCAATGTTTTCTTGGACCCACTTCAAAGCAGCAACTTGATCTTTTAACCCCTGATTTCCTGCACAATCTTCGTGATCCATATTTAAAAATCCTGGAGCCATAATTCAAAAAAATTTTTCTTGAATTAGCATTTATGACGACTACTTACTTTCGATTGATGAATGTATAAAATTAAATATGTATTTGGAGCTCACAATTTTCCACTACAAGTTATGTATTACCAATCTCCATATACAAAATATATTTTACATTAAAAATCTTTTAAATAAAATATTTTAAATTAAATTATCTTAAGAATTATATATATTTAAACAAATAATCTACCATAATACGCTATATAATCTACCTAGAACTCCAAGTCTGTAGTTAATACTAACGAATACGATGTCTTTTTTCAAAAGATATTCTGGGCTATATTTTTTATACGTATTTGAACTTCTCTTAAAACCACCGCCATGGATCCATACCATTACTGGTTGTTTTTCAGTCAAAGAATTTGTTGCTATATCTAAATACAGACAATCATCTCCCCCTTCCTCTGCGCCCGTAATATGATCGAATTGGGCAGACATTTTACTTTCTTCTAAAGCATCTCGAACACCAGCCCATGGTTTCACTTTGTCAGGATCCTGTAATTAATAATATAATAAAAATTCTAATTATAAACTTTTCCAAACCTGCAAGATAAAAATAAATAAATACATTATAATATTGATTAATATTAATATTCTAAATAATAAAAAATTTTCCTTTTGGAATATTAATAATTAATTAAACATACTAAAGTAAAATGATTAAAAAATTTACGTTAATTTTATTATTATTTATATATTCTTCATTTATAAGTAAAACATATATTATAAAGTAACAGAATATTAGAACAGTTAAACAACAATACTCAAGATATAACTTAATTTAATAACTATGTTTATTTTACATAATTAATAATAACAGTATTATAATACATAAGTAAAAACTTTAACTACCAGCGTAGATTAAGGTTATTTATCTCCTAAGTTTCCCTTACTTTAAATCGTAACTCTCCAACTGGAGGTTTGGCATAGGGGATGCCTCTGAACGATAAATATGATCCCCCTTCAATGTTGTTTCGTATAGCGCCCTTTAGTTTGCCCTGTTTTACTTCAACTACAGGTGGGCTCATGTTGTAATGCCTCAATGTATCGAGCTTAGGAACCGTATTGACGAAGATCGTGTCTCCGTAACTTAAATTTGATATTATGGAATTCCAATGTTTAGATTTTCGTAACAACATTAAGATTGAATCGATTCTGAAAGATAAGTTTCAAGATAAAAAAAAATACTAAATTCCAACAACAAATAATTCATGCTGACTTGTGCTTTTACTTAAAAACACATCCCAGATCATTTAAAATAGATTATAAATACTGTAAATGATAAATGCATAATAAGTCTAGATTAAATAACATATTTGAATTTTTGACTTTTATATGTACTAATATCTAATTATTGTAAAATAAATTTTAGATTATATAAGTATTAAGTAATATTATCGTACATTGAGAATTGAGTAATATATTCATACGTTTTATTTAGTTATTTATGATATATATATATATATATATATATATATATATATATATATATATATATATATATTAAAATAAAGTATGAAAAAAATGTATTATTGCAATAAATTTCAACAAATTGCAACAAATCTCAAACAAGTGCGTATTATCATATGTATTTAAATTTAACATTTAAAAAGTTAATGAAAAATGAACATATGCATTCTTTCCATAATAATTACACAAGTGTACAACTCAAAATTAACATACATTCACGTTTGATTAATTCTCTGTTTCAAATAAAGCAAGCTGATAACAGAAACTTTAATAAATTATTATAGACTTCTAGAATTATAAAGAAGAAATTTTTCATTCATTAGAATTTAGAATAAATTAAATGGTTAATAATTTTAAATTCTATATACTTTATTCTTGTATTCATTAACTAATATAATATCATTGTTATAATTTTGTGATTACATAGGTAGCAATAATATAATATTTCACAATAAATATTAACAATTGTGAGTTAATAATTATGTTATTAAATATTAATGGTTATGTAATATTCATAATTTTAAGTAATTGTAAAATTAAATAAACATTGTCACTTATATTTGATTAATCATACCTTAAATTTTCATTAATTAACTCATTTAGTTTTTCTTCTTTCAGTTGTTACCATTAAGTAAGGTTTGGTAAAAAATTTATTCGGGTCCTAATTTTAAATCTTTAAAAGATATAGGCGTTATATATTTTAATTTCTTTTTCATTAATTGGATGGACCTATTGAATTAAATTAACAAAATATTTTCCCAATCCATGAAATGAGAATAATAATTTAAGAATCGAATTACTTTTTGCTTTAGATATATAAAAAATTTTTTTCTTTATTATCATTCTGGTCTTGATCTTAAATAATTCGCATACAATGTCCATTGCATTTTAAAACATTTATTTGTATTTTCGCATTTGAGATTTGTTTTTTTTTCATAGATTTTTTAAAATATTTTTCTTTATATAAAATTAATAATATTTATCCAAAAGATTTATCTGTAAGACCAATAAAAAAATATTTATTAATTTATCCAAAAGGTTTATTGTCCATATTTCTATTCTTAATAATAATAATTTCTATTCTCTTTCTCTGTAAACATCGATCTATTTCTTGATGTAAATATTTTTTCTCAAATTCACTGATTTAAATATTAAAATAAAATTATTTATTTCCCCTAAGTTTTTTGCAATCTGTAATTTGAAAATTTTTTGACACTTTACTTCGAGAACCTGAGCAGAATGTTGATAGTAGGAAAGTCAAGGACGTAAGGTTAACGTAAGGAAAGTTAAGGTGTTTTTGCATTTTCTTCCCATGGAGTTCTATACTTGGTGACTAGTGTTGAGTAAAGATTTTGCATACGCTTCATATCAAACTTGCCTTCGTGCTAGTACAGTATAAATAAACATGAAGTACCAAAAGAAGCATCCATAAATAGAAGAATATTTTGTATCTTTAATTCAAAATATCTGTCAAATCTATTCAAAAGAAATAAAACCACATAAGAAGATTTTTAAATTAGATAATCAATATCTTAAAAGATAGTTTTATTCATTATATATTAATGCACTTACAACTTATACTTTGAGAAATAAACTTGAAAAAAATAATGTCAGTTCATTGAAGTAAGGTTTATTTAAAAAATAATTATACAGATACAATGAAAAGTAGATTATCTTTAGTTTATTATGTTCAATTATTTAAACATATAAATTTAAAAGACCTTTATTAAGATTTATTTTAAGTTTTCACAGTTTGTGTCTATTTGAAGCCAATTATTGAATCATTTTTTCGCGTCTCTCTTTCTACTAATGTGTCGTAGTTTATTTGATTGAAAAACTACGTAAACATGAATTTAGATTCTATTTCAGAACCATTCAATTTATCTGTTTAAATATAAATTTTTTAAAAAATCGTGAATTATTTAAATTATCGAAAATGAAACATTTATTGAAAACTGAATTCATTCGAAGGTCAAATGCTTTTAATGTTCAAAAAATGTAAGAGTTGAAATTTTTAAAAAGGCTTCAAACAGCATACCGCATCAATATCGACATACGTTAACTTAGCAATGATGCTAATAATATGTATCAAGTTCATGGCATGCGCTTTAAGAGAATTAGAGCAATTCATATATATATTTATCGGTCTTATAGTTTTTATACAATAATATATTGTACTAATATGATGTCACTTTATCGTTGTTTCTACGGGGGTGATTGTAAACAAAGATAATCTGATTATCATTATATTAGTACAGCAGATTATTGTATAAAGACAGTAAGACTGATAAAAATATTTATTTGTCTACTTCATAACAGTCGACATAAGTACCTATTTATAATTAATAATTACAGACAGAGCTTCCTTAATGTTAAAGTATCTCAAAATCTTAACATTTAACAATGCGCAGATCAAATTTCAATCAACATTTAATAATTTTTTAAAAAACATATGCTTTATTCTGCTTTTAAAGAAGAGTAAAAGTATAGACCAATTCTATGTAATTACAAAATTTGAAATAAATAGAAATTTAAAACCATTTTTTAACATACTTAATTTTTTCGATTGTATTTTGATCGAGCATCTTGGTGCAAAAAATTGACCACTTTTTAGATTATGTTTTTTTTTATAAATATAAATTTTTCAAAAATACGAAGCTCTGCGAAACACGGATACCTGAGCGTTTGCCGTCTCGATAGCCCTTGCTAACTCAGTTGATTTCACTAGTCTTTGACAAAATAATCCCTTAATTCACTTATGAAAAAGATAACTATCTTTGTTATTTTCTGTTTTTACTCTTAACTGTTTTTATTATGACATTAAACTGTTGTAAAAAGGTTTTTATAAAATTATTATAAAAAATAATTATAAAAAAATATTCATCTTTTGCTAGAACAATAAGTAGCAAAATAAACTCTATGATAATCTTTAAAACTATATACACACATACATACATACACACAATACACACATATATATATATATATATATATATATATATATATATATATATATTGTTATTTCTGTATCAAAAGTTAATTTTATTTATAAAAATTATATTAAAAACTTTGTTTAATAACAATAGTTGTGTCTTAACAGATAAAAAATCGGTTTCATTCTATTAATTGCATTAACTACGTTTACCATCAAAATATTTTTGCGTTTCGTCATAAATGATGTTTACGACGTGTCTCATGTAGAAATTGAAGAATACAGGCATCTATTAGCCGGCCGGCAGCGTGGCAGCGCCGATAACCACTGACCACTGTTGTATTAACTATACAACTCTGTGTGTATGTATGTACGTATATAATCTGATAATACTGTGCAAGCAATACTCAAAAAAAGATAAGTATCATAACTAAGAAAAATGATTTATATAATATAGAAGTTATTGAGCTATTCGTCGCAGGTTATATTTTTTGGATCTATTTACGTTTCTAATAAAATGCATATCTACATTACCATTAAATTTCTATATTAAATTCAATATATAAAATTACTGTAGATGAACTTTGTTAATATTGTATTTAGTTAACATTAGCAAATACATATGTAACACATATTATTAAGGAATTTTTTACAATTTATAGTCATTAAAAAGAATTCTTTATCATACTTATGGTTCGACAGTAAATTATATCTAAAATGATACTCGAAAATTGATAAAGGAACACACAAATTGAAAATCTACACTGAAAATGTGAACAAGTGGATAACATAATTCGTTTGCCTCTAACCTTGTTTGCACCAACTAAATCAGGCAATATCTTCTCAGAAAGCGTTCACTATGTTAATCTTTTGAATATGGAATAAATAATATATAATACAAATGTATCAACTGTAATTAACAAATCGGACTGCATTATATACTGCTGAAACATGTATATAATAAAATATCAAAGACGATCATGCACTACTGTTCTGAAACATTTCAATTCTTACCAGCTGTGCTACTGTAAAGCATTAATCGTATATATATATATATATATATATATATATATATATATATATATATATATATATATATATATATAATATTCGTAACACTGAATACAGAGCTATTGCGGAAAAAATCGCAAGTTTTAATAAAAACACTATTCGAATATATACTTACGCATGGTAATATACTTTCGAGTTTTTCTCATTATAATAAATATTATTCCACAGCTGTTTTTTTTTTAATTTGAATATAAAAAAATCTTTAAAATAAATAAATAATTTAAAAGAAGTACTCAATAATAATAATAAGAGTTCCAAAATATTGTTTCCCAATGGTTCTTAATATATTGATCCTACAAAAAAAATTGAGAAATTTCTAGTATCTGAAATCGATAAAGTAGATTTCTTGAGGTATATAGTAAAACCTCGACTGCAGTTATAAGTGCCAGTTAGTTTTATAGACATTCATTAGATGTCAATAAAAGTACTGTTTTCCCAAAATCAATAATTTGTAATAATGAATCATCACTAAATGAATATAAAAATTCCAAAGACAGCGGTTCAAATAATTTTACAAAAAAATCTGAGATTAATCAATACTAGTTACAAATCAGAGAATTTAAAGAAAATATTATTGAATAAATTAGTTATTTTAATAAGAATCTTATTATTTAAAAGTTTCTTTATATAAAAATATGAAATTACGTATGCACTTCCATAAAAATATTTCCTTAAAAAGTTTAGAAAATGAAGTAGTTTGAACTTGTTAAGTACATTTTTCATATATGATAAAATGACTTACTTGTATAAAGTAATTTTTACTTATTAACAAGAAATTAATAAATTCAATATATTTTTTTCAAAAGTAAAGTTGAAAATATCCCAATGTTATAGGCAAATAATGTATATCTAATTTCACTATTTACATAAACTTACTATTTGAATACATTCATTCACTTAAATATATAAACATTAGTAACACTAATAAATAGTAACAGTAATTAATATTGCTAAAGTGGTATATATGTTTGAAAGATCGTGTATGCTAAAATTCGAATCTAGTTTTAGACTTACTCCATCGGTTCAGATTTTTGAGTACTGTAGTAATAGTTATAAGAATTAATTTTGATTCTAATAAGTACCAATAAAATAAAAATATAATATATTTCATTTATTATGATTTGTTATGAATTCTATGTAATTCTATGTAATAATGTTTGTTATCAATTCTTGTAAATGTTTAGAAATACAAATTAATCTAATATTAAAGAAGCATTAGATACTTTCGTGACGCAACATTTTTATACAGTGCTGTGACTGAAAAACACCATTTGTTTCATATGTAAAAATATGTATTTTGAGACGCCAGTGCCGTGTTCAGATAACTAAAGGTTTTCGAAAGCTGAAGTTTTGAATGCATGTTTTTACCTGATGAAAAATCTAGAAATTTTCGAAAGCCGAATACTCTATAAAATTATAGAGATAAAAAGAGCAACTCTACAAAGATAGAGAAGGATTCCATTAAGGTTTGGAATATTCCAGGCCGTCAGGCTGCGAGGTGAAGCGTCTCGAAAGTTCACATGCAGCTTTCAATTTTTTCGAAAACGCTTGAAATCAAGGGTAAAAGTATAAACAAACTATAAAAGCGTGAACGCAACCAATACATGGATTCTCTTTTCCACTGGATTTCTATTAGGTAGGTTGTAATAAACAAAAATTTTTTTCGAAATTTCAGAACAGTTGATTATTTAAAGATTCCATTTAGTCAAGAACAGCTATCGAAGCTTTTTATTTATATTTATACAAGTATGATAATTTAATATTTGTGATTTATGTATCTACTCGAATGCTAACCAAAGTACGATTGAATATGTAAACATGGGATTATGATTCTGAACATGTATACTTGTTTTTTAGCCATTTAGCAGGTCTCGGAATAATATAACATTTTTTAAGGAAACTAGTGAAGATTATTTTTCTATTTTCATCTTGCTTAGTATGAAATTTTTTATTTAACAATTTAAATCGATTTTTAATTAGTCGGCAAACCCCAGAAGTAAGAGCCCGAGTCAACCGAAACAACATCCTAGGCCAAAAGACAAATTTTTGCCCGTTAAGAAACTACGAGGTACAGGTATTAAGTAAAGAGACTGACGCTGCTATAGAAGTACGTATGCACCAGAAGATAACTACTGTCAGTTTAACCTCAGCCTTCATTTATATAGAGGCTGTTTTTTTTTGTTTTAACGGAAAAATGATCGATGTATCAATAGAGTGCCGGTGATTGTTGCGAAATTTCTCATGAAACTTCGAAAAACAACTACTTATAATGTTATGAAACAGGTATATTGTAATGAATGTTTATCTTTTTCACATGTATTTATTTGGGTTGTTGAAGCGTTGTCAAGATGGCCGAGAACATACTTCACTTTAGGATCTTCCACGTCAAAAATAGATTAAAATATTGAAAAAGTCGATAATCTTATTCAACCCGACTGTCAGTTAAGTAATCGTTCGATTTCTGAATCTATAGAAATGGACAAAGAGTATATGCGGCAGAGCTTACATGAACATTTTATCATGTAAAAACTGTGTGAAACTGTTTAAACTATGAAAACTGGTGCCTAAAATCCTTACATTTGAACAATAAAGGACTCACCTAAAGATTTTTATTGACACTTATAATGCGTTTCAAATGGACATTAAAAGATTAACAAGATGTGACAAAACTTAGTTTTTGATCTATGATTCTGAAACCACTTGTCAATCCGTACACTCGACGGCGATGCGACATAGACAAATAAATGAATATCATAACACGAATTTTGGAGAAATTCACATCGCATTGTTACGGACCGGAACTTGACCCAGAATTCCATACTTTGTGGATAATTTTATCTCTATATTTCTATAGAGACTCTTGAGGAGCTTTCGAAAATAGCCATAGTCTCTACAAAGCTCATGTATGCATGAAAGACTAGAGATTTCGAAAACCTGAATTTTCCGGCCAGGATACAGGCATCTCCAATATACATTTACTAATAAAGAAAATGACATTTTCCAGTCACAGCACTGGGTTAAATTTTTTTTTTTTACTGAACAAATATATCATCTTATCATTAAATATCTGCATCTGATACGAATATATATATATATATATATATATATATATATATATATATATATATAAAGATTCCATTTGGGGTTACAAAGGTAATATCTCAGTTCATTTTTTACTGTCCGTGAAGAAGTTTCTTAATAATTCTAAAAGCAATAATATTTGTATCTATTGAAACCTGTGAAACAAAAAACGGTGCGCATCCTAAAGGAGTAGATAGGCTATAGGCATTCTAGCACATAGACATTCTGGCACACCTCCTCCTCTTAAAAAGTGTGCTAGGCCCCCAACTAGGTCACGGGGGATATAGCACACTTTACACGCGAGTATACTTTGGGTTCTCTACTAGAGGCGAGGGATGGGTTATTTTTCATTGTCAGTCCCACGCTTTGTATTTTCACGATTTCGACACAGTATAATATCGATGGGAATGGACAAGGGAGTGACTATGTAAAACCAGCATAAAGGTATTCTATTTATTTGAAAAATTTTCCACTTGGAAGGAGCATGAGAGAGGGTCGGAGTAGAGGCGAACACGTGCACCTCTTGTTATACTGAATGTGGTTAGCTCATCAAGCAGTATTTTCTCGTTTCCTTTGATGGCTATTGATTCTTCGCCCCCTTCAAAATTCAAAAAGGGGCTTCAAAATTCCTGGAATTTCGGGTAATTCCAGGAATTTACCAAAATTCTAGGAATTTTCAGGAAATTCTAGGAATTTCATATTTCCTAGAATTTGTTCTTTTATTTGAAAATTTTATAATATTTCTTTTAATTTAAATTTTCTTTTTAAAATTTCTTTTTATTTGTAATTTTTTTTTGTTAAAGTAGAAATAAAAAATACTGTTTTAAGATTAAATTTTTTTATTAATATAATTTTTTAAAATTACATTTATATTCATTTTTTTAACCAGTTTCACCTCGTCCATACTTCCCACTGAAATAATCTTCTATCTATGTATAATTAACCATGCATAATTAACACGTTACGAATCGCAGACATTGGTAATCGCCTTGCGCTTAATGTGTGATTTTCACAGAGTACGTGTTCACCTTTATTTTGTAGTGACTGAGTGATGGACAATCGAGCTGCTCCATATCGACAATATTTCTGAAATAGAGAAAAAAAGTATGAAAAAGTATGGAAATACTATGGAAAAGTATACTTTTGAATATATGTATATGAAAAGAAAAAATAAAAAGATGATTAAAGTATGAAACTTTCATCATACTTACAATATTAAGTGGCTGACATAAAGCTTACTAATAAAGCTTGGCAACTGATTAAAGCTAAAGATGCTAGTCTTGCGGAGAAAACGTCAGCTCTAGCGGTTGCCAGTGCTATGAAATTAAAAGTAAAAACTGGAATGGGGCTGAAATTCAACAAATTGGTGACAGCAGCGAAAAAATCATTGCAATCAGGTACAAATTTACGCAAAGTCATACAGTCCGCCTTAAAAGGTGCTCGTCAAGCTCTTAGTGGTTGTAAGAAAAAAGTTCTCGTTCCACGTGTGATACCCCTTCCGTCTAAAATTGGCGGAGTTCTTCCTTTCCTTATTCCATTGTTGCAGGACTAAGTGTAACTGGTGCTTTAGCCAGAGGTGCTGCTGGAATAGCTAAAGCAGTAAATGATGCTAAAGCTGCGCAGAAAGATTATCAAGAAAGTAAGCGACATAATAAGACGATGGAAGCTATTGCTTTAGGTAAAGGTCTCTATCTGAAGCCATATAAACGTGGAATGGAATTATTTCTCAATCCGCATGTCGGACACGGTCTAATTAAAAGAAAAAAAAACTTCAATTTAATTTTACCAAATCGTCCCCTAACAAACTTTGATCTTATAAAATATGCACATATATTACAAATTCCACATTTTCGAGGTGTTTTCATGAGAAATAGCCTTCTTCGTAATGGACCATGGAATAACGAATCTGCCATGGTTAATCTCGATGATTCGCAAAATAAAGGTACCCATTGGGTCAGTTATCGAAAGAGAGGATCTGACGCCACCTACTTTGATAGCTTTGGTGACCTCAAACCTCCCATAGATCTTATGAAATATTTCAATGTGAAAGAAGTGAAATACAACTATACAAGATATCAGAATTTTGACTCATTCATTTGCGGTCATCTTTGTCTTCGTTTCTTAACTGAAAATCTATAAAAAGAATTTGTCAGATAAAATTTGAGCATTTTCGCTCAATCAGTCGTGGAATATAGTTTCACTTTGACTCTTTCAGGAAAATCTTCTGTCTTAGCAGCCTAATACTTTCCATCCATTGAACTACCAAAGCATAAAAATTATGTTTTAGGTTTAGTTGAACTTTTAACCTTTAATTCAATTCCAAATATTGACAATACAAATAATCAACTTCATTTAAAAGAAGAAATTATTACTATTCCCATTGGTAGTTACGAGATTGATGATATAAATCCATTTTTATCTAATACATTGAAATCAAAAGGAATTGAATTTTCCTTGAAAGCTAACAATAATACATTTAAAAGTGAAATTAAGTGCAGTGTTTCATTAGACCTTAAACCTCAAAATTCAATCGGTCGAGTGCTGGGTTTTACTCCTCGTACTATCAAAGAAAATATAGAACACCGTTCTGATTTACCAGTGAAAATATTGAAAAGCAATGCACTCAGAGTCGAGTGTAACATTACTGCAGGAGCTTTCCGTAACAACCAAAAAGTTCATACTACTCATGCATTCTTTCCCAGTGTTCCTCCAGGATATAAAATCATAGAAATTCCATCACATGTTATATATCTACCACTTAGTGTTAAGTGCATAGATAATATACAAGTTCGAATTGTCGATCAGGACGGCAATCTAGTTAATTTTCGAGAAGAGGAAATCACTGTTAGACTTCATATCAAATCTATATAATAGGGATTGTTTATAATTCTAGCACACATATAAGTACTCCATCGTGGCAACCGACAATCAGTCGACTGAAGAGTTTGAAACCGTTAACATTGAAGAACATTCAGTTCCTACAAAGTCTAGGTCTAAAAGTTCGTGGAAAAAAATTAGCTGTATAATTTTCTGCTGCTTTCTGAAAAATCGACGAAATACTAAAAATTCAATCAGGTGTAGCATTCGATGAGTCAATTGCTCATTATGAAATTCACGCACATCAACCATACACATCACTAAACTTTGATCATAATAATGAAATTCGCATTTCCATCCAACACCAAGATCTCTGTCTTCTACCATGACGTAGTTCTATCCATATCTATGGAAAATTACAAAACACTGCTGGAAATGCACCAACTAAATGTAGATTCGTCAACAATGGTATTTATCATCTTTTTGATGAAATTCGCTACGAAATTAATGGTGTTGAGGTAGACAAAAGTAAAAATGTTGGATTGAGTAGTGTCATGAAAGGATGGGCTTCATTCAATACCAACGCTCATGCTTGAAAATGCAGGCTGGATTGGCAATGAAGAAACAACGAGAACATTGATAGATAGGCATGGAAACTTTGACGTTTCTATTGCTCTAAGTATGATTTTGGGCTTCGCAGAAGATTACAGAAAAATTGTAATTAACATGAAACATGAACTCATTCTGGTAAGATCAAGATCTGACCTGAATGCCATAATCCAGGAAGGTAGTATAGTTGATAATAATACTACATATGAAGAATATAACATAAAAATAACAAAAATAGAATGATTAATGCCTTATGTCATTGCTTCTGATAAACAAAAAATCCAACTTTTAAATTTCATTGGCAAAGATAATCCCATCTCAATGTGTTATCGTTCATGGGAACTATTTGAATATCCTGTTCTGCCAAGCGTCAATAAGCATGTGTGGACAGTCAAAACTTCCAATCAATTGAAGAAACCACGTTATGTGATTCTCGGCTTACAGACAAAGAAAAAATATCAAGCATCCGCAAACGCCAGTCGTTTTGATCATTGCAATATTACTAACGTGAGACTTTTTTTGAATTCCCAATATTATCCATACAATAATTTAAACCTTGACATATCTAATAATCAATATGCAATACTGTATGATATGTATGCAAATTTCCAGAAAACATACTATACAAAGGATCCTCAACCACTGCTTTCAAAGAAACAGTTTCTCAATAATGAACCTCTCATAGTGATTGATTGCTCACGACAAAATGAATCTCTAAAGAGCACTCCTGTAGATGTACGTTGAGAATTTGAGGCTAAAGAGAACTTTCCAGCCAATACCAGAGCTTATTGCTTGATCTTGCACGATCGCATAGTTCAGTATAATCCCATCAATGGAGATGTAAGAAAGGTTATTTAAATATTGCTTAATTCAAAGAAGAAGAAAAATGAAAAAAAAAATAAAAAAAATGGTTGACTTTGCTATAGGCATCACGGCACATAAAGGTATTCTACTACACCTAAAGTCTACTCACCTGTCAAGTGTGACATGCCCCTCCCCCCTCTAGTAGAGAACCCAAAGTATACTCGCGTGTAAAGTGTGCTATGTCCTCCGTGAACTAGTTGGGGGCATAGCACACGTTTTAAGGGGGGGAGGTGTGCCAGAATACCTATGTGCTAGAATGCCTATAGCCTATCTACTTAAGGCATTGACCGAAAAAGACTTCCATCACAGTCTCGAACAACGGAAGAGTCGCTTGGAGCTATGTAGGGATAGGGAAAGGCTGTTCATTAAAGGCGATATTGAATAAATATATAACTCAAAATAAAATGTTTTATATAATCACTCTCGTTATTTAATACTTATACCTCATATGTAGTTTATATCTATCAATTTGTGTCTGAAGTTGAAATAGTATCATCAGTATCTATTGTTGTTATAGATTAAGTTATAATAATCACCACTTTTATTAAAACCGTTGAAAGTATTTTCATGTCTATTTAATGTAAAAACTAAAAGCACATTAATTAAAATTTTTCAATCGTGATTTAACATTAAAAGCAACACTTTAGTGACACTGTGCGCAGTCACGTTTATTGCCGCGACGTGTACTATTGCCTGGATGCCTTAGCGTGTTTGGCGATGCTACAGCATTGACTAAGACCAAGTTTTACTTAGTCCCTAGCCCTTGATCTAAGAAGCAACGCATAGAAAAATGATACGGTTAAATAATTATTATTTGGCCGAACCTGCGTTGCGGGCATAAATGATGAAATATTTGACCAAAGAGGTTTGTTCGAAAAGTAATACATTTTTAATTTTTGTGCAATAATTTGAACGTTGGCGAGACGCTTTCTCGAGTCGGAGGCAGAGAAGCAATTGAAAAAGTTGATGGTCTTAGAGAGAGTTCGGCGGCAACTTCGCGGCACAACAAATAAAACAAAGAATAATAGTTGCATAGAAACGTGAGTTCAGTTTATCTTCAGACGTCGAGCAAACAAGGTAATTAAAATAAAATAATTTTTAAATTGTTTAGTGATTTTCGTTTCAATAAATAACAATTATACAATATATAATATAGCTACACGGCCATAATTAAAATATTGAAGCCGCTGTTCTATTGAGATTAGTGTGGTCTAGCATTTGTTTCATCAAAAATTTAAGTAAGTTTTGGTTAAAATTTTTGGTAAATTACTAAGTAAAATAATGTTGTATGCAACCACGTAGTTTTATTATATCGTAATTAACCTTTTTCTTACTTCAACATAAGTAACTTGAAATTCCGTTTGTATATATATATATATATATAAGCCCCCTCGTACAACCACCAATGAGTAGTATTATCAAAGAACTGGCGAGAGCGCGACTTCACTTGCCTCTATGCACCATCTCATTAATCTATGAAGCTAAGCCGTCACTGTATAATAGTATTATTAAATTCTTTAAAGCCTGTAACTTAAAAATTTAATGTATTCATAATTTTTACTACGATATCTCATGTATATTTAGACAGAATTGTATCCTTTTAGCTAAATAAATTCCGAAGGGAAGTTAGAAAGCTTAAATAAAATTTATATATATATATATATATATATATATATATATATATATATATATATGGTATATGTACATTTGATTGCTAAGAAATCAATAATAAACATAAAGTAAGAAAAGGAACATGTTTTAATAGTAATTAATTACATCAGATACATATTACAAAAAGTTGTCAAAACAATGTACTAGAGTACTATATAAAGCATTAAAAATTTCATTATACGTACGGTAATATAGATTAAATAATAAACTATACTAATTGATGACAATTTCGATACTAATTTTTCTCGAATTTGAATACTGGTAATAATATATAAGTTTTATATGTATAAGACCATGTTAAATTTAACTCTTATTCGTGTTAATTAAGAAATAATATAATTTAAATTCGACGAATGGTGAGTCAAATCAAAATTTGATTATGCAAAATTCAATATTATTATTCATTCAAATTTTTCATAGAAGAATTTCTCTTTGCCTTTAAAATAGACCTTTAAAATGTCGATCGGGCAGTCACTTCATCTCTTTACCTTCTCGTATTTTTTGCCTACGGTCAAATAGATAGTATTCACTAAAAAGTAAGATATGGAGAGTATTATGAACATTGAATCTATTGAAACTGCCTCATGTTAATTTTGATAACCGTTTTGGTATATTGTGTAAGCAAAATCTTGTTCAGTTAATTGAGGATATCAATATATAGCTTGTGTATTATAGAACTACAAATGTATCTAATAAATTCTAAAAAAATAGAAAAAATCTAAACAAGAAAAATTATTCTCCGAATATTAATAAAATCTAATAAAGATACCAATTTGAAATTCATATTAATTATATTAATTTATAACTTATTAGATAAGTTGTCATGAATCACATGTATAACGGCAAGAACGTTAGATAAAAAAACTCAATAAAATAACATTTTCACGTCGAATGAGCTTATATATATTTTTTTATTCTTTAACCTCAGAATAAAATATTACAAAATCATGCAGAAACAAATATTGATTTCCACTTAAAAAATGATTGAAAATCGGCATTTCTCGTAGATTTATTATATTGCAAAAATTATCTCTGAGGATTATACTTCATTTCTGAGCATTGCAGGATAATAAATGTCTTTGCTTGGATCGCAATCATGAATACTTGGTCTATCTGGATGTAGATAACAATCGGCTATATTAAAACTGTTATCAAAGCATATATTAACTTCTAAAAAGTATTGTATATCACTGTTCTAAAATAAGACAGATAAAGAAATTTAAAGGCGATATTCAAAAAATTTTAACTGAATTACGTTTATTGGTTATACCTGAGGTTGTAGACATCTTACGTAAAATCGTTGATTTACTAAAATTCTAATGGCAACAATAATCGTATTTAATGAATAACGATGACCTGGTATAATACCGTATCTCTTAAGTTTGATTCCCATATCGAAACGCTGCAAAAGCGAAAAACTTAGATCGAAATAGAAATATTCATACATACTAACACAAGATCCAGATGTATTGTATGCTTCTGCCCAAATTTCGTCGATCGGTTTGTCTGGAGATACATTGGGCCATTTTTTTTTCCTGATACGTATCTCGTTTGGTGATCCATTTCCTTGATAAACGGGTCTTTGCCCTCTATAATTTGTGCAATCAGTAAGATGATAACCAACATCGTCAAAACTCAAAAATTTATTGACAATCCAACGATCATCCTCAAATGTTGTCCAGTGATCTGTTATATATTGCAAAAAATGAACATCACTAGTATTGACGTCTCGCTGCTCTGCCGCGAAAAATGAAGTTATAGGTGAATGTTGAAATAAAGATAGTAAGTGATATTCTTCTACTACTCTGAAATATTGTTATTTATTAATTATTATTCATTTAATAACTTAAAGTTTCTGTATTAAAATCTGGTTTTGTATTAAAAACACAGTGGAGACGCATTCTGTATCACAAAGACCGAAAACATTACGACAAAGTTAGAGTAGTATAAAATCAATGTTAATCGTTCTTTTCGATTATGAATGTGTTGTGCACAACGAATATACATCGACAGGTCAGACAATCAATAAAGAATATTACGTGCAAATTTTGAAACCTTTGCGTGAATCAGTGAGAGAAAACGCTTGCTTTTTTCGCCATATGGTGACTGGCTTCTCCATCACAAGAATACTCCAGCACATTCGTCGAATCTTGTGCTGCAGATTCTGCTGTAAACTGACTATTACATTGCTTTGAAAACCGCCGTATAGTTTCGACATAGCCCCCGTGACTTTTGGCTGTTTCTTAAACTCAAAAAACCACTCAAAGGACAGCGATTCGATGACAAAACCAATGTTGAAAATAAAACGACGAGTGTACTCAGGACCATCCCTAAAAGTGAGTTCCAGTATTATTTCGAGCACTGGAAAAATCGCTGGTACCGTATTATTTAATCGAGTGAGGATTAGATTAAAGGATACCACCTGCCTGATGAAGAAAAACGCCAGTGTGCAGATAAAAAGGTAGGCCCGAAACTTTTCGGACAGGCATTGTATTAGATTATAATATTTGTTGTAAATAGAACAACAGCGAGAAATTTAGATCTAAGATTTACGGCTGAAGGAAATGTAAAACGTATGGCGAGAGGAGATAGATGTTCGGTGGACGATCAGACCTATCCAATTTCAGATCCAAACAGGGCAAAGAGTGCAGATACTGTACATTTATCACTGAGACGTCCGTTGAGAAACAGCACTAAAGTTGAGTTATTCAATAGTTAGCGAGCAGTTAACAGCATATAATCGGATTTGTACAACAAATTTCAAACAATTAACATCTGCGAAATAATGAAATTATTTACGAAATAGCGTTTTTCTTTTAATATTACTTTATTGCCATTGTAGTCCTCAATAATAGCATGGATTGCCTTAGAGCAGATAGACTTGGGAGCAAGACAGAGTATGAAAACGATGAAAACACTTAGCTTTCGGTGAAAAAAAGAAAATAATATGATGTACTCTTAGAGATTCTCTCCCTGCCTCTCTCTCTCTCTCTCTCTCTCTCTCTCTCTCTCTCTCTCTCTCTCTCTATGTATCTCTCTTAATATTCCTGTCATTCGTCCTTTATTTTGTGTGACCTAATTAACGAACCACTGCTGTTGTGCAAAATCATTTTCTTTCATTTTCTATTTCCCTTGCGCAGTATCAAATTGTCGCCTGAATTTCCATTTAACATAGTATGTTCATTTGTAAATGTTGATTTCTATGTTCATTTCTATGTTGATCTTATATAAACTACAGGTTAATAACTCATCATGTTAGTCATAATTATAAATCTAAGTAATCATAAATGCTTTTCTCTCGCAATACCAGTAGCCTAATCTGAAAGTCCAAAACATTTCACAGCACACACAAGACAACAAAACAAGTCTGGCATATTATGTACACATGAATTCAGTGACCATAAATCGCATTCTGTCGTTGTTCGCCTACCGACTTTGTAGTATAGCTATCTCGAGCTTGATTTTTGCAAAACTGCATTTCGTGTGAAGAGCAATGCAAAAATAAGTCGTCTTTTTTTTTAAATATTTTTTGAAGCTTGCTACTGGTAACTCTACCAGTAATCGGAAAATACTTTGGCATATCAATCTAGTCGCTTGAATTAGGCCACAAGTAAATTCTTTCCACTTGCGCAACCTATGCGAGGTTAGATGGTAGCGTGCCGAAAGCACAATACAGTTTGTGACGTGAGCAACCGCGATTTGAATTTTTTTCTGCAATTGCAAATCATCCGTAAATAAATGCGCAAACAGATGTACTTAATGGCAGTTAGATTGATCGAAAATGTACTTTAAGAGACAGTCCATTCAGTGATATCTATGCGTCTGTAGCATTCACCAATAGTCTAGTATTACTACAGTATAATATAGTATATAATATATAGTATCCACGTATAATAATTAAAAATACAATAACTTGAAAAAGCCAACAAAATGTTAAAACGTTTGAACGAGACATAACTACAATCGACGAATAACCATCACTAATCCTGAAAGAAATAATCAAACAGACATTAGACGAAATAAAACGCTATATAGTCATTCAAGTGTAGCAAAAACGGATCTCTTTCGTATTAAAATCTAGATAGTTAACGAAACTAATAATGAGGTTCGAAGGAATTGGCTGAAAAAGTATATAAAGTACTTAAAGAAAAACATGACCAGGAGAACAGTTTTAGTGTCGCAATGGAGTATTATCTCACAAGGGTCGTTATATCTACAATGCAGAGGATAGGATCAGGAAATTTTAAGCTTCGCAAGCAAACGCGAATAACGAGTGATACAAAAATGAAACTGCAGCAGAAGAGTACGCGCGTGCGCAACAAAGAACAAACTCAATAGATATATCAGTCCGATTGGTGGTCAATTTAACGATAAAATTGTCTCAAGTTAACCCTCAAAAACAAAACATAAATCCTGAGGTGCTGCAGATCAAACGCGCTCACTACCACAATCGCAAACTAAGTGAACTTCTTTTCAACAACGATGAGTAAACCCTTTCTCTTTTGACATTGAACATACTATTCATCCGTACATCTTCAAATTAAGATACAATGAAATTTATTATCTCCTTCAAGAAAACATTGTAGATATTTCAATACTCTACGTATTTAATAAGACTGTGAGTCCACTTTGACTGTTTCAAGTTAGCATAGCACTTTTAAACTCAATGTAAAAAGTAAAGAAATTCCTAAGCACTTTTTTAATAGCATATGGCGTTCGAGTTTCTGAACAGAATGACGTTTCGTATTTTTTTGATATTAATTTGAATTTTTCCTTTCCTAAGTCAATGCGAATCAGTTAAGATTTGATAATGATTTTACCAAAGTTTTTTACAAGACCACAGTTTATTCACCGATTTCTTAGTTGCTAAAAATAAGCTAAATCGACTTGCTTATATTTATAATTGTAAAAATTATATAATTTATATATATTTTTATATATTATATATAAAAATTATATATTTTTATATAATTATACGTAATATATATATATATATATATATATATATATATATATATATATATATTATGAAATATACAATATATTTATAAAAACGTCTCAAAACCGAGTTTTATAGGTTTATGGTGCAGTTACATAATTAAATAAATAATTTATATTAATACTATACCCTGGAACTGCATTGCACAAATGTAGAAGACAAAATGTTATAAGGTATTTTAACATTTTTGATTCAATATTTAATATAAACACTGAAATCCAAAAATCCGATTGAAAGTATTTTATTTTCATAGATTATAGCTACTTTTATAATTTGACAACATTTGTCGTAGAGCATAAACTATGTGAAATAAACATATGCCGAAGGATGTTTCGTAACGTTGAAATACTTTATCTTGATTGAAGATAAGCCCCATAACGCATTTCAATAGTAATTCAATTTAATCTTTATATTAAATATTGATCAGGCGAAGCATGTTTTCTTTTAATAAACAAAATTCAAAATTTATTCTATTCTTGGAAATCTATTTATCTAAAAAAAATATTTTCGTGCTGATACTTCTTACCATTTGCCTTTAGGTGCTTGTACATGTAGCGAGTAAATAGACGTCTTTTATCGACCAAATTAAGTATAAATTTATAAAATATTGATCCAATTATATTGTGAGGGTGTTGCTTACTGTTTTGTTTGATTATCATAGACTAATGCATCAAAATTTCTTACCACATGGTCGTGCAGTTAATTAGAAATATTACCTTGAAGTTATGCACCACATGCGTCAAGCAATATGAAAACTACGTCCGGAATTGTTTAAAAACCAGTCCCGGTTATTGTACAACAGTAATACACCATCTCACATTTCATAGCTTGTTCGTAATTCTTTGGACAAAAAAATTTTAATATAATAACAGGGATGTTAAAAAGTAAATGACCCTAGTTGATTGAAGAATAGTTTTTTCCGCATTACGAGCTAGACAATCGTGGAGATACTAGTGCAAAGCGGATCCGATTGTAAATTACGTGCGATTGTCCATTTTATGAACTGCAAAAGGGTTAAACGGGAATCAGATTCAGAGATGAGTTGGTGACTATCTATGGTAAACACTGTATGAGTTCATATGTAGTGCGAAGATGGTGTACAAATTTTTTCGAAGGATGTGCAGAAACGCAAGATGAGCAGCGCCGCAGGACGCCCAAAACCCGCCATTATCGAAGCGATGCGACTGCAGCGGTTGAAGAAATTATATAGAAAGACAGACGATGGGCTATTAATAATATTTTAGAAATTTTGTTTCTTGAATATCAGATTCGCCTAAATTCAATTCATATAATTTTGTCGGAGAACCTTAGTAAATAAAACAGGCCATGCCAGTTTGTATAAACGATTTGTTTAAGCTGGCATATACAAAGAATATATTGAAGTCCAAGTTCACTAGAAGAATAGTATATAAGAGCAAAAGAATAAAGTCAAATTATTTTTATAGTCTAAAACTAGTGCTTTACTTTTTTCCTGACACAGGGATACTTACTTTTTGAATACTGCTCCTATTGAATTAAATTGCAATAAAACTACGTTTTATAGAATTAGTAAAAGCCAAAAAAAAAACAATTTAGTTATAAAATTTATTTAATTTAAAAAGAAATTAAATATGTTTAACTAGTTTAAGCAACTTCTTCACTTTAAATGTTTTAGCTTGTATTATTAATAAAATGTGAAGTGTACAAGTAAGTTTTCAACGTTTTTTTTCCAAAATGTGAGATTTTATTATGAAAACATGGGAACATATTCTTTATTCAAAGTATCGGCGATCGAAAACTACAACTTTTTCGCATTTTTCTCACAATTTATGACTTTCGGACGAAAAAAATTTCTCGTCTTTCGTATGCAAAAACATAGCCAATTTTTGATTCTCTGTAAGTGTTCAAGCGTATTGCCGTAAGAACGTTCTGCATTGATTGAATCAAGTAGTCTTATGATGTTGCTAAGTTTTGAATGTAAAGTGGGTAAGGCAGAATTTGCCATCTACTATTCTCCAAATAATTTTTGATCCAAGCCACGACATGTGGCCTATTATTACCAATGATTCCATGGTTTGACTACTCGTAAGCAGTTCGTAGTATACGAAACCCTTTTGATCCCACCATATACAAAGCATGACCTTATTTACGTGAATATTTCTTTTCGGCGTCCATTGGGCCGGCTCGTCGGGCTTTTTATACGATTTTTTATTGCAAGTGACAATACGATACAAAAATAATTTATTATTATACAACTGAATCTGGTAATTCTTATGCCACTAAACATTTCGCATATAAAAAATCGCCATTCGACATCTGCCGGTTTCAATTCATACGGTACCCAGCTTCCAACCTTCTCAACAAATCGCAATGCTTTTAGGTACAAGCAAACGGCTTCCGACGTGAAGCCTAATCATGTAGCAAGTTCTTCTTAAATCTGATACCGATTCTTTCCAACAAAGCGTCTAATTCCTCGTCTTCAAAACTTTTTTTCTTTCCGAAGCGATCCTTATCTTCAACTTCAAACACTCACGGCATGTCGAGTATAGAAGATATGTGCCTTTCTCAAATTGCGGCGGAACTAGAATAGACTTGCTGATGATAACCGAACAATACAAAGACCATCCTACATCGACCTGGCTTTCGTAGCAGCTCAAGCAAGGCCGCAATGTGGATCTTGAAGAGATGCTCCTCTAATATCGATAGATAGGGGTTGGGAAATTCATAGTGTCATGATCGTAGTGGGCGATTTCAATATTCACACTATCAAGTGGGGCATGCCACAAAATAGAGACGTGGACCGTTACTTTTGTAGATAGCTGTAAGGCTAGAACTAGCAGTTATGAATGAAGAAAGTGTAAGAACAAGAGAAGTGGAAGACGTGTATATGGAAATTTCATTACAGACGTCTCATGGACCTCGGACAGAATTAGGGCTAGGGTGAAAGCATTGACAGTAGTTGGGGACTATGCGGCCAACGTTCATCACTACATTGTTTTTGAACTTATAGACGTGACATGGTGTACCAGAATTCTCAAACCAATATATTTATGGTGGAACATTAAGTGAATAAACACGGGGGAATTGGAGATAAAAAAGAAAACTATCCCTCACAGAAGAGGAACCCGGGTTTCAAAGGTCGCAAAAGAATTCAAGCGAAAAATGGACAAAAATACTGGAGACACTGGAGCTATCATTTAAGATATACTCTTACTTTCTACGTATTATACGTGAGAACATAAGAGACTGAAGTAAACACTGACTGGAAATAAAGAGTACCGAATAAATGGAGTTGCGCAAGGTACTATCTTGAGCCTCGTATTCTGGAACATACAATACAATGGCTTATTCAGAATGGGCATGCCAACGGGTGTGCATCTTATTGCGTACGCCGACGATGTGCCATCCGCGTGTCCGAATGGATGACAGAACACGGACTGCAGCTAACGCTGCAAAAGAGTTGTTGCTATTAATTCGCCGTAGAATATAGACCGTGTTTCCAATAACAAATGATAAATGAATCTAGAAATTCATATTTTCTGGGTTATTCTTTAAAAATATATTTTTATATCATTCAATATTTTTATTAGTATTTTTCTTAAAAATTAAAATGCATGATTTTCGTTTTTTCTTTAATTTTATAGATAAATTTTATTCCTTCATTAAAATAAAATAAATTAAATATTGAAAGAAACAGAACAAAAATAGAAATTTGGAAAATTATTTATTAACAAAATAACGTTTTTATAAGGTTGACTTAAGCTTATAATAAAATTACAAAAAATGCCCTATTGTAATATTTCTATCTCTATGCTTAAAGAACAAAGGAAACAAATTCTTTAAAAGTGAATCCAATATGTAATCTTGAGCATCTCGATCAATTAAACTATTTTTTCTATATTTCGTTTCATTATTATTTAAAAGTTTATTATCAAAAAGTTATGATGTATTGATGAAAATCTTAGTAAATCTTCAATTACATATGAGTAAATCTGATATCTGCATGATTAATTATATTTGATAATATAACTTATGTATTTTGATATTGTTTCAAACCTATATAAATAAAAGAAATTTTGTTTCGTAGTTATAAATTGCTTTATGTTCGTAAAAGAATTATTTAATAGACAATTCACTACCTGTGAGGTTGAAATTTTCATAAACTATACTTCTATTTTTTTCTCTAGAATCTAAGAAATAAGTTGAAATGGATGATTATAATACGTAATTGTTTTTGTCTTTGGAGTTCCTGCTAATACGGCTTGAATGAAGTCCAAGAATGCAGTCACCTTAGTATATATTGTACTCTGTACAGTGTCATCACAATTAGCAGGACTTCTACTAGCGATTCCCACAACCGTATTAGCAATAACTAAAGGTCCACCACTATCCCCCTGAATAAATGAAGAAGATGTAAATGCTCAAATATTATAATAATTTCAATTAAAAATTATGCATAATAAATATATAAAGTTTGTGCTGCATTATTATATTATAATATTAGAATTATTAAAATTCCCATTGCAAATCTAATATATTTCAGAATATCTATCTTGGACTATATACTAATATCACTCAATATACTAGATAAATTAAGATTAAGTTTGGATATATATATAGTATGCCGACAAATTGGATTTGATTCTTTTAAGAGACCTAGAAGAATCAATCGTTTAAAGAGTAACTTACCGAACAAACGCCTGCATGTACTTGTAGAAAGTACGGAATGGTTTTAGCACAGATTTGTTTGTTAACATTAAAGTACGAGAACATATTTTTACATTCGACATCGCTAAGAATCTTAACCATTCCATATTTTAATCTAAAATCAACGTGTCCACGCATTCTCTTGGATTTCTGAGTGACTGGATCGTATGCTACATCGACAGCGGTGTATCCGTACCCAGCCACCCTGCCTAGGTACTTAGCAAAGGACGCATGAGAACTTGGCAATTGTAATTTGCTTAAATACGGACTAGCATCTATACTTCTCTTCAACTGAAAATAAATAATATAATTCTTAATTTTAATCAATTAAAATCAGTTATCTTACATCTTTAAATCAGTTTTCACTCTTGTTCAAATATTTATATTCACGTCAAGTCAAACATATAAAGTAATCTGTATATTATAATAACGCATATTTATTTTTTTAATTGTTTTAAGATAAAACCAATTACGTTTTTTTCAATTTATTTAATAAAGCTATTCAAACTTTTATATACTTATTGTTGGCAATAACATGGAGAAGCCAATATTGCCATGGTAAAGTTATGGCATAGGTAAATTTATGACAGGAACAAGAAATGGAGTAGTAAAATATCAAGAGATATAATAATTGTATATTACGGCTTAAAATAAATAAAAAATACTTTCTATTTCGGTTCCATCCCATTCAAAAAAAAATATATATATTAATTATGGTAGTATCATAGTATTATTTATCAAATTTCTTGGAGCAAATTTTTCACTAAAAGAGTAAAAATGACTCACATTTTCATTGGAAATTTCAATTTCTATACTCACCTTCAATACTGCCAGATCATTTAATGCAGTTGATTTATTGTAGGGATGAATATAAATTGTATCCACATCTATTTTGATGCATCTTGTACTTAACAAATCAACATGTCCCACACTAACTGTAAATGATAAATTTCTTAAACGAAGATGAGAGTCAGCAAAGCAGTGCGCTACAGATATTACAAAATTATCGGCTATAATTCCACCTCCACAGATAGAATTATAATCACTGGAGTAATTTGTCCTACTTAGAATGGCCACTTGAAATTTAAAATTGTATTGATTTGCGTACCAACCTCCAATAATATTTTCTTCATTTAGCGTTGCAACTAGGGTTAAAAAAAGTCTGTACAACTTTCGTTCAAAATATTTTTAATTATTCTGAACGTAAAAACATAAAAATTTTAATAATCTTTTAATAAGTTTTTCAGATTTATTATTTTCAATATTTTAAATATATAAATGATTATTATACTATTAATTACATTAATTTGATATTAAATTATATGATATTAATTAATTAATTTCTAATAATATTAATTTAATGTTAAATTATAATGGAAAAATAGTATTACACACATATGTCTTTTTATCATATATATTCTTTTTTTACTATTTATGTTTTTTTTTAGAATATAGCTGGTAAAGAAAATTGAATTTAAATATAGAATTTTCTAAATTTTAAACTTATTAAAAACTATAGCAACATTGATATTTTGACATTAATCGTATTATTTGAACTCTTGGATAATTTTGAAGGAAACTATGGCGTATTTGAAACAAAGAACATTGCAAAAGAAAACTTCTTATAAATATATAATCTCAAACATGTAACTCATACTCCGTAACCACTTTTTGTCACATTTTCATAAAAATATAATTGATGACTAATTGATACTTATAATTAAAAAATTATGCACTTTTTTAGATTCATTCGTGACATAGCTTCATTAGAATTTCTTTATATGCAATGTTCTTCATTCGAATTTGTCACGAGAAGTTAGCTTCATTAAAAAATTTATCTGACTTCACAGTATATCTAATTTAATTACGAATTGTAAGTACGAAATCTCTCGAATGAAAGAGCATTAGATACTAAAACTTTACAAAGCTCATTTCAAACATAACCAAAGGTACTTCGCTTCATCTGAACGAAATCATCTTTTATTATATCATTATTATCTTTTAATTTAATTTCATGCCTCTATTGAAATAAAGAAATCGTCTCAATTGCATCATATTAAACAATCTAAGTATTCTTATTTTAATATTTATTTTAAAAAATAGTCATTTTATTTGAGAATAAAAACCACTTACCATAATGAACACTAATATTGAAAAAAATAATAAAAGTAAATAAAATTAAATTGATGTAAGAGATTTTTTTAGGCATTATTTTATCACTAAACTATTATAACTAAATTTTTGTAAAAAATCTGTAATATAAGTTTGTGTATACTAATATTTTTATAAAATTAGGTTATTAAGAGAGAACTTAAGATATGACACATTACCAATTTTCAAGAGAGTATATTTGAAATCTAATATTTTGTGAATTACAAATATAAACGGAAATTAATAATTTAATAATTTTCGACTAAATTTATTTTTACTGTTTGCTTTTAAATATTTCAGGAGTTGAATGTAGAAACATTCTGTATATATATATATATATATATATATATATATATATATATATATATATTTTGTCTTATAAATTCAGGTGTTTTTCCAAGGACTGCAAATAGCATTTTATTTTTTTAGCTTATACTAAGTCGTGTAAAAATCAGCTCTATGTACTTATCTAGCTTATCATAAGCTAATTTTATAGTAATTGATGTAGTCTGGAGATTATTATAATATATACAACCTAAAGAGTTCAATGTACTATCATCTTTTCTTTTCGTTCGTCTAAAATTTTGGTCTTAATAAACTATTTTTTCCTTATTGGAAGATCTTTTAGTCTATGGTTTAAAAACATGAATCTAACTGTAAGAGAGGTTGCTAAGAGCTGTTATAGATTGAGAATATAGAAAGAGGATATATAGAACTAGAAGAGATATATGGAAACAGAAAGAGGAAATTTCGAACGGTTACGCTATTTTATTCTCTTATGTTTAATGTCTTACAGTAAGTAACAACAAAAAGTGTAGTCTCGCGCATTATAGAGCTGAAGTGCTTCAGAAAACCATTTTGATTAAATGAATGAATGCAAAAAAAATAATAATCAAGCTTGAATTGCTGCACGGAACAAATAAATTTATATAAAGAAATTTCTAAAAATTGATAATAAAAATTTAAGTTGAATTAATAGAAAATCATAACTCTTACATATACATGGTGGATATGTGGATAAGAAAGATAATTTAAATTTAATGTAGATAATGTGAGGATCTTTTTCACCAAAGATACAGCTCGTAAATTTGAGCAGATTGAAGATCCAAATATTAAAAAAAGAAATACTAATTATTTATAAGAATCGGTTGCATTCTTTTTATAATATTGTCAATAATCCCATGGAATGAAATTAAATAATCCTAAATATAAAATTAAAAAAAGAATTAAATAACAAAATAAATAATGAATTAAACTTTACATTGATAGTAAATTTGAAGTTAACTATACATGAACAGCGAATGTATTTAGCATTTATTTATTTATTTAGATAAATGAACCTGAACTTGCTATTACAATGCGTATGACAATTATAACATTACGAAAAAGTATTTAATAATTTAAATGGGTTTACACATGAGTATATTCGTAGTAATTGTATAGAATGTTAATAAATAAAGCTAAATTTATAGTAATCTAAAATTAGATTTCAATGAAATATAAAAGTATTAATAGGTATATAAATTGATATATCCAGTTAAACTTAAGTAAATAATTGTTAATATATGAACTGCTCAATATAATTCGTGATAAATTAATAATTCATTATAAATTTAAAAAACCAAAAATTAAATGTATGCTAATTACTGTAATTTATTTAGTAAAACAGTAACGAACAATGCTGAGTTATTTTAAATTTAAAATGCTGAATAGATGAGTATTATTTAAGAGATCTACATAAAAAAGTTTCACAATCTCTTTATGCTATGAGTAATAAAAAAATGTGTACTTTACAGAACAATTGGTTTCAAGGAGCTCTCTAATTTTGTATTGATATTAAAACGCTTCGTATATAAAACAATGTGATTATATTTTAGAATTCAAATTTTATTGGGTCATGGAGTATCCTAAAGATAAACCAGGATCGTATAGTATTAAATATGTCTTAAAGTTTCATACTGAGTAGATTTAATTTAATCTATGAGATCTTTATTATGGAAAAATCAAATAATAAAACCATATACCATATATAAGTATAACGAGGAGATTTTAAAGCATTAAGTGGATTAGTTATAAACTCGACACATTTCGAATCAGTATTTTTTCTCTTTATGAGCCCAAACAATTTATAATATTTAGAATATACTGTATCACTGTGATGATGAAATGTAGGTCAAGTATCAAAACTTATAATTATAATTTAGTGGCAGTGGACCTCGAAAATCAAATAAAATTTTTTATTTAGAAAAGTTTAAAACTAAGTTATTTACCTGAATTAAACTTCTTAAAGTATGAATATCCTTGTATAAGATAGAGCAATCGCCAAAAGTAGGAATAGAAAGAATAATTTTATATCATCAGTATTCATAACAGAAGATGCATATTTGAAAAGAAGTCAAGTCATCTATAAAAATATTGATCAGGAGTAGATCAGATCCATATGGGCCTCGTCCGTTATCTCTGCAGGATAACAAAAAAATTCGAATTAGATAACTTTATCATCGCGACCTATTTACGATTATATAAATATAATTTTAATAACAGCTTTAGCATGAAAAATTGCCATGTGTCATTTAGAAATAAAAATATTCTATTTCGTTCTTTCAAATAGTTTAGAGGAATATAGATAGTCAAATGAACCTGAGCATTTTTATTAAACACATCAGATAGAAAATTATAAAAGATAAAAGATTAGTGATAGCTGAATCGGCCTTTCAACAAATCATTTTTTTCGCATAAAATAGGATTTTGATAAATAAACTAGCAACTTTTAAGTTAATGTAGGCTAATCTAAAGCATTTAAAATTGAAATGGATCAATATTTTGATATATGTTAGCATTTTCTGCCGTATTTATCGTTCTATTAGTTGCATCATATGACTGTGGCAGAAATATATCCATTAATATAATAGCATTAAATAGCATTTGAGTTAATACAGCCAAAGTATTATAACGTTATATATTTTGAAAATTCACTAGTAAAATCAAAACATAGTACACAATGCGCATTTTGCCCAGACGCCTCCAAAAATATTTATATATCTTATGTAATAAAGATAATATCCACGCGAGTCTTTCAGCTAAATAAACTCGCTCTGTGTATCATTCTTATCGCGGTAAAAAGACCATTCAGATTACTCTCGTTTTCCGAAAAGATGCTTAGATTTTTCAACTACGATTTACACTTTCGAAAGAAATTTCGAAATTCCTCGATGATTCAGAATTAATATCATCGTACATTACCTGAATATGCATAATTTTAGTCAAACCCTACAGGACCGTCGTATCGCTTCATTTATGTCAATGGAGAAACTAGTCGATAAACTTCGAAAACTACATATTAATATCCGACTATTAATATCGTCTAATCAGATAAAAATCAGAAGCAGTATTCGAAGTTATTAAAGGATATGAGCCAATACATGAACAGAAATGGATCCCTATTGTGGAAGATTCAGTGCGTAAATTTCTAATTGAATTTCAGAAATAGTGATAGATTTCATAATTGATGATACATATTAGGTGTACAAATAAGTTTCCACCGTTTTGACAAGATGGCGCAATCGATAAGATGACTTCGAAATTGTCAACTGTAAAAAGTCATATAGTATATGTTGACATCTGGAAACATCTATAACCTTTTAATATCTCTGACTTTTTGCTAGCATCACTTAGTTTTCATCGTGTTAAGATATGTGAAGTTTTGAGCCACCTAACCGTCATTTGCGGGAATTGTTAATTTACTTCTTTAATTTAAAGCAATCTGCAGCTGAAGCACATCGGCTACTCATAGAAGCATATGGTGATGTTCATTTGAGTGAGAGAAGTTGTCGGAAGTGCTTCCAAAAATTTAAAAGTGGTGATTTTTACGTGGAGGAAAAAACAGGCAGTGGAAGGCCCAAAGGGTATGGTGATACAGAATTGGATGCTTTACTGGAGGAAGATCCATGCCCAACGCAAGAAGAACTTGCACAAGAGTTAGGAGTGACTCAGCAAGCATTTCACAACGTCTCAAAACCCTGGGTATGATCCAAAAGCAAGGAAATTGGGTTCTTTTCGAACTGAAGCTAAGAGACGTTGAGCGTCGCTTATTCGCTTGCGAACAATTGCTCAAAAGGCAAAATCCCCAGTACTCAAGTATCTCACGATGGAATTATGCAACGCACTTCGTGAGCGAAATTCAACATCAGAATCTTATTTCAAATGAAATAAATTTATTTATGCGTGCAAATGATTATTTACGATAAATCAAGACATTGTTGCTTGCAACAATGGGCATTAAGGCGTTGCCAAAACGGTATCAATCAACTCAAAATACTTAACTGTATTTCTAGTCAAACAAATGTTTAGATAGCTTACTTCTATCGTGTCGATTATTATAATTTATATAAAATTTATATAAAATTAACTTTTTTTATTTTTTTGCTTAAAGAATCCAAATAAATCCTTTATTAATTCAGTATAATCTACAGATTTATCTCAAATAGTCCATCACAAATTTCGAATAATATTATTTTTACATTTGAAAAACTTCTTTCGCCAAACTAGCCACGGAATTAGAATAGTTACTTAAGAAAATGCGTGTTTTGTCGTTGAGGGAAAATTTGTTTCTTCAAGAATAGTAAGTTCTGACTACATATCAGTCTTTCCACCCATGTACTTAAGAACGAATGCATAATTAAAATGTATAAATTTAGAGAAATTTAGAGAATATAAATCGAGAGAAACTCGATTAAATTAAATAAGTATTTATCAAACATTAGTCACTGACAATGTTTACAGATAAATAATTATATAATGCGGAAAAATGCTTTTGAAATATAAAGTTATCTCCTTGCTTGAGCGTATTCTTAACTGAACTGCATTATATTTTATCATACATTTAAAACATTAACTCTCATACACTTGGAAACATTTGGATTGGTACCAGACTGAAAAATTGAAATTGGTTCTTGAAATAGAGAAAGATCAAAATTGACCTGTCTTAATTATAAGGGATCAAGAAATCAATACGCCCTTGCACGCTATGCTTAATGTTGGGAATATCCAAAACCCAAATGACATAACGGTTAATTATCATCCCAACCTTTTTTGTCGAAACAGGTAAAGGTTATTCTACTTGCGTACACATATAGTGCTAATATAATCTTCGTTCATTGTAAATATATTACGCGTAAACAATGCGTATATCATCAGTACATTTCTCACATCAATTTTTCTTTTTGATAAAATTCAAAATAACAATAGAATAAGTTTATTATTATTTTTAGTACTTATAAGCGCTTCAATACAATTTCAGTCTAACTCATCATAACGTATAAAATATCATTTGATGGATATCATCTAGTGTCTGTTTATATTGTAAATCAATGCAAAATTTTTAAAATTCATCAGTGATATAAATATTATCTAAGTTGTATAAAAAGTACAAGCATATTTGTAATTTCCGGACTGTTGTAATCGTTTTTAAATTGAATTCTCATGAGTACAGTTAAAAAATTCTCGTTCGTATTTTTTGCGAAGATAGAGGTTGGTAATATAACGATTTATTCGTCTTATTCAAGTAGCAACATTACAGAATAGTTCAATATTTAATTTCTCAGGCAGCTAGTGTACCTAAATAATTGCTCGTTGCAGTACATATGCTTTATTAAATTTACTTTTATCTATTTCCTACAATTCTACTTTTACATAAAGATATACTACTAATAATAATTATATCATTTCGTTCAAGTGTTTTACTGAAAATATTCATTTAAAAAAAAACATAATACCATTAATATACAATTAAAAATAAGAAAAGTAAGAACTATCAACTAATATCTACAGTACTGGCTTTATGCGCTACACTAGGGATACATCTCTGTTCTAAATAAAGCAATTAAAGAATAAACTTTAACTATTTGATAAGGAATCCTTTGAATATTATTTAGTTTTAATTTAGAACACGTATAACAATTTCTTCTGAAGTGTTAATTTAACGCAGTCGTTCAAAATTTCCCGTCGATTGAGAGAAGTAGCGAATACAGTACTCTGAACTATACCATACAAACTAACAAATTGTGCTGAAGAGAATGCTATATCGCATAATACAAAATTTAAACTATGACTACCGCAAGGTATATACGAAGCCAAAGAATTTATATTTTCGTATATTATTGTAATATTAAGAAAAGACCTAAAATTTTCAATATAAATTCATTGCGAAAATAATGTGTAAAATATATGCAAAGTTTTTCAAATTTATTACGGATTATGTGAAAAATTCGAATTATATCTAGTGTAACGATAGCCAGCTTTTGACGATGAAGGCATATTCACAGCGCGAATGTATTTTGCGTTTACTCAATAAATACCATTGCCCTTTTCGGGTGTCAAGATCAGTTCTATTACTACAATAATAGACATGACTTTTCTGCCCTTTATTTCTATCTGCAAGCAAGTTAATCTACCAAGATCTATAAGTAAGGTACATATTCTTTACTATATATATATACACATATATTTTTTAAAATTCATACAGATATCATTTTGCAAGGCTTATAACATCGCTATTTGCTGAGATCATTCTTAGAGGCTTTGTCAGCTTTTGCATATGTTTTGATGTTGCTTTATTGTCAACATCTTTTGGGAAGCTTATGAGCCTATACAGCACGACAAAGAGTAGACAATTTCTTTACAAAAGCAGTATCGTAAAAGCCAAAATCGTTTTCGTCTGTTTTTAAAGGAAATTTAAGAATTATTTAAGGATATTTATCGAATGTAATATATTATAGTATTAGGTTACATAATTTTCTTATATTTTCTTGGATCATTATATAATGCATCATTATATAATAAAATATAAAAGAAAAAATTGTTCCTACTTTGACAAAAAATGATGTCTATAAAGAAAATTTTCTAAATTATAACATATAATAATTCATATTATAAATAAAACGAAACTTTTGTCAAACAAAATTAATCGTAAATTGTTTAAAAAAAAATACGTAGTATTTTTGTACTTCGTAAAATCATAAGAACATAAGACCTTAAAATTCCGTTAGTATATAATGCTATTCGTAAAAAGATGTTTCAACTAAAAAGAACGTTTGATTTTTTAACTACCCTATAATAACGTAAAACTTTAATTTAAGCATGTCTTAAATTAAGAGTGCCATTAAAGCACAGTTGAATTTTACATATTCAGTTCATAAAAAAACTTTATAAAATATGTTTTAACAAGTTTAAATTCTGGTTTATTCTCGAGAGCAACCAGTAATTTAGTCAAATGGTAAAATATCTAAATGCGGTCGATTGAAATATATGCGAGTATTGTTCGTTGGAGATTCTTGTAAGATCGCATTTATAAAGTCTATGTAAGGTGTTATGTCATTATATATAGATCCTTCTAACGAATCATCACAATGAACAGGACTTTTGACTAGAATACCTCTAATGGTATTTTTGATTACCAATGGACCGCCACCATCACTCAGCAGAAGGATGTAATTTTAAAGTAGCTCTTTACCAAATCATAAACTACTTGTGTATTAAAAGAAAGTTTATATTTATTATAGAACAAATTAAATCATTTTATGATTGAAACAAAAACTAACCTTAAATTTTCATATTCATAAACGAAATACATATAATTATTATTTATAAAAATTGATGCGAATCGAACTTCAAAGAATGAAGGTTTAATACATATTTTTGCGAGTTTTCTAATGAAGCTTTTAGTAAATATCATAAGGATTAGTTAAAAATGTAGAATAATGTATATACGTGGAAAGTAACGTTTAGAAAATCCACAGAATTGTTTATTGACGATAACACTGGGTATGAGCTTTTTACATTCTTCACCTTCAAACATATTAACTAAAGCATATCTTAACATGAAGTCTGAACCTCCATCAATTTTTTCTCTCATTCGAGATTTATGCAGTATAATTTCAACCCAGTTATATCCAAATCCAGCTAATCTGCCTATATTATCAGTATATAACGTATCGCGTGTTGGTAGATGTCCAAAAGGACATATACTCCTTCGATGCAAAATATATACTTTCACATGTTAAATGCAACTAAAATCTTCAAGTAAAAAATGAATAATATTTCCAGTTTGGAATAGGAAGGATTTGGAATTAGTCCATTTATCACTAAACTCAATGTCCTTTAGGGAGATTGGTAAAAATTAGAATCAATATTAAATAATATAAGCTGACGAATATTTTTATCGATCTTAAAAATATTATTTATTAAATAACATGTTTTAAATTTTTTTAATAGTTGTTTTGTAAGCTCTAAAGACTTATATTATTCTTTAACAACACTAAAAATAAGCAGAGTCACTTCTACTATTTCAATATAATTTAAAGAAGTAATTGCATCGTAATTTTCTGGAATATAAATTGCATGTACTTTTCTCCTTATAGAGCTCAAGCAGAAGATTTCAACATGGCGCGCAGTAACTAAAAGATAATTTACTTAAAACAAGCTGCCTTTAAAAAAAACAATACAGAGCTGATAATACAAACTTGTCTGTAATTATACCACCACCACCATTTCGTACAATATCTGAATAATATCGTTTAGCTAAAATCCCAACTTGATATTTGTGAGTGTGCTGATTTGCATATCTACAGCCAATCAAATTTTCTGCTTCCAACGTGTAAACTATGATCACAAAAAAATACATTCATTTATTGTCAATGAAGTCATTAAATAAATTTAAAATAATATATTATGAGAATTATATGTGTGTGTGTATATATATATATATATATATATATATATATATATATATCGAGATCTATCTAGTAATATATCTCGATAATAATACGTCAGTCTTCAAAATTGATACTATAAGTAAAATTTAAACATACAATGCATTGTGTCTTTAATCATCAGCCAGTACATATTTAAATCATTAGCTCTGAAATTTGACATCCACACCTACTTTCTAAATAAACTACTTATCATTGATATTACTGCTATGATATTTTGTAAATATTGTATTTGAATACATACACAGTCATATACAGGGTGGAATTTTTTTAAACAAATTTTATTTATTTAAAACAAGCTATTAGATTATATCCTGTACTTAGAGAGTACTCATTACCGTTTAGGCTATTTTACGATTCACTTTTACTTTTCAAAAAGCACATAATTCACTGCAGACATTGAATTGCAAGAAAAAACAAACTTTCAATAAAACTTAGTTTTCATACAATAATCACTAATATCATGAGCCTCAAACTTTTTATATTTTTAAATACCCCTATAGAATTTGAAATGAATATTGCAACTAAAAGTAATAATTCAAAACATAATAAAAAATAATAAAATAAAAATTCAATTCAATTAAAAATTAAAAAAAAAAGATTAGAGAAAAAAATAACATAAAATTAAAAATCAAATATAAAAATAAGATAAATTATCTATGTACTACGTTTTTAAACGACAACCTGACTATTCTGACCACTCAAATTTGATGTTCGACGTTTGGAAACGTATCAGAATTCATCTTCAGGGACTAAATTAAAGCTAAAATTAAGAAGTTTTTTAGTTCAGTCCCTGAAGATGAACCAGAGCGGTTCAAAACGTCAGACAACATAAAAGTTAAATTTTGGTTGTGGGTAATCAGGTTATCTTTTCCTAACAGAGTATATAAATAATTTATTGTATTTTTCTTTTAAATATACATTAATTTTATTTCTAATTTTTAATTTTATATTATTTTTATTTTATAATTTTTTATTGTTTTTATAATTATTAAATTTAGTATAAGACTCCCAAACGGACAACGGGCTCAACAAACATGATACAATTAATGGAAATTCTGAACACGTTAATATCCTTGGGCCAAAGTAATTACAAATATACCATACGTCACTGTTCGATTCAGCAACGAATTCTCTCTTGACCTCACAATTGACGGTCGGTCAGAGGTTGGTGCTATTAAAGCAGCTCATATCGATGACAGTAAAGTATATACGTTCCTAAGCATATGAAATATCAAAGAGAATCAGCTGATTGGAGGGAGGTAGTACGCTTTAAAATCGTTGGCCGAAAACACCGATTTTATGACTAAACTACGTCAGATGATTTTCCTAATGCATATTATAAAATACTGGGATCAGAATACCTAGGGAAAAGTAAAGTTGAAATCAATTTTATAGGTAAGAGATTTATTATAATCAATGAAACAATTAACTTAGACGAGACAATCGTATCATAGAGATTTCCGAATATGAAATCATTAATATACAAATTTAATAGGAGGATGAATTACTTTCCACCATGAACAACAGGAATTCGACGATCACGGATTTAGTTCCGATTTTGACAAAAATAGGTATTATTTTTTTTTAATTTTTTTTTTATTTATTAACGTTATAAAAAACCTGAAGGTTCATCAAAGAATGTTCCATAGTATAATACTTGCTGAAAAAATTAATACGGACTGGAAGTGTAACGGCGCCGGCTAGAACGATCTTTATGGATCAGGGGTCTCTGTATTCGTACAGACACTAGCACTACTAATACTCTGCGATGATCTAGGAAGCATACATGTAGAAAGTAAAATCAGATTCTATTCTAGCACGATATGTCTCCAATGGACAAGGTACAAATAAGGGTAGATCATACAGACTTTGGAAATCTTTTTCTAATGACTTATTTAAATTCAATCGACTCAGCATCCTGTTTAGAACTATAATTAGAGTGGGGTGATTATATTGATTGATGCCAACTAGTAGGTCATTTTATATATAATAAAATTATTTTAATTATTTATTATAACAAAATATATAAATATATTTCGATTTCTTTCCCGTTATAAGCACTTGTCGGTTTCCTCCTTTCAAAATTTTTCTTATTTAGGTTATTTTTATAAAAAACGGAATATAGAGATAAGAGGTAAGTTTCTGGAATATCGTGGAGGATCCTACGGTCCAAATAGATTAATTACAAATTAAGCTATCCCGTTGAGAAATCCTCCCCCTCGGTTAACGGGGACTTAAATCCTGGGGGACATCTGAGCTTGAATAATTAATCTCAGGAACGTATCCCTTACGTGACCAAGTACTCCGTTACAAATATATATGAGAAAATAAATGGCTTATTAAAAATATCTGATATGCTCTTACAGAATATATTCTTGATGCTTTAAATATGGAAAAAAGTTTAATTTTGTAAAAGCTTTTGACAATACTATGTTATTAAGATGGTTCAATAATTTAGAAAAATGTTTCTATTTTTCTAAAACTGACAATAATGGTGAAATTAGACAAAAATTTTTAGAGCTTATTAAGTTACTCCACCTATGAAATATCTCAAATTTTTACAAAGTTTTTATTTTTTAATTTGTTAACTGCTTTTTGTCCATGTTCCTAATAGTTTTCAGAAATTAAATAAGAAAAAAAAATCCCACGGACTGTGTTCTAGTTAGCTTAGACATGGTGAGTACAAATCTACATGAAAATTTAATTTACGAATTCCTCGAAAAACGTTGGAAATATATACAGTTGAAAACAAATATTGTACGGAATTGATTAATGTAGTCAAATTTACTCGAAGCTATTTTTTTTTAATAATAAAATTTATAAACAATAGTTAAGATATTATATATATTTATATAATACATATAACAATATATATATATATATATATATATATATATAATATATAACAATAGTTTTATTAATATATAATAAGTTTTTGGTACGGCAATAAGGAATCCCACGAGTCCTATTTTGGCCGATATAGTCATTAATGATGTTGAAAACGAAGCTATATCCAGATTAATGTTTGATTTACCTATGTAGTACAGATATGTATATGTCATTTTAATTGCAATAACTTAGAACTTAATTAAGTAGAGCCTTTCAATTTTGAACAATATTGATGAAAGTATACAATTTTCCATGTAATAATTTTAAGAATAATCTAAGCTTTCTAAACTCATTATTAATAATGGAATTTAATGATGATTTAAAAATTGATTCATTCCGAAAAAGTACTCGTTCCGAAACATTTTTAAATTTCATTTTCCACGACCTTACATCACACAAAATTAGTATTATATATTCTCTTGTAAACAAAGTAATAAGACCATCTAATAAAAAATTTTATTCTAAGAATCTCAACTTAGTCAGTGAATTTTTATATAATAATGAGTACCCAAATTTTTTTATTAATAAATACATCAATAAATGAATAAATTTAATAAATAAATAAATTTAAATACTCTTTAAACAAAGTATATTTAATTAGTTATAATTATAAGAATAAAAAAAAAAAAAATTTATTACCATATATACCTAGTATACAAGAGTAGTTTAAAAATATTTTTAAACTTTTTAATATTTCTATTGTGAATTGCCTTCATAATAAATTCAATAAATTTATTAAATTAAATAAAGACCAGAATTATTTCAATGATTTAGCTAATGTTGTTTGTAAAATATGTTGTATAAATTGCGCATACTCATACGTTGGTCAAACGTCTCATAATCTTAAATATCGTTTAAAACAACGCATAAGTGACTGCAAATACTACGTAGAAAAATCTACTCTGTATGGATACATTAAAAAAACTCATCCTTCTTTTGATTTTTGTAATATGAAAATAATGGATGTACAAACTAATATATACAATCGATTATTTCAGGAAAGAATTTTTATACGTATACAAAAAAATTCTTTAAACAGAAAATATGATACGACTAAATTAAGACAAGATTATGTTGCATTTCTAAATAATATTCAACTTTTAAACAATCTATTGAACATACACAGCGTGACCCAAAAGTTTTAAGGCTACGGATATGACATCGGTTCTACTTTCGCCTCGTTGGCAACCGGATACTACGACCTCTATACAAAGCTTCAAGTTCATCGGATTACATATAACTATTCAATAGCAGTTTGCGGGAGTGAATCGAAGTGGTCGTTGTTATTGTTTCAGATGAATAAAAATGTCGAACAACATCTTGGAATTAAATTTTGCTTTAAAGTTGGTAAAAGTGTAACGGAAAGGAACACAAATATTAGAAGTGGCTTATCATGAATTTGTTATGTGTGGTGCTACTGCTCGATGGCATAACCACCGTACGGCAGGTAGAGAGCCGGTTGAAGACGATGAAAGGAGCGTGCGTCCACGCACCACGATAATAACATCGACAAAGTCGCAGCTGCGTTAAGGGATAACCGTAATTCTAGTTGCAGATTGAGTAAAGAATGTACTAGAACACCAAAATCCACCGTTCAACGTATAATAACAAACATAGGCTTCAAAATCCTCAAAACCAAGTTTGAAAAGAAATTGTACATGCGTGAATACACGAACAAACGACGCGCAGTAGCACGTGTGATTTAAGACAAACAATGCTTTTTACAGAATTGATCACCTACTTTTTTGAGACATAAGCTCTATAGAAGCTAAATTACCTTAGTGCTTACCTTAGTTCGAAACGTTCACTAGTTATTGCCAACTAGTTAGTGCCCATTAAGGATCCAATAGCAAAATAATAGAAAAACTAATTAAGACTGAACTATACAGTCAATCAAACGGCATAAACACAACACAAATAATAATTCACATATAAGTTTATTTTAAAAAAATAATTTATTTATTGAAAAAAATATATTTACAGAGAAATTTATTTAAGGAGAAAATAATGTACTAATTTTATTTACAAATCATTGGGAAATGATAGAGAACAACCATATGCAGAGACCTCAAACACAATCGAAAGGAATAATCTAATCATATTCCAACTATAATAAAAAGTACTTTCAGTCGCACTATACTATGTTGGTTCGTTAGAAGTTTCAAAGATGTACTGATCTGGACTAAATATAAGGTTTTCCAAAATCGAAAGATCTTGAAACGAAACCAGCTGATAAAGTGAATGATAGGCATAGCCAAAGATTGTGTATGAACTCCAATCATCTTTTTAAGACGTTGTATCATACGTCTTCTGTAACCAGGGTTCAAAGCTTTATTGTCTAATAAGATCAATCGAATCTATGGGGACAGCATTTAGTTGCAGTATTAAACATCTTTTCTTTTTATCGATTCTTTTTTCAGCATTTACTGAGGATTTATATTAGAAATACTGCATTCAGCTCCTTTGCTCAAATGTCGAATGAACTCATACAGCCTGATAAGCATTCTAACGTGTTGATATTTAAATAAGTTTATATAAATAACCAGGTATTTCATTATCCAATTCATTTCATGTTATCTTCGACTAATACTTCTTAAAATTAATTAACAGTTTCGAAATATAAATTGATATATTATCAACTAAACTTATTGACTGCAATTACATATATCTTGTAAGCAGTATATTGACTTCATTAAAGTACAGTTGTATTTTACATATTCAGTTCATAAAAAACTTTATAAAATATGTTTTAACAAGTTTAAATTTTGGTTTATCCTCGGGAGAAACCAGTAATTTAGTCAAATGGTAAAATATCTAAATGCGGTCGATTGAAATATATGCGAGTATTGTTCGTTGGAGATTCTTGTAAGATCGCATTTATAAAGTCTATGTAAGGTGTTATGTCATTATATATAGATCCTTCTAACGAATCATCACAATGAACAGGACTTTTGACTAGAATACCCCTAATGGTATTGTTAATTACCAACGGACCGCCACTATCACCCTGCGAAATAATGTAATGTTAATATAAATATTTTGGAAACTACAAGCAGTTTCTATATTAAAAAATAGTCTTTATTTCTATAAAAGGAACTGAATAGTTCTTTTATTGAAACAATTTTCCTTAGAATTTGACTGTTCATAAAATAAGTAAATAGAATTATTATCTACAAATTTGAATATTCATTTTATTTAAAAAAATAAAGATGTAATATACCTATAGGCAGCCTTTTTAAGTAAGCTTTTATTAGGAAATATTATGATATCAGTTTAAAGTTCTTACCGTGCAAGCTCCTGTATATATATGTGGAAAGTAACGTTTAGAAAACCCACAGAATTGTTTATTGACGATAACACTGGGTATGAGCTTTTTACATTCTTCACCTTCAAAAATATTGACTAAAGCATATCTTAACATGAAATCTGAACCTCCATCAATCTTTTCTCTCACTCCAGATTTTTTCAATGTAACTTCAACCCAGTTATATCCAAATCCAGCTAGTCTGCCTATATTATCAGTATATAACGTATCGCGTGTTGGTAGATTAAGTTTACTGATATATGGACTAATTCCAAATCCTTCTTCTAACTGAAAATATTATTCTTTACTTAAGAGAAGTAAATTTTATTTTGAAAAAATGGACTATTCGAAAGATATCAAATACTGTTTACATGGATTTCATTAATAGCTGTTTTATAAGAACTAAGATTTTGAATTGATTAAAGACCTATAAAGATGTTTAATGACACCAAAAATAAGCAGACTCACTTGTACTACTGCAATGTCATTTAAAGAAGTAATTGCATCGTAATTTTCTGGAATATAAATGGAATTTACTTTTCTCCTTATAGATCTCAAGCTGAAGATTTCAACATGGCCCGCAGTAACTATGAAAGACAAGTTTCTTAGAATAAGATGAATTTCAACAAAACAATGAGCAGCAGATAGTACTAAATTGTCAGCAATAATACCGCCGCCACAATTTAGTAAAATGTCATCTGAATAATTTTGCTTAGCTAAAATCCCAACTTGATATTTGTGAGTGTGCTGATTTGCATATCTACAGCCAATCAAATTTTCTGCTTCCAACGTGTAAACTGTGATCAGAAAAATATATATTTCAATTCTTAAGAAAATCATTAAATAATTCATAAAAAAAAATCTTTTTGGAATTTTGGTAATACGTTTCAATATAATACTTTATTTGTCAAAATTCCTGATATTTGTTCAAAAATAAAATAAGGAACTATAAAAGTTTTATATATACTAATTTCACCTTCAGTTACTTATTGCTATCATCGATAAGACGACAGGTGACCCATTCGTAGATGTACAAAGTTTGAAGGAACAAGGAAGTTATTATAATTTCATCTAGTATAATCTACTTGTGGGTAGTGAATAAATGAAAAACGTTTGCTGTATTAGAAATTAGTGAATGCTACGCATAAGTAGTTTCGCGCCTCAGACAATTGGAATATTCTAAAATTAATGCCGACGATAAGTTAATTGCTAAAAGAGCATTCAGTAACATAAAAAAATTCCAGAATTCGATGTTTTCCATTACTGAAATAGCAAATATGCTACTAATGTGTAGCTCTTAAAATACTATTGTAATAATTTTGGAAATACAATATATTATCTATTGAAGGCATAAATCAAATTAATGGTATTAATTTTTCTGCTTAAGTGCATCAAATGAAGAAATTAATAATCGACGCGACTAATATTAACATATTATTTAGAAATTACACAAATTCAAATATTCAGAAAATTATAATTAAATATTACTGTAGTTTATGTGTGCAATACTCTTTTGAGTTTTATGTCACTTGACAGTCATTCAATCTATTATTCTCTATCATCTACTAAACCTGTTTCAATGTTTAAATAATTTTATTAGAGTATGAATAGTCAATGATTAAAATATTCATTCGTTTGGCATTAAAATATTCTATTCAAGTGGCAGCTCTTTAGAATTTTTCCACTAAACCTACCATTTTATCAAATAATTTTTGTTATTTGTTTGAAAAGATTACTTATTATGGGAATGTTAAATTTATTTTAGTATATGCAAATATCTTGAATAAATAATCATGACATGAAATTTTATGAAAGTAAACACAGTAATCCGAACAGAAAATTATATTAATAGAATATTTAAATATAGATAATTATAGTATAATATACGAAATATGTCTTTCAATCTTTAAAAATATCCATATTTTACTGTGGAAGCGAAACAATGCAAATAGAAGTAATTTACCCCACATATATCTCGATAAGGACAGCAATGTACTCGTATAATCCAAATAAATAATTCATAATAATAATAATAATAATAATTTGTGTCGATAATTGATAACTATCTGTAAAGTATGGATCAACAGATTTGTTGAACTTTAATAAATACCAACTTTAAATTTTGAAAATTTATATAAAAAGAAGATGTGGTGTTAATGTGAAAATTTGAAAATCCCCCGTAGAGTATAATCATTTTTTTCGCTTTCACGAAAGTAAACAAAGTAAACGAGTAATACTCAAGAAACAGCACGGCACTACGTTTAGAATATAAACAAATGCTGAAAAATAAAATCATAGAAAATTATTAGAGGAACCCCATCACAAATTCGTATTTATTGCTACATTGTATTAATGTTTACAAAAAAATTTAAAGAATTAAAAAAAAACCAATTGATTTCCATCTTCAATCTTCTAAGCGTACGATGCATTGTCCTAAACGGAATGATCGTTGCTTATAGCTATTGGAGTAAGATTGGGAAAAATACGCCTATTTGAATTTCGTGAATCTATTTTGGGAGCTATAAGTTCTGTCGAAAGGCTTGAAATAAAATCATGCTGATATGAAAGAAGAATTACGTATTGTTTTACAATATATCAATAAGTTCTGGTAAAAGAATAAGTTAGAAATATATAGAGGTCACTAATAAAAAACATATTCATCATAATAGTTTAGTCACCGTAATTTTTTTGTTATTTTTTACCAACTATTTTGTAATTATTACATGTTTACACAAAGATTAATTACAAACATATTATATAAAAATTAAATATGTGATATTCAAAAATTAGCCACCATTAAAATATTATATTTTATTTTTTCTTTTCATCTTCATTCTGATTTATCATAAATTACCATACTTATATTGTAAAATTATTGGGCCATTTATATTTGAGTTCGTTCATTTTTACATTTTAAATTCTTTCTTACCATTATTTTTTAAAATCTACTGGTCGCTAAGATATTTGGGTGATAACTACTGTGCTAAGACATAAGAATTATTCTGCGAATTACTAAAATATTTGAATATTATAAAAATTTTCATTGCTACATATAAACGAAAACTGATCGTTATAGTTTGGGTATTTTCATTATAAATTACAAGGTATATATATGCTGTTAAAGAAGAATAAATTTTCAATAATTTGAAATAATTTATTGCACTTAAGAACTAAATTATTAAGAATTTAGGAGACAATGATGAGTCTTATAAAAATATAGAAAAAGTAAAAAGTTAAACTTACCATAATTTGCAAACTGAGTGAGAAATAATACAAACATAAGGAAATTAAATGAAATCAGTTGAATGTTAATCAATTTTTGAAGTTCCATTTTGTTACCTAAACTTTGTCTATAAATAGAAAATTAATAATTTAAAGAAATGATGCTGTTTATAATTTATAATGTGTAGGAATAAGTTTTTTTTATAATTAAAATAAATTTTTGATAGCTATATATTCACAAACAAAAATCTACATCTAACTTGTTAACTACTCTATTATATAGCTCCAGTTATTAGATAATCGGATAGATATATTTTTACATTAGCATAATGATATTTAAAATTTTATTTCAAATTCAATTTTTTAAAATTCTTATTTACATTTTATTCAATATTTGCCAACTAATATTAATCATAAATCGTCCTTCATGAATAAAAGATAGCTTGTGTGTTGAAAGCAAATGAAGAAAAATAATTACGATCAGCATAAAATTCTGAAAACGATGGGAGCTTTAATCACCTGTCTTTTATCTATTTATTTTCCGTCATTTGTTTTGCTTATCAATTTTCGACATACTGCGCGAAGCCTACTATAAGGTAAACCACACTTACATACAGGCAAACCTCCAAATGTACTACACATGTACGGTAACACGTGTTAAACTTACATATACAGATGCGTTTTTCTTTTTTATCTCGGTACTGTTTTACTTCCATACTTAAATAACTTATACTATTTATGTATGTATATCTGCGTATAATATTTTATTTTAATTGTACAACAATGTTTGTTTTCGACTTATTAGATTCAATTATATTAATCTTTTTATGTACAATAGTTAAGGAAATTGAGAACTTAAACATTCAACAAATTCCAAATATTTTAAATGATTTTCGTCAAAAAAATACTCGAAATATAATAATGGTATTGAAAGTTTAAAAACAGCAATTTTTATCTTTAAATATACATTTTTTTAATTAAAAATCTATTCTTTACATTTGTCTAATTTACACATTTTCTAAGTAATTTGGAAAATCACTAGTAAATTTTATTTTCTGATTTTAAAAACGGCGTACTTCAATAAATTTTTTATAATGATAGAACTATAATAGTGCAACAACGTTTCTTTTAATTATGTAAATAAATTACTCAAGAATTAATGATCCTACAGAAAATCAGATTAGGATTTTGAAAATTTGCAAAACATTTTGTATGAGCTGCAATGAGTGACAATTGTTAAAAGAAAATTTTACTAACTGATTGTATTTTACTAATTTCGGTTGTAAGGATATTTTGAAAATTTGATATCATTTTCGAGCTAATGCATAAACAAAGAATAAAGCTAAGAAATTTTCAATTTCGAAGTATTGTCAAGTATTCAAAGCACTGCGATTTCTTGTTAGTATCCCGGAACTTCAATTTTATCAATTGTATCCAAAATAAGCAGAAGCAATTTTTTTCATTTAATTGACTTTTTCAAATGAAAAACGTTTTTTAGCTCAATTTATTGGATACTTTGTTTTATAGCTCAGCATAATGATATTTGAAATTTTATTTAGAATTCAAATTTTAATAATTTGTATTGGCATTGTAAGGCATGTTTGTGAGCTAATACTAGTGCGAAAACGTCCTTCATGAATATGAAAGATAACTGGTTCATATTAATACAAAAAAATTCCGATCAGCATGAATTTATACAAAACATTGAAATTTTAATGACTTACGTCTTCATTATTTTTTCTAAAAGTGCCTCATTAATGAAATAATTAAAAAACCCTTGCGCAGACCATCCACCAATAATCGAATAGCTGAAAATTTTATAATTTTATAGAATTTAAATCATGCAGATGTGTTTTTACTTTTTTTATTTATATTTGAGCTGTGTACGATTTTATTTTCATTTTCAAGTAACGTCTGTTAATTAAGTATATTTGCGTATAATATTTTATCTTAATGGTACTACAGTATTTAGTTTCGGTTTAGGAGATCGGATCATATTAATCGTTTTAAATATAAAATTATCTACTTTTCTTACTTAAATTTTATAGTTTAGAATTGCTATAAATAACATCTTATATTACTTAACGTCTGATTATACATTGATATATTATTTAAGCTTAAATATTGCGGTTAATCGATTATATTATTATATAATTGATAATTTTAAGAATTGTTATCTTAAATTATTGTCGAGGTAAAGCAGTAGAAATAATTGTCAGATTTTTAGGTCGAAGATTTTATAATCAAAACCTTCGATCGCACTATCTTACGAGTGCGAAAAATAACAGCTCTTATGAAATTTGCAAATTATAATTATAATATATATATATATATATATATATATATATATATATATATATATATAAATTTATATAAATATAATTACATAATAAGCATTCATGCATATAATAACATTATTTCAGTTGGTAAAAAAATGACTTTTTTAATTATCTATTTTAATTAATTTACTTCATGAAAATAGATTATTTTAATGTTATCACACCTTCTTGTATTATTGCTTTCATATACCGTTTGCTTGGCAGCTTAATTAACACCTAAAAAATAAAGATTCTGATGTTTTGAATTTTGATATTTATTATTCAAGAAGTTTACTCCACGATGCTTTTTAATGCCTTAAAAGCGATCCTTGACCTCTATAAACGTATGGCTTAATCGCAACGCCTCTTCTTACGAATGTATATAGAACAAGCAACATAAATTAAATGTACTGATATCTAGAAACTATCTTTATTAAATTTTAATTTTCTATAAATTTTGTTCTATTTATAGATTTAGAAGTTTAATTTCCATTTATTTTTATTTGCAAAGATTAATTCTTTTAATTTAATTCAAAATTTAATGTGCTTACGTTCCAAAAATCCCGTCCATACTAACAAAATTTTCTTTTGATGATTTTCATTTCATTGTGAAAATTATGTATATAGGTATTATACCTATATATTATACCTATACATATTATGTATACATGTATATGTATATGTATATAGGGTTGAAGGGGGACTTGATATATATATATATATATATATATATATATATATATATATATATATATATATGTATATACCCTTCTTTTTCGATACCAGTTATCGTCTCGATATAGTCCCTTAAGTTTTAATTAATTTATTTAAGAATTTAAGTATTTGAAATATTATAAGTATTCATTGTATTAAATAATATATATTTTAATATAATATTCTTAGTCATAACCATTTGATATAGTTTACAAAAATTTTGCAAAAGTAAACTAAAACATTAGTCTCATAGCAAAATAATACTTTTAGTACATAAGTATAAAATAAGATTATTTAAGCACTGATAGAACCCTATACTACAAAATAGAAACCGAAGCCTCATTCACCGAAAACAATCTAACTTTAAGCTTGTCGGAAATTCAAAGAGAATTATTAAGTAGAGGGCATAGCGGTACGGTTAACTTAAAAGAGTTACGATATATATATATATATATATATATATATATATATATGTATATTATATATACTCTTTTTTCTTCTCCTTGAAGGTCAATTGGTATAACACATGAGATAACCAGCACCGCCGATCTAGAGACCGTTCGGTAAGAGCTCGCAATACGTCATGTTCCTCTACGCTGCACTGCCGCCGTTCTTTTTCTGTACATTTCAGCCTTCAGTGCATCGGCTCATACCTCCGCTCCGTAAAGCATAATGGATTCGGCTATCCTCATGAGCAGACGCCGCTTGCTAGGTCTAGGTCCTCCAATGTTGGCTATAATCCAGATAAGTTGCGCTGTCACTTGAGCAGTCCTATCCGCTGCCTCTTTGATTTGGTCCCAGAAAGTTATCGTGGAATTAAGCCTCACCCCCAGCTGGCGAACGGCTTCTTTGGTAACTTCTTCTTCGGGTCTTCAACCTGTATTTATCACACCGTTGGTATGCGCTTCTTGGTCCGGAGAACAATCTCTGTCTTCGATGCCGCTTATTCTAGCCGATTGTACTTCATCCATTCAGTCACGTGATGTATCACTTGGTTGAGTCGTATCTGTGCCACATCGCAATCTCTAGAAATTACGATAGCGGCGACGTCATCTGTGTATCCCATCAGAAATCAGTTCTCAGGCATCTGCGCTCAAAACATTCCGCCATATGAAATATTCCACATATCGGCTCCGAGTACAGACCCTTGCGCTTAACTTTTTCCTCCTCAGACCATCGGATGCCTCATAGATCGGGAAGCGTTCCTTCATGTACTCATCCATAATACGATGTATGTATGGTGGCATCCTGAAGTCCCGCTCCATAGCTCTAAGAACATTAGCCCATCCAGAGTTAAAGGCATTCCGAACATCAAGGGTACCTAGCAGGCAGACCGGTCGAGAGTAATTATTGAACAGTTCCGTACCCCCGGCCGCTTCTACCACCTCAAGGATAGCAGTCACCGCCCCTCGTCCCCCACGGAAGTTGTGCTGTCTGTCGACTAAATCGCCGGCAGCCATCACAGCATCCAGAAGACGTTGTTTCTGCAGTTTTTCCATGAGTTTAGCCGCCGTGTTTAGCATGCACAGTGGTCGATAATCCCCTTCCGGTATTACTAGATCAGATCTGTCGGAATGCTCTGGGAACAAGGTGTCTACGATGTCCTCTACAGTGCTCGTATCCAAGCAGCTCGTGTTTCCCATTTCCCAATATCCTATATCCCAGTCCCCATGGATCTTCGTCCAGATGCTCACAAAGCAGCTTTCAGCATCGGCGTTTGTTGGCTTCGATTACTCGACAAAGGGCTTTCTTAGATAGCTTGAGTTCTGCCGTCTTACCATCAATGCCATCTCCGTGCTTCCTAGCTCTCTGTGCAAGACGTCTGTGATGTAGACATTTGCGCTGCAGTTCGGTGATTTCTTTAGTCCACCAATATGTAGGACGTCTGTTCCCTCGTACTGTCTTGTGCGGCATCGCCTCGTCCCAAGCTCGGCGAACCGTGCGCATGGTAATCGCGCTCGCTCGCTCAGGTGTACGTGTTATTCAGAAATGTGTATGGAAATGTAAATTTCAGAAATGGGAAGAAGGAGGGCAAAGGGACAATAGAAGAAAAGAGAAAGAAGATACTTTTGATATAGTTGTTGAATTGAAAAATTGAATATAGATTATTATTAATAAATTTGATGTATTAATGTAATTAATACTCCTGCTCCTCAATATTTTATTATAAATTAATTATATATATATATATATATATATATATATATATATATATAATTATCAGAACATAAAATAACATGGAATAAGGTGAGTTTATGGAGTATCCAGTGAGGACCCTACAGTCTGAAAGCATTAATTATAAAGTAGCTCAAATCGTTCAAGATATACTACATCCATGTGTTAATAGGGATCTCCAGCTAAGGCAATGAATAGTATTATTCTCAGGAACGTTTATCCTGAGTCGGTAAAGAAATCCGTTACGAAAATGGCGCCCGACATGTGGTCCCAACTCAGTGTCGGAAATCTCTTGGCGAAAATTTCGCAAAATGAACCAGTGGTTTGAGGAAGAATACAACGTCAGGCGTATTTACATATCAGACATCAACCGTGCAGGAAAAGTCTTCAGATTGTAAGTTCCAGTCAGCGGCAATTCAATCCCTTGTCGAAAATAAATTCGAAATCATTGGGGGATTCAAAAGAAACATTGGTTTATTGATCCGAAAATCGGATATTTATTACTAAAATTCCTAGCATGACTAAGAACTGTTCTTCAAGCGGATAGAGGAGAGACAGTATACAAATAACTGTTGTGAAGTGGATGCAGACGCTCTCCGACATATTTAAGGAGAAGTCAGAATTATGGCTCCATATTCTGAAGAAAAAAGGTCTATTAAATGGGGCTGTAATTCGTGCCGCTGCGAAAAAGTGGTACAGACTGCGTTCAGAATATCAATATAAATGGATAAGGGAGGCAGAGACTCATACACAAAGGCCAATTTGCCTCCACTCGATATTTGGTCGTTTAGATCCACTTCTTCCCGCGAAACAACAGTTAGATAGGCTACTGCACAATAGGCACTCCGACATCCAGCGGAGGATTCCCAGTAACACATATAGTACAATAGACGAATGCTTTGAATTACCAGAGTGGCTGGTAACTTTCAACTTTGATGCCTCTAATGGAATTATTACTTAACAATAAAATAAATTAGCATTATCACTATAATTAAACAAAAATTAAAAATCAATTATATATGTGTTCAACAATAATTCTGATAAGATAAATTCGATATTTTAAGAGTCAAATTGTATACATAAAAATTTTTTTTCAAAGTATTTTATTATGAAAGTTTTATTTACGAAATTTATCGTGTATGGTTCACCCTAGGTCACCTATTGGGCTGATACAAGTTTTCTTTAAATTAAAAAACTAACGTATTTTTACTATTACAGTAATTTTCGCGAGTTACATCTATTCGATATTTAATTTTTAATGCGACCGTTTTAAAGGACCAATTTTTTTTGACTGCTATTATTCTTAGGTATGTTTGGGCTCATCTTCAATTTTTACCTTTCCCGAAAAATGGATAAAAAAATCTATATTAAATTTTTTGTCAAAAATAAATTAAAATACTTATCTTTTATAAACATTAAAAGTGGTTAAATTAAATTAATTAAATTAAATAAATTAAATTAAAAGTATAAAAAAACCAACGTTTATGGGTTGTATAAAATGTTACTAGCAGACTGTCAAGATGTGAAGAACGTTGAGCGTGACCAATTTCATTGCACATTAACATGAATTTATGCTGGTATTCAAGTGTCACCCAAGAAAGACTAAATATTAAAAATGAATATGTATTTTCTAGGCACTAGGCATAGGAATCTCCAAGGCATATGAATTAACAAGTACAAATCTTAGACCTTCATCTCTTCAAATTTATACTAAATATATATAATAAAAAGTTCAATAAAAGATAGTAAAATAAATGCACTACCTAAGTTGCAGAAAAATTTCTATAAACTCATTTTACTATTTAGTAAACCTTCTTAACTCCAGATCACCGACCTTCAGTTAAAATAAAAAAAATTGTGTTCGGTAATTTTTCTTTAACATAAAAATTTTTATTATAACTAAATTATTTTCAATAATTCTAATTTGGCAAATCTATGTTTAGTTATTTTCCAAAGTCATTATTCTATATGCACACGATTCATATATATATTTGTATTTGTTGTCCTTCTTCCTGCTAAAATAACTTGAAGGTAGTTGACATAAGCTGATATTTTTAAATACATAGAGCCATCTAGGCTATCATTGCAATTGATTGGACTTTTAGTAACTATTCCTACAGCCTTGTTACCGATTACCAAAATACTACCACTGTCCCCCTGCAAAAATATATAATATTAATGAAAACTACTATACACATATGCAGAAGCTCAAAATTTGTATCTTTTCTCTGGTTTAGCACTATGTATTTAATTCACAGATATAGAATTTAATTATACTTACAGAACAAACTCCTGAGTGATTGTCTTCGTCCTGTCGTATGCTGAATCCACACATCTGTTTACTGGTAATAATATTAACTAATTTATATTTACATGGATCACCCTCAAGTATTTTTACAATTCCATATCTAAGTTTAAAATCTGTACCTCCACGAGTCTTATGCCATCTTCCAATTAACTGATTGAACTCTACTTCGACCCAAGTGAAACCGAATCCAGCTATTATTCCTTCACATTCAGCAAATGATTCGCCCGGAACTGGCAATTCTAAAATTTGACCAATGTCTATTTTTTTGTTTAGCTGCAAAACGACAAGAGGACTCATTAGTTTATTAAAGTTATACTAGTGGTAATAATTATAAATTATAAATATATAGTCGATGTTTTATCAATATAAAAAATTACTATACAATGTTTCAGAAACTATGAAGACTCTTTCAGCCATAATATACGTACATGATGGCCTTAGTTTACTAAGTCGAACTGAGAATTTGACTGAAGAGGGGCTTTTATATTTCCGGAATCGTTGTTTAGTGATATTTTATATATAAAAATAAAAAATAACTTACGACAATTAAACGATTGAAATCGATTATTGCTTTATAATTTATTGATATATTTTTTTATTTAATTTCAATATAATTAAATTTATTTTCAATTTGAATAATTCTGAAATTGATACATTATTAATTTTAACTATTTACTTTTAGCTGAGTAAGCAACTGGGAAGAAATTATATAATTCAAATATATTATCTTTCACAATTATAGAACAACATAAGTAATAGATAACAGTAATATCTTAACTTTATCTATTGTGGCAATCACGTTTTTATGCAAATACTATAAATCAACTGAAAATATATTTAATAATTTATTACAGATGTAGCAGGAATTCAACATTAATTAATAAAAATTATCTTTCAACTATCATAACATAGCAAAGGCTCATAAGTATATGTAAAATTATATAATTTTCTAAATTATAATTATGCAAACTCACCGCAAGTACTGCCAGATCGTTTAAAGAAGTATTGACATCGTACTCAGGTATATAAATTATCGTAACGTCTATCTTGATACAATCGGGACTATATATATCAACGTGGCCGGCTCCAACTGTATACGATAGTTCTCTTAAATTAAGATTATGATCAACAAAGCAATGAGCGGCAGATAGCACAAAATTTTTAGCAATTCTACCACCGCCACAGCTTAATTTGTATTCACTGGAGAAGTTCCTTCTACTTAGAATTGCAACTTGATACAGAAAATTGCTTTGACGTGCAATTAAACCGCCAATGATATTTTCTACTTTCAATGTTGAACCTAGACCTTGTCATATTGAATAAATTAATAGATATTTATATATAGATACTTATATATATAACAGAAAATTTATTAATTAATGGATAAAAATTGTCTTTCACGTTCATGTACCTGAAGGTAGCATGTTAAATGGATAAATGTAAGACAGTTTCGTACGGTGTGAGAGAGATAGATATTTCTATCATAAATTTTCGTATTTAACATATTTAATCTTTCCTTCTGTAATAAGAAAAACCTTTCGAGATAATTGAAACATTCTTAATATAGTTTCTATTGTTCAAACTAATTTTCTATCAGCTAAAAAAAATCGTTACTGTTTTCTCATCTGAACTATGGCTCATATAAAAAATCATATTTAAGCGTTCGTTTCTACAAACTAGCATTGGCGTAACTCTTATTTTCATATATTAAGTAGATATGTATAGTTTTTGTAGTGTTACTCATGAGTTCGAAAGAAAATCTTTACAGGTATCAAGTGCGAGTTCATGATATTCCTTGATGAGAATTTTCTCGAACTATCAACAAGTTTCAAATAGCAATGAGAGCTATTTTTTTGAATATGATTAATTTTAATATATTCCATCTTGTGTTATTTATTTCCATAACATTTCGCATAAATTTATTTTTATATTTTAATTTATTCAATTGGAAATAAATGTGCGATAATAAACGATTTAAAGTGCTATAATAAATAAACGTGCAATTCAAAATGAATTAATGTACATATATTTCATACGATTGCCTGATAAATATATAATAACGAAATTATTATTTGTATCATACAGATAAAATACTTTATGTTAGGAGCCTTTTTTTATTTTATTATTTTTAGAATTCAACATGTAAATCGAGTCCGACTTTTCGACAGTATTAATAGATTTAACGATAAATTAATTTCTTACTTCTTTGCAATTTTGTTTTCGTTTTTGCAAAAATTTGTCGATTATTATATTATATTTTATATACTTATACTATTCTTATATATTGTTAATTTCATTTTCTATTTCCTTTATATATTATATAGTAAAGTATGTTTCGTAAAACAGCAAATTATTTTAAATTCAGATTTATTGAAAATGACACTTTGTTCTTATTAATCTGCTGAATGCGATATATTTCAATATAAGACAATCTATATCAATAATTGAAATTAATTATTTATTTTATCGGTTGATGAAGAATTTATGTGAATCTTGTGAGTACGTATTTTACTGGAGAACACAACAATGAACTATCAAGAATTCAATAATTATTATGAAAAAAAATTATTATGATTATTGAAGTATGTTCAAAATGTAAACTAAAATACATATAATTATAAAATGAGTTGACATTTTATAATAAAAAAACACGTGTACTGGATATTTAAATGTTCTCTATTCATCTAATAATTTACAAGTTGTTGCCTAATAGTACTTTTCCTTATTAATTAGATATTTATTTCATACAAAATAATACATTCATTATAAATAATGTAATTGTATTTATTTTTTAATCGATGAACAGTATTTATTTATTTATAAGTAAATAATAATTTCATTCAATTGTTTTTATTATTTTTTATTGCAAGTGTTAGAAAACTAATGTACAATTATTTTTTATTAAAACCTCGATGTTGTCGAAGAACTCTAGAATCAGTATCACTTACCACATTGAATAAGAAATGAATTTAAAAATAAAGAAAGCAAACAATAGAAATTGAAACGTACAATTTCTTTCACTGACATTGGATTAATTTTAATTAAATTTAAAGTCTCTGAAGTAATTATTTCAATACTGAAAATATATCGATCATTTCATTTTAAGTTAAACTCACTGAATAAAAATAAAATACTTACAATATATAATAAATATGAAGACAATATATTTTATCTTACAATCAACTATATTCCTTCAAATTTACAATTTTACCACTTGTAGTGAATTAAACTTTTATCGATCTTTAAAAATAGTAAGTATTGTACATTAATTTGCGCATTCAAGCATGCGTTAAAAATTAAGCTAAGGTCACCAACCTTCTTACAATTTAGCATTAACTACGAATTAATTAAATTGATAAAATAATTACTTTTGGTTAATAATTTAATTTTATGTGTGGAAAAATGTAATTTTTCGGTACTTTTTCATCAAGCTCGCGTGTCGATTAGTCGAAAAGCCACGCAGATACTAACACAGCACTAAAGCGGCTTCTAGTCTAGACCAACAGAAAGTGCTGTGAATCACGGAACTCAATTTTTATAGTCCATATTGTGAAAGTATGCAAATATCCACTCAAACTACCTACTCCACGCATTTCAAAAATTAACAAATGCCGACAACTTCAGGTCATCTCAATAAATTCCAATTTAAATGGGAGTCTACATGATTGTCTAGTATTATGTAGGGTAGTTTTTCGCACGGTCGATGATGTAAATATGGAAACTGCTGTAAGAAAAGTGGTGGCTCTTATTGAAGTGAATTGTTATTTTTCTATTAACCATTGCAGGCATTGCAGGTGTTTTATACGTGGGTACCACGTAGGTTTCCAGGTTAGTTGATCGTATCACTTGCATGTGACTTAAAATAACGATGTTATTCAGGTAGGTTGGCTTCGTAGTACGGACAACCAAATCATTTTAATATTGATGGATATTTTTGCAAACTCGTAAGTATCGCCTACAAATACCACCTTTTTTTAAGGTATTTCTAGACTTGTATGTACGATCCTGGTTTTCGGTTAGGCTACCAATCGCGTAGAACTCAGAATAATGTTTTCAAAATAGGCGATAGCGACCTAAAAGGATGGTGAACCAGGAGTTTACGTAGATTTCGTTCCCTGAATAACGAATAATATCGAAAAAGTATGCAGATCTATTAGCATTCATGCAATCAATTATCGATACATCGCAGGGAGTAAATATTCTATCTACAATAAATTTAAAAAATGGATACGATTTTAATATAATAACATTTGCATACAGCACTAGCTATATTTCAAAGACTAATAGACGTGATTGACGCCAAGTCAGGAAAAGTATCTGTTTGCATGGTTGCATCGAGCATATCTTTGGCATGTAGTAAACAGTAAAGTTTTAACATACAGATACTGAAAAAATCAAGGCAATAATAGCAATGCTACCTTCCTCCCCAATCAGAAGGAGCTGAAATACTTCTTTAGCACACTTTTACATAGGCGTTTTATAGAAGACTTATATAAACAGCAGCTTCGCTGAGCATAATACTAAAAAAGAAATTCATAATTGACATGGAAAAAACAACACATAGAAACTTTCCGAATATTAAATTAAATTAATCTGACTTCAATGCCCAAATGAGAATGAAATTAAATGCCCAAATGAGAATCTAACGTTTGGGCTGCAGATATATGTGAGCTTGCTAACATTAGCGACTGCTCTAACGCAACTAGACGGGGAGAAAAATTAATTATAGCATACTATAGCCAAACATGTAATACAGCAGAAAAAAATTATTCCGTAACAGATGGGTCATTTTAATACTCGAATACGATACCTCGAAATATATCTGTTTACAGTTATAATGAATCATCATCAATCATTAAAATGGTTGCAAAAAATAAACAATCCATCAGGTGGACTCGCGCGATGGGCACTAGAACTAGCGGAGTGGGATTATGACGTACAGTATAGGAAAAGCAGAGATGGGGCAATACAAATTTATGATTGAAATCAAATTTAATTATTCTAGTATTCTATAAATATTTTTACACTAGCATGTAATGGTATGGCTAGCTACGCGAAGATAAGATCGTGTCAAAAAAGCCTTTATGCTATTTTGTAATTCATCATTATCAAGTCATAATAATTCGAAGTCAAATAATTCTCTTTTATATCGCTATTATTTCAATATTCTAGAAACCTTAAACGTAATAGATAAAAGAAATAGATAAATCAATTAGATAAAAATCCACATCTCATATTTTATTATTCTATATCCTTTCAACCTTTAGATACACTATATTAAATATTAGTTAATGTAGAAGTTATTATAAAATTTTGTTCAGAAGCGTAAAGAAATTCTTACATCAGTTTCTGCCGAATAAATTTTAATGTATTTTTAAATATTCACTATCTGAAATTGCTATGTTCTAAATTCTAAACAAATTAATAATAATTTTCACTTATACAGTTTTATTCACAAAAATCTCATTGTTCAATAAATCATCATTACAGAAATAATTACAATCTATATAAAAATTATTTACTTATGCCAACATTTAAATATTTAACAATTATTTTGCTCTGAGTAGTATATAAAATCTACTGCACTCCAGTCTCCATTAAGATTCGTATTATTTTATGTGATTATCTTTTATTTATTATCGTTTTTTTATTTGTTATTCTTATTCGGTTGACACATATCAAACACGGTATATCGAGCAGCTCGTGAAGTGAAGACGATTAACGATAGTATATAAACAAATACATTCAACGTCTCAGCCATATTAAATCTTTCAAATACGAAATCTTAATCTTCTTCGTATATGCTACTGCTGCTATTGTAAAATGCATTTATCGGTTTATGCGGGTGATTATGAAATATCAGAGTATCTCGCATTGGAGTTCCCAATATAATGGCTTGAATGAAGCCTAAGTAAGGTGCTACTTTAGTAAATACTGCACCATGAATACTATCTTTGCAATCGCAAGGACTTCTGCTAACAATTCCTATTACTGTACTATTAATGACTAGCGGACCACCACTATCACCCTGAAAAATAGGTAGCATTATTTATTAATATTCTTGTAATTGTTGATGAAAAAAACATTAAATATATATAAACAAATATATATATATATATATATATATATATATATGTATATATTATTCTATTTATAATAATAAATGTTGTTTACGAAAATAAATAATTTTAAAGACTTTGAACAGGTCAGCTGCGCTTGATCACTATAGCGAAAATAAATAAATAGTATTGCTTTATACCATACCTGTTACGGAACGGCGATATATAATATGTTATACGATAGAGAGTATTACGTAATTAAATAGTTGATAAGTAGATATAATATGCGTTAGTAATAATTATAAAATAAAATACTTTGTTTAGATTATTGTAAGTATAAAAGAAAAAGGATATCGAATCAGGCCAAGAAAATTCTTAGGATCGTAATGTGACATTATAAAGAATATTTACTTATCAAAGAATTCTGATTCAATATCATGTTAATAGTTAGTGTTATCTTATAATACTCTTAATAGTTGACTTTCATAATTATCATTATGTATAATATAACATTTATCAATTAAATGTATTTTTGTATTAAAAAATTTCCAAAGGACTAGCTACGATTCGAGCTTGATGTCATGCCAATCTGAATCGTATCAGACATAACGTTTTTTGGAATAGACATGTATTTTTATTCTCTCATTTGTTGTTAAAAATATTTTTGTATTTAATATGAAATAAAATTCGTAAAATTCAATATAGCCAACATATTTTGGAACAAAAGAATTGATTTATATTATAATTGATGTATAATTTGCAAACAATCAAGGGATGTCCACCGAAAGTGACATGCTGGTTTTTCGAGATTGTTGATTATGATTCCGGCGTCAGATTATATCAGGTGGGCTGAAAAGTCCTAAGGCTGAGACATATGATTATTAATTAGTGTCAACCTTCAAAAGATATGTGTATAAATTTGACAGCTGTCGTACTACTGTACGCTACTTTTGTGATTGTAAAAAGAAATTGATAAAAAAGAATGTTGTTTGTTAATCAAGTATTGCTTTTTCACGAAAAAAATACTCTTCGTACCAAGGCTTGATTGATAAATATTATTCGTACTCTGCGCTATGAAATTCAACCTTTCAGAAGTGGTTTACCAAATTTAAATGAGGACAAATGAGATAAAAGAAAACGAGACAAAAAAAAAACTCGACCAAATAATTTTAATTGCAATGAAACGTATTGGACATATCGTGCATCAATATTTGAACATATGAAAACTGTGTGCAAAGTGGCTGCCACGCGTGCTCATGAACGATCAAAAGCCACAACGTGTTGATGAAGCAATGTTGAGCGATATTCCACGGTAATAAAGACAAATTTTTCTGTCGATATATTACATTGGCTAAATTACAGTAGAGCTCCAATACTACACTCCGGAGTCCAGTCGACCGTCTGCGAATGAACCGAATCCAAAGACCGAATTAGCCGAATCCAAAGAAAGAATTAACCGAAAGACGCAACTGTCGACTGAAAAGTTTATTGACATCAGTATTGTGGGATGCGTATGCGTGAATATTAATCAACCACCTTGAGAAGGGAAATCATCCGTAGCGATTATCTCGTAGCGTTGTTCGAGCATTTGAAGGAATAAATCGCGAAAAAAAATCGCGACCGCATTTGAAGAAGAAAAAAGTGTTGTTTGATCAAGACAATGCACCGTGTCACAAATCAAAGAAATAAAATAATGGTGAAATTGCATGAATTAGGCTATGAATTTATTTCCAATCCACCATATTCCCGATATCTGTCGCCCAATGAATTTTTTATGTTTGCAGACCTCAAAAGAATTCAACATTGATAAAAAGATAATCGTCGAAACTGAAGCTTGTTTGAGGCTAACCAGAAATTCTACTATAAAAATGATATCGAAAAATCATTGTATCGTCCTCATAGACAAATATATTGAATAATAAAACACAATTTTACAATAGAAGCTATTTTACTATGTTAACCTACAAAGTTTTCACCCCACCTCTACAAATATATTAACTAACATTCTATAAGGTTAAAGGGGATTCGTATATGAGTCTATCACTCTCCTTCTTGAAAAATCCGGGTACATTATAATATGTGTGGCTAAAAACAGTTAGTTTACCATTCTTTCACAGCTAGTTTTTTGGGCCATTTATTTGTAATCATTGAATGAGAGTTCAAAGGTATAAACAATATATCTAAAATAAATATTTACATTACCGTGCAATAAATGTTTGAGCTCCTTAATGAAATGAGACATTTTTCGCTATTTTAGGGTTTTCTAGGTTTATAATATTGCTGCTTTTCATTTATATTGCACTTTGTAAAGTAAAACCGAAATATAACAATTTTCAAAATTAAATACCAGAAATCACTCCTTAGAGTTTATATTATCATTTTCTATGAGTTGAAAATCATTTAATGTTTAAAATCTATTTATATTCTACGTTCGAACATATGGATTAGGAAGTATTAAAAATGTTAAAATTCTTGACGAGTAAAATATTCCTACCAATAGATCTAGTTATTAATTACGGTTAGGATGCGCTAGTGTAGTTTAGTTTTTTAAAGAAAGATTTAAACAAATTCAATTCATAAAACTCACTGTGCAAACACCTGCAAATTTTTGAAGTAAGTAAGGTTGCATGAAGACACATAATTGCTTTCTAGTATCAATCCGACTGAACCAATCACTGCATTCTATGTCATTTAAAATTTTAACGGTTCCATATTTGAGCATTAAGTCTGTGCTCCCGTTAGTCCTCATTAGTCTTCCAGTCTGCCAACTGACTTCAATATCTACTGAATTATAACCAAATCCCGCAACTCTACCTCCATAGGATTCAATTGAAATATCGTAAGTTGGTAATCTCAGTATACTTAAATACGGGCTGATGCCGAGCTCGCGTTCCAACTAAATGTGAGAAATATAATTGGTTGGAAAAATTTTACCATTTTCAATAAATATGTTACATTAAGATAAGATTATTGTTTTATAATATGAACTACAAATACATTGGCGTAAATGATTTAAAATATAATTTGGTTCCCATTTGCTGATTGTATAAATTGTTTATGCTAATGACGAAATTGAGTTGCGAACATATATTTTTCCTTAATTATTGGAATCAGTATATAAATAAATAACAGTAAACATAAAGAAAAATGATAACATGCTAGTAAATTAGAACGTAGACTCACCTTCAGTACTGCAATATCATTCAAAGAATATCTTGCATTATAGCGAGCTGTATAAATTAATTTAACATCTACTCTGATACACCTTGTACTAACCAAATTAACGTGGCCCGCACTCACAGAATAAGATAAATCTCTTAACTGAAGGTAAACAGTAACAAAGCAGTGAGCAGCAGATAAAACCAAATCGCTACCTATGAGACCACCACCACAATTTGGCAGATACTCGTTGGAATAATTACTCCTACCAAGAATAGCTACATGAAATTTAAATCTATATTGATTTGCGTACCAACCGCCAACGATAGTTTCAGTTTTCAGTGCTGATGCTTAATTAAAAATAAATTAATAATATTGAGTAATGAGTACATAGATTTTAGAATCATGTTATATATTAGATTTTTGTATACAACTAAAATATGCTGTATTATGACAAAATTTTGTCGTAATACAAAAAATGTATCAGAAGTAATCTGTTGTAGACAAAAAAAAGAACAAATATTAACGAGGCCTCATATGAATATCAATATCAAGAAAATATAATAATAATAAAGCATATAATGTATGTTGTTTGCAAAAATCAAAGTAGAACTTTGTTGACAAATATGTCATTTTAAGTAGTCTTATGTTTATACAACATGTTTGTGTCAAATTGATAGGTATTATGAATAACCCATGGCAATTATCTAGAATATTCTTTCAGAACGATAAGTTATTACGTAAATTTTAGTAATACGCGGCCATATTATTTGCAAACTGCTTGCATTGATATATCATCGTAACACAAGCTTCGTACACGCATATTCACCCCTATTACACTAAGCGATTGTTTATAGGATAAACCAATAATGAATTCCTTGTGTGATTAATGACTACCAATAATTCACATTAGTTTTTCTTTTTTTTTGATATTACGTAAAACAGAAAAAATTCACCATTATTAATTAGTCAAATCTATATTATATTAATGTAATGCATTCATTATTATCATGTTTATTAGAAATTGTAAAATTCAATAAATATGTTAGAAAGAGAGAGCGAGATAGAGAGAGAGAGAGAGAGAGAGAGAGAGAGAGAGAGAGAGAGAGAGAGCGACCATTTTATTTGTCAATATTTCTATAATGCTTATGATATAAAGACACATTACTTACCATTATTAATCAAATGAGTTAAGCAGATGGCAAAATAACATAGAATAATACTGAAATAAATTTTTCTTTCACTGAGCATTTTAATGTTATTAGAGAACTCTATTGTACGTCAAGAAATTAATAACATACCTTATATATATATATATATATATATATATATATATATATATATATATATATAGATATATATTCTCTAGATAGTAGACATTATTTCTATATACAGTAATATACAGAATATATTTATCTTTTATTTTTTAGTGTATGTACAATCATACATCTACAAAACCGTACTTAGTTTAGAGACTATTTTTTATTTACTAGCATGTAAATTTGATTTAACGTATAATGTAGATTCAGATGTTGTATAAAATTTTATAAATCGCAATTTATTTATTTATTACCTCAGCAACATTGAAAATAAATTCTATTGATTGTAAAATAGACGTATCTACATATTACTTCATATTAAGGATATTATAAAAGTATGAGAAAAATAAATTATCTTAATAAGAAATCTTGATGAGAAAATTATATTTTTCGAATAAGATTTCCTATTAAGATAATTTATTTTCATTAATTTATTAATTTAATTAATTAAGTTCATTAATTTGTGTAAATGAAAACCTCTCTATTAAATTCTGAAAAATAAGAGTCGGGAAAATGTTTCATTCAGATTTATATTTCTTTCAAGAGTCAGAGCGATCGATGTAAGAATCTCTGCTTAAATTCTGTTGAACTTATTGTCGTCGAACAAACAGTATTCTATCTAAATCAATTAAAATGACCAGATGAGACTATTAGGTTCAAGACCTTAACTAGATTGGATGTTGAGAATTTGGAAATTTATTTACATTTTTTGTATTTATAATATATATGTACATAGAGGTAGATAAGCAAATAAAGAGACCCCTGCAAACATTCATATAGATTGAATAGACTTAATAATTACTTATTATTTTATTTTTATTATTAGTGTGCCCTGTTGCCGAGTCATCTCTTCAGGCCTCATTGATGAACCATTAGAGCTGAGGTACTTGTCACAGAATTACAATCTCTGAGTAGCATATGACCTGAACGTAATGTTAATTTATGAAATGCCTTGCCATTCAGAAACAAGTTCTCTTAACCCCTAACACGAGTCAGTCGCAAAAATCTTCAAAAGGTGAAGGCGTTTTCAACATTTCCACATTGAAACGGTAACTAAAGCAGATCTCGATCACAATATTACTCAGTTGGTAACCTAACCCTGCTTAGCTCACTAATATATCTGTTTTTTGTTTAATATAGCAGATTTATTCTCCCGTGGCTTTCATAGGTTAAAATCCATTAGCCCCTTATCATTTTTATGTGCCTGACACATCGACTGATCTTCTAAAAGTCGCCAATAATAGCGTTCCTTTTAAATACGATAGTTGAGAATTACCTAATCTTTACTAGCCGATTAAGTACTAGATAGCATTCCCAAATCCGCCAGAAAGAACTCATAGAATTGTTAAGCAAAATAGGCGTCGAAGATATATATATATTCACCTATACTTAGCTATACAGCTTCCTTAACTGTCAGAGAAATGGCCGACAATTGAACCGCGGTTACGATCCCAACCAAATTGGAAAATCTAAAGAAATTAATTTTATGGAAATTAATTTTTTAGAAAATATAAAAAGTATGGAAATCCTTAAATGTTTCCAAGGATTAATGTTATAAAATAAATTAATAGAAATAATTAATAGAATTCTCTATGTTTACGTTGAAATACAAAAGAGCCAATTGTTTACGTTTATAAGTATATACTCTATGTACTTCGGTCGAAGCTTAAAATGATCAAAAGAGATCCTATAGAGATCCCTGTATAGGGATAAATACAGTTTGTTGTTAAATCGCTATTACTTAATTGGCATATCAATACATATTCTATAGTATATTTAATTACCTTATTAAAATCTTTAAGATTAGGATATCTGTATCGACTCATAGATAAGCCCATATGATACCTTTGACGAAACGTGTGTAGTACTTCTTTCATCCATCAATTTTATTCTTTCCATATAATCTTTTCATTTTTATATAAACTAGAATATTTTTATTAGTCTCCTTTCAATAGAATTTTCATAATAATATCGATATAAAGTAGACAAAATAAATTCTTTGAAAGAATATAACTGAGCCACGAGATACTTAAATTGATCTTATCTTATTGGAATCCTTACAAATACATGTCAAATTATTCCACGTTCAAAATGAGAATGAAATAGCAATCGTACATTTAGAGAAAGGCAGCAAATTTTTTATTTTTTATCTTCAAAATTATCTACAAACATTTTATTATAAAATTATCAGTCATATCCAATAAGTTTTAAGTGTGATGTAAACGATGCCATGTTGCCCACGCGTTGACCGAGGACTCCTATATGTATGGTACATACACACGTCCGTGAGTACAATCACGGCGGCGAATTTCATGCAATGTAAACTTTTACGAGCGATTAAGTATAGTTCTCGATGTCTTACAACTTCTCGTTAAACGATAATTTATCGACAAGTATCAGCCAGAGCGACGGCGACGAAACGCCGCGAGACGAGCTCGCCTCCCGCCGACTTTGACGGTTCTTTCTTTCCTTTCGTTTTGAAAATTAGCGTTGCGCATCGACGAGCCCCGGACAGCCCCCCTCCCCCCTCTCAACCGGCAGAGTAAGGTGATACCATAATGACGCTGCGCTACGGGTACGTAGTGTATAAGAAAAGATAGGAGGGGCCGAATTCGTCGGAATAACTTTATTCCTTTATTGGCCATGAAATCTGTAAATTTAGGAATCACTTTATTCAATTATATGAGAAGTGGGGCCTTAATTTTATGATAATATTATTTACTCACTTTATGATTATGAGATTATAACATAATTTTTTTCGCATTTTTCCGTGGTAGCACCGATAAATTTAAAGTCAATAAAATTTCTGACAATGACTGTTTATTTCGCAAAATTAATTAATTGATCATTAATTTGAAAATGATTATTATGATATATAATTTACTGATTGCCTTGAGATTTTAATTTACTAATTTTCAAATAAGGCTTCTGTAAATTACTTGACGTTTAAAAATTCAATATTTTTAATATTATTTATTAATGTTTGTCGCTATTACTGTATTAAGCAGCTATCAAAACATCGAAATTTTTATCGCGTTTCTTTATCTCATCTAGTTCATCTTTCAATTAATTATTTTGTAGATCAAAAGATAACTATTTAATGAAAACAAAAATAATTGTTTGAGCTAATGAAACCTATCTAAGAATAGTATAAATAATCAATTGGGAACATTATGTAAAACATAAAATCAAGGGACCAAGTTTAATGTGAAATATTAAAAAGAGTATTTTAATTTCAATAATTATATGGTTTGTAAGAAAAATAAATTTATTCGAATTTTTACAATACCAACGCATAATTATAGATTTGAGCAATATTAATTTTTAAAAGAGCAGTAAATAACCATACGTCTGATATTATAACCAGGCTAAGTTTTATGCTGAGGCAGTAGGCACATTTCGATTGATACCTAATGAAAGGATAAATCATTGCTTTAAAATTTCAAATAAAATTGTAATTTTGAAAATAAATTATTATTTACATCGTATTGAATATAATTTATCTCTTACTATGATAAACGTATAAGTATTAATTCATAGTGGTCTGATGTTTTGACTCAATATCCTTCGTAACAGATTCAACGACGACTTGTGGTTTAACGTTGATATTAGACCTCTTACATAAATATTTAAACATTTACGAAAAGTTATTGATCGCAATAATATTACATGCCCGCCAGGATAATATGAAGTTTTGAAAAGAAATGACTTTAACCGAATTTTATAAGAAACATATTTTGACTATAACATTAGTACCTTGGCAAAATTAAGTTTTCTTCTTCGCTAAATCATATTGGTTCGATGGATAAAATAAATTTTTTTTAATTAATCTAGTCATTCGATGAAAATTTCATTTTGATAAAGCCTAACGTGCGTTTTCATTCTCATAAAATTAGTACGGCTCTTACGAACAGTGATAATCGCCTACAATTTTACAAGCCCATTCGTTTCAACGAGAATCTGATACCACTGCGAGGCTCGAGTCTCCATAAAATTAACACTAAAAATGAAACATAGATGGAAAATTGTTACGCGGCTTTATGCGTCGTAAAGATATACAAACAAAAGGGCAGAGAAGACCGGCGAGTACGACAGAAAATTCCATGTCCTTTACCGGACTGCCATAATTGGAGTTTTACGGTCGGCTCGCGAGGCGGTCTTTCGCATTACCGACGCGATACCGACGCGAGTACAACGCGATGCGTCCGCGGTAGGACAATAAAAATAGAAGGAAAACAAAAGCAAAGTGAAGGAAAGAAGCATCCCCCCGCTCATCTCGGCGTCGCCGGCGCGACGACTCGCTCGGCTGAATTGTCGAGTGACGCGGGCCTGGCGAATAACCGAAGCCCCGAAAAATTCCATCCAGCTTTTCGCGCGATGATTTGCTGCCCGGTGGGGCGACTGCTAGAAGAGAAAAAGACACCGTACGAGGTGGTAAATAATTCCGCGTCTTATGCGAACGATGCGAATTGTCTCGGAAGATGACTCGCGAATATCCGATTGGATTATAGAAATTTCCTATAGCGACGGGGAATTATCGATTTCGAAATTTCATAAGATGTTACATAAAAGTGTCATCGACCTTTCATTTATATCAGACGAACGCTATGTAACACCTGTAATTTATAACATTTTCTTCCTTGACGCTGAAACCTCGATTTATACGTTAAGTGAATAAATACAATAGATCACATGTATGAATACTTATCTTATTAAATAAGACTTTTAATTCACACTTATCAAATTACATCATGCCTACAATTACCTTTGATTACAGTCTTGTACATAAACTAAATACTAAAATTATTACATAACACCACGATCAACTACGCTTGATCCCCCAAGATTGGACCAAACATTCGCATTCTCGATGGTGTCATTGTAACGTATTTTCCGTCATCCCTTTGGCGAAAAAAAAAACGAATAGAAATACTCCCAATCTCCGGCATATCCCGGCATGCCTTTCTCCTCCTCCCTCGACCAAAATTAGAACTAATTTCCGAAGTGCCTATATATATAAGTAGCCGCCGTGCGCGAAAAAGAATCGCAGCCGATCGTGGTGCGCCGTGAGGTGGACAGGGACTTAGCCTAACGTAATCGTTTTCGCGAACTGACCCCGCGAGCGCCCGCCACGGCCGTCTTCCTTCGCCGTCCCCGCGAGCGCGACGCTCTTCCCTTGCCCGCGCACGACGCAAGAAGAAAGCCAAGGGCCCGGCCGAATTCTCTCGGCCATTATGTATACTTTAGCGGGGAGGGCCTGATTGGCCCTCGTCTCATCATCTCCGCCTCGCTATTAGAATTACAAATATATATATATATATATATATATATATATATATATATATATATACATTAGTGTACGTGTGTGTTAGTGTGGCACGCGCCTTGGGCACTGCGCTTTTGTCTCTGCGTTAATGCCGGGTTTTGTCGAAATATGCCGATGATTAGGCAGCATCGGTGCCCGCCGGTCACACCGACAGGGTTAGAAAAGTATTTTCGGACTCCCCCGACTCTCTCTCCTCCTCTCTCTTCGTCCTCGCGGTTTCTGCTTCGTATTATTATATTCATCTTATATGGCCCGCTGAGTTCGTCTATCTCGCTCGTTCACTTTGCGAACACGAGTGCAGATCAGCTTTCTGTCGAAATTTCGAATCAGAGATGATAAGGTTTGCACGCGATTTATGCTAAGAGCATATATATATATATATATATATATATATATATATATATATATATATATATTGATAATATATTAATATACGCCTTTGTACAACAATACTTGCAGAGGAATTGAAAATTTATAGATATATATATATATATATATATATATATATATATATATATATACATAGTTAACAGGCGTATCCGCTATTCGAGAAGTTTTAGTTTGTCGAACAAGTGCAATCTTCTTCCACAACTCCGAGACAAATATAATCATTCTCTTGTTCGCTGACTACCGCCTCCTCTTTTCACATACCTATCATTTGTTCCACTTTCCGACTTGGCACATTTCGCCAGGGGACGTCCAATGGCCGCGGGTTCGTCCCGCTGCACAGCCAACAACGCGCAGGTAAGATCGCCAAGACCGAGAGTGAGAGAGAGAGAGAGAGAGAGAGAGAGAGAGAGAGAGAGAGAGAGACAGATGTGGTGAGGGGAGGAAGCTTTCGCTTTGTCCGAGTGCACATCATCCCCGTGACGATAATGACAGGGCTCGAAGGCGTATATAATAGACGACGCTGCGCTTTGGACTAGAATAATTCCGTTTCTGCCCTGCCTCTTTTGCCAGGCTGATTTTTTGAAAAGCGCTGATTTCGCAAACTGCTCGCCACGAGGCGGGGAGCCGTCGCTTATCCTTTCAGAATGCACTAGGATTCTGCGCGGCTATTTGGACTTTTCTAGCCAGATTCGGAGGAGGCAATGTGTTTATGCAAATTCTTTAAATGATTTTAGATTTCGTTAACATCGACTTCTAGCATGGATACAAAATTTTCTAAAACGTCATAAAAGATCACTGAGTTGTTTATCTATGAAAAATTATTAATAATAGAAAACTTTTTATTATCACTCATTTTGTTTTTACTATCATTGCTATCATATTAAAATTAAATTAGATCTTTTGAAGCAGATAAATGCATAATACTTAGCGCATAACGCCTTTATTGTAAAATCCTTATCGAATCGCAATGACTTAAAGTGAAACAATAAAGTAAACTCATTCTCAAAGTCTGCAAGTGAATAACTAAGACGACTAATAAAAAAAATTATGATTATTCATCCTTTATAATGTTTTAAGAAATTATCTCAAACAGGGAGCTAAAATTTATTTTTGTATATTAGCTTAATCTAGAATTAATAATATTACTTATTCACCAAATAAAAAATCTAAAAACACATTGTCTTCATTTGTTATTATAGCTGCAGTTGATTTAACAAAATATAGATATACGTATGAATCTCGAATTCTAGTTTTACTCCAACCAAAGCATCGAATTGATAATCATCAACATGACACCTGCCCCCCCCCCGGTGGGATTCTACCTTTTAGATTTACATAATAACCTATGGATGTAAAGTCGGGTTGATTTACGTTGTTAACGGTCATCGTGTATGGCACGATGGGTGACCAAGCAATTCATATCCATGATTTGTCTTGTGCGTTAACAATTCTTCGGGTAACAAATCGCATCGGCACTTCTACTGATTTTGGCACTTTCGTTGAAATTAGTCTAATGTATCCTTTAATTTGGCCTCAAGTTAACTGACTTGTTTATTTATTGTTTTAATATTAATTATAAATAATTATGAATAAGTTAAGTTAGCGAGTACGAAAATTTCATTTGAAAACAAAATTGCTAAAACAAAAAAATTAATTTTGTCCATCTTAAGAAAGATAGTTAAGTGCCGGTAATGGAAGTAAGTATAGAATATGATAATTCGGAATCTACAGAAATTGGTGTATATGATAATTCTGAAACAAATGTAAATGAACTTGTGGACCATGAAAAAGGCATGATCAGAAATTACAAGAGTGTACTGAAGAAAGTAATGAGAATGATAATGTGGTACTTGGGCAGAATCAACAAGAAGGGAAACCGGTAGTAAAAGGTCGTCAAAACGAGAATACCTAGAAAGCATTTAGATTCTCATCGTCATATTTTGTGAAAATTAGCATTATGAGTTGCAACTTTATCAAAAATATTTCTGCATACAATACATCCTAAATGTGCGATAACAATATTTAATAATACGAATGTTTTTCATATTTGAAAATAACAAATGATATCAAATCATATAGGTGATATATTACCATTAGATTTTAATATACTGTTATATATATATATTAATTAAGGTTATATTAGCTTACTTTTGATTTATGTATGAATAACTGAATTATTTATAATTTGCGTTTGAAACGTTTTGGGTTGTTTTTTTTACTTGTTAACAATTAAGAACATGTAATCTCAATCTAAACAATGGTCTCATGTTAATTACTTCACTTTCAGTGAACATTTTCAGTTCTTTGTCAATTAATTTCGTACACAGAGGTGTATCATCTACTAAGTTAATATTTTCCAATCGATTATCAATAGTTGCTCTTTTTTAGGTGCTTGTGTTATATCGGTGCAGCTAATTGGCGTATCGATCAATGCACACGATTACTTAATCCATAATTGCATATGCGGAGGAATCACAGACATGTTTGCTCACTCGTACGTCTACCGTACAATTGAATTATCCTTCATTGATATAATGAAAATCATCATTAAATGGTATAAACTAGCAAATGTATCTGTTCTCATAAGTTTTCAATTAATAAACTTATCAGCAGTATTATAAAATTATAGTTTAACGATTCGATTAACATACATACGTATTATTCCAACTAAATCTGAAAATACTTATTGAACAGGAACATATATTTTACAATCGATAAGGGTAAAGTAAGGCGTATTTCTACTGTATTATAGAAAAAGAAAAAATAGAGATTAAGTTATAAACATAAATTTATCCTGTCAGACCGAGCGCCAGCCTGTCCGCGAATGCATTCTTACAGTTACATTATCGCAATAACGTCTACAAATCATGTATCGTAATGCTATCATACTGCTACGATCATCTCTCTCTCTGTCTCTCTTTCTCCGTCCCTCCGTCCCCCTCTCCCTCTCTCACGCTCTCTCTCTCTCTCTCTCTGTCCCTCTCTCGAACCGCTACCGAACTGCTACACACTTCAGGCGAATAGGAATAAAACATAAAAGAACGTATCTGGAACGCAGTATCGGGAAAACGATGCTGTGCTTTCGTCGAAAGAGTTATGCGCTCTTAACGCAGCTTCAATCTCATGCCATGGTGATGCGGCTCACGCTCCCCTGTATAAATTTACGCAGTATGCATCTTGTGTTCGTTGCTCTAGCAACACATTATATGTGATGCGTGTGTGTGTGTGTGAGTGTGTGTGTGTGCGCGCGCGCGTGTGTGTGAATTAAGACTCAATGTTTATTGTATATCGCTATAATCTGTAAGAGGCTAGGGCAATATATATATATATATATATATATATATATATATATATATATATATATAAATACGATACCACATCGTCAGCCCTTTCGTTGCATGCAAGGACGCGAGCGCCTCATCATTGACTCCCAATTAATCCAGCTAATTAATTAAGCAGTCAATTAATTAGGCGCTCGATTAATTTTATTTCAAGGCCTGTATGTATATACCGTCTACCGGGCAAGTGTAATTAAATCGTTGGGTCGTCGCGAGCGAGCGCGCGCGCGCCGCAACGAAAGACTCGACAATGAGATTCTTTCTCTCCTTCCTCTCTCCCTTCGATCCCTTGGGGTGGTCATTCGCTCTCTTTTCTCGCTTCTCCCTACTGTTTCTCAATGCCCCCCTTCTCTGATTCTCTCTCTCTCTCTCTCTCTCTCTCTCGCTCACTCGTCCCATATTCTTCTATTTTTCCCGATTGCCTAATTAAGTGCAAGCCTTGATTGCTGCTACGTCTTATTCGACGTAATTGTGCTTTTTCTAAGGAAATGCGTTTTTTTACATTATATTCCGTGTAATGGCCACGGCCACCACCTAAATATACCTTGTTTTTCTCTTGCTCCCCTCGCCAGCCATTGTTTTACATCGTATAGCTGCACCTCGTATATCCAGTGGTCGAATTTAATGACTTACGTGTTGATCCAGAGAGAAGGAGAGACAGTGAGACAGAGAGAAAGAGACAAAGAACGGGTATATTGAAGGACAAATTTCTATACGTAAATGAAATCGCGCGACTCTATTTGCTTGATAATTTACCGCGAATATATCTATAATTAATTTTGTGAATTAAATGCTTCGCATAATTAATGCAAATATAGCCGAATACTACAGCCCGCTTATTATAGCTGTTACGCATTCATAACTTTATTCTGCTCATCAATTAACCCCTGCCCCGACAACCCCCCTCATTTCCCACGATTTCCTTAGAATTATCCACGAACGCGTCTCAATCACCGTAGTCACCAGAACCAATGATTGGAAGTTCTATGTACAACGGCAGTTGTACGCAATTGTATGTGATGTACGACAAACTTGATCCCTCCCCCCTGCCCCCCCCCCGACAAAGAAACAAAAAATCCGCGCTGGCAGAAACGCGCAGAAACTCCACCCGCCCGTCCCACTCGCGTCAATTAGATCCCTCGCCGACGTCGCGGCGGTCGTCGGACTCGCGCGCCGCACATCCGGAACTCACGCGCGTGGCGCTGCTGCTCGCCGCGGAACAGCAATTATCGAACGGAGGTAGACGCGGAGCCCGTCGCCCGATGTAAATTCCGGCGCCCCGGCTCCTCGCGCATTTCCGGCCTGTCGCGGCGCACAGCGAGTTCTGGAAATTGCTCGCGGGCGAATCGAGCGAGCCGCCAACGGTCGAGCGCGACGCCGCGTTCGGAATCGCTCCAGTACGATGTATATCCGATTTTGAAGTTCAAAATAAGTTTTTATTAAAAACAACGCATTCGTAATACACAATCGAGTATTGTCGTAAAATCCTTTGTTCTCCATTCGACCTTTAAAATATTTTCCTGAACAAATAGGCTATTTTAATATTTTTATATTTCGTAGTGATTAAAAAAAAGAAATTGAATTTGCTCTTCACATGGCATTGATGCGTAAGATAACGAGGAGGCCAATTTATGATGATCTTTATCTTAAATTTTAGATGATAAAGATTTTATAATTTGATATTTCTTCGAAAATCCATTTCATTTCTCAAATCGATTTTATTAAACGACACTGCATAAGCACCCTAACTTGACTTCCAGATCACTTTCAGTATTAAGCTGAAAGTCAAATATGAAATCTCCATTATTTGAATTCCTTGACTCCTGACCTTAATATACGATATTAATCATTATTTATATCAAGTTTAATAATGATAGATAATTAATAATGAAAGGTTAAAAAATTTATTTTCAATTAATTTGAGTTGTTCTATAATTAGTATTCCTCTTGTTGGAAAAAGCCAACAGTATAATATGTTTTACATTAAGTCATACAGTATAATTTGTTTAATCTCTGCATTTATTTGAAATGGCAAATTCAATTTTAGATTATAAAATATTTTTAAATATATACTACGTGAACTTGAATTGCATGCTTTTTAGTAACGATTTCACAAACAAAAAGTTAGAAAGTCTTGCGAGTTTATGCATAATTTAATATTATTGTCAAAAACGTGTTTGAACGATGACATAGAAGTCAATATATGTATAAAATATTTAGTAACAATCAAAGGAGCTTTATGAATCTATTTACAATAAAATAATGATTCGAATTGACTGTAAAGCACCTTCCTGAGCGTCTTAAAAAAATAATTTAACATAACCGTGATTGCGATCTTCCTGATACTCTAAAGAGAAAAAAATCTGTATTATTTGTGAATGTGCGGGTATCGCGTGAAATAGAATCCAAGCATAATATTAGATTTTCGAGACATTTATAAAAAACTGTTAATTTTTCGCCACTGGATAGTAAGACAAAAAGTTTCTTTATTTTATTTCATACGAAAATTCGACGCATACAAAACGTGCGCAAAGAAATGTGGGCTAATCTCTAGGAAATTTTTTGAAGTATTGTGGGCAAACGCGTTCGAAAAAAAAACTGTTCAAAGAAAAATGTGTTCGAAGGTTTGCAAAGGTACTCCATCGAAGTGATTGCACTAAAAGCTGTTCGGCAATTTCTGGACTACGGACAATTCTTTTGTGTCTCAAATTCATGAAGAGGAGCTATTATCGTTAGGCTTTAAATCCGGGCCTCCCTCAAGAAAATCGATGTGCTCGAAAGCGGTGTTCTAAGCATAGTAGCGATCGTTTTCACCGCGTTTTATATAATTTTTTGCATCGAAACCTATTGTCAATTCCAAATGTGACTATTGGTATTAAATTTTTTATTGTCCTCCATCCGTTTTTTTTATCTGATTTTTTTATCTATTACAAATCTATATATATACAAGAAAGATCTATAAATCAATTTACTATGCATGCGAACGTTCAAGCATGACTAAAATAACCATTAATCGCATCTGCCTTCAAACCAATAAGATCCAAATAGTCGTTCAAATGATTAAACGTACATACTTGTGTGAGGTAGTAGGTGAAGGGATCGCTCTTGAATACCTGCTCGCTTTTATCCCTGTAACATCCAAAAGGCATTGAATACAATTTCGGGATACTAAAAATAATTTCAGTCACGTACGATGGATAGCTTTTAGACATGGTTTTTCAAGGAAAGAGAGAGACAAAAATTGATTTTTTCAGTTTAAAATCGGCACAACCCCTTTGAAATTTTCTCAGTTACAGAATTGTTTGCACAAAATAATCCAATATGTATTTTTCCGAGGAATATATTACACTACGCGTACGTCTCGCAGGATTGTCTAATCACGAACCGAAATTCATTACACTCAAAGTTAATACAATGTGGCAAACGGTCGTTCCTGCGATCGATTCTAGATTTCTGTAGAAAAGTGTCTATAGTACACGCATTCGCCGGTAATCTCTCGCAGGCTGCGCCGACGCGTCCGATAGCCTCGCGGGCGACTCAGCTGCCGTGTTCAGCCCCATCCCCCCCTACCCCGCCCCGACCGAAATCCGCCGGTAAGCGTGTAACCGCGCGCCCCGAGGATTCTGCGATGAAATTGCGTTCGACGGGTAGACGCGGACGGCGACGAGAGAGAGAGAGAGAGAGAGAGAGAGAGGGAGAGAGAGGAATTTACTCCCTCGGCAAGCCGCGCGCGTCAACCGCGCGCCACGACGACCACGACGAGGAGGACGGAAACGACGACAGCCGTCCTCGGAGGAGCTGTCGCGCACCGGCGCGGTTTCGGATTGTTTCCCCGAACTAATTTGCAAGAGGATAGTTACAGCGGGGACGTCCCAGCGCCGGGACGCGGGAGATTAGTTCGCGCTCGTCGTTACATCCCTGCGGTGTTTCTCCGTTCGCTGCCCTCCCCTCCCCCTCACCACTCCGACCCGCCTCACACCATCTTTGCACCCTGTCGACGGCGATCTCTGCGCGGGGTGTGTGCGTGCCCTCTGAGTTTCTTTTTGCCCCGAAGAGCCGAGGTGTTTCGGGATACGGAAAGGTTTTACATCGTATAGAGAGAGAGAGAGAGAGAGGGGGGCGAAATTTTTTGCGGTGCCTTGGACTGACGGCGATTAGGTCGTAGTGTAGGCAAAGCTGGATGGACGGGTAGACCAGGGAGATTGAGGGAGGGAGAGCAAGAGCGAGAGAGAGAGAGAGAGAGAGAGAGTGCGAGTTCGAGTTCCGAGAGTAGACTTTAATTTCCCCCGTGTCGCTGCCGGGGAGTAATTTAAAGTTTGCGTACGGACGATGTAACGTCGAGCTACGAAATGGCGATCGACGGATTTCATCTATAGATATTCAACATTTACAACGACCGCGATTGCTCTCGCCCTGGCTTTAATTAATATTAATATATTACATCCGCGAAGAATTTAATTCAGGGCAGAATTCAAATTAAAACGAGAATAATAGTTTATTTTCGCGTCGGGATAAAAATAAGGTAAATTCTCAGAATAGTGTACGATTAATCTGGCGCGTGGTTTTATGTTGCGCGGTAGAAGCGAGGCGCCCCATTGATGGTTTTTAAGGCGATTCCATTGGAAACGAGAATTGCCCGGAGAGATCTGAAATCGAAATCTGGGATAAATCATACCCACCTCAGCGGATAACTTTGCCAAATTTCAGACAGGGTTGTCGGAGAAATTTTCGCGAAAAATAGTCTTTCTAAATTTTGAGCATAATCTATTGAAAAATTCTCAATTTTCGATATAATATTTACGTGGAAATGTAATTATGGAACGTATTCGCATGGGTACGACCGAATACAAAATATGCGGTGTGTGTGTGTGTGTGTGTATGTGTTTGTACGTGCCGAGCGGAAGGTCAACGCTCGAGACGACAATAATAAACTATGTTAGTTTATTAGAGCAGTGAGGAATCGTCTGCTAATTTATGAATTAAAATTTTACTATATAACGTATATTTGTGCAGACATCCGAACATACTGTTCTATATTATAGAACCGTAAAAGAGGCGTAAAATACTAGCAAATCTCATCGGGTTCGACACTCCTGTCCTAGGATATTCGTCTTTTAGAGTACTTAGCGAATTGAATTAACGTACTTTCACGCCGAATTTCATGATAGAATAAAATTGGAATTCATTTCGTATCGCCGCATGCTTGTCTTATTAAAGCAAATAACCACAATGATCCCAAAGCCCGGGGATTAATAATTATCCATCGTATTTTTTTGTTTTACACACTATTTTATTATTCTATTTAAGTGTTTTTTTTTATATTTATTGGACTACTAATTGGAATCCTAAAAATTAACTGGCCAGGAAAGCAAAGTCTTACATATGTGAAAAAAATATATTGAAAATTAACGAAAATAATATTTCGCAAAAAGAGATAAAATTGTGATTAATCAATGCTATTACTATTTCCTAATAAATCAAGTTTTCCATATCGTAGAATCAAATCTCTTATATTGATCCTCTGAAAGGGATGTCAGAGTAAAAATTGTCATACTAACCGTCATACTACAATAAAGATATTTTTCCATTAACCAGTTCGAACGCATTATGAATGACAAAAAACGGTTAAGCGAGCTAACTGGCGCAAGAAAGCAAAGACAATTGATACCAATAGAATAAGAATGATATCTCGCGCAATTCGACATGAACCAGGCCGTAAATCGAAACATATTACTTTCGATTGATCCATTTTCAAGCATCGATAATGACATCAAAAAGCTGCTGAGCAAGTTAAAAGTAATGTAAAAAAAAAAAAACATTTTGCATTTCAAAAATTATACAGGAGAAGTACCTTTACCATGAGTATTGGTTTTTTTAGATTGTGGCGTTGCGTAATAATTCTGAAAAGAAAATTATAGATGCGAACGTTATTACCTCACATATTAATTTTCAATGCTTAAAAAATTGGATTAGATCTAAACGATGAAGAGAGAGTGTGTATTTAAGATTCTTCATCCGGCAATCGCACGGTATTATGTAAATAGTTGTGAATACAGCAGGATGCTTGTAATTACCTAAAATCCCGCGAACTTTCTCAAATACTTCGGCATGTAAATATAATAATTAACGAAATTGATTAGTTATTCTTAGCAATTAGTTTATACATTAGCAATCTATGAAGCACGTAAACAGCAAAGCATTTATACTGACATTCCATAGGCAAGCGTTGAAAGTTCATTTTTGCATAATGAAAAAATATGCAATTCATGCAAAAATATAATGAGATTCCAAATACCTCTATAATTATATGGCATCTTATTGACTTTTTCATTGTTTACAAGAGGTAATGTAGTATTGAAGGAATTAAAAACAAAAAATCCACGGGGAAAAAGCGACAAATTTATACAAACAGCGCGGCATATTTTCCGAGTCTGTCAAAAATGCATCGATCCTCAATTATATACGCTGAATTCATTTTTAAAACTTGCAAAAAGCCCGCCATTTAAGGGCGAAAAAATTTTATATTTATGCGCCAGGTTGACAACTATTAGAGCTAATCGGACAAGCTTCGGAGCTCGCCGTATATATATATATATATATATATATATATATATATATATATATATATATATATGTACACGTCGACGAACTCGCATAGCTATGCGGGGCTAAAGGATGTGCGAAATTTATTACGACAGTTTAAGAATATAGGTAATTATTTACCTTTATTGTTCGATCCTGATGTTTATGGTTTATGTAAATTATGTCGCTTAATGGTGAAACGCACAAGTCCGCCGCTGATTCTGCTGTGCCTCTCTCTCTCTCTCTCTCTCTCTCTCTCTCTCTCTCTCTCTCACTCCTTTCTTATCCTTTTCAATTACACACACACATGCGCGCGCGCGCGCACATCTTCAAAAATCCCTGGATTTTTTGTGTAAATACCTAAATCCTAAATCTTTCGATGTTAAGATAAACGACTGAAAAGTAAGGTTACTAATTTAAATTTAACCACAGTCAGAAATACAATTTTGTTGAAGAGATTAACGTTGTTTCTTCCTCGATCGAGAGAGTCTGGTTATACTATCCGAACTTCAATAAGCAAATCATAATTTAGCTCTAAATACAAGGAAGGAAATTGTAGCACATATGATCTCAATTCAAATATATACTTCTAAAGATTAACGGTATACAATTTCGGAAACAAAAAAAAATACAATCGTACAGGCGCATAATACGCATTCTATCCTGCTATCCGCTTCCCTTGCACATTTATTATATATAAGCGTGTGTTTGTATCTATATATATATATATATATATATATATATATATATATATATATATATATTCCAGAGCTCCTGTATATTATTTACAATCTGCATTATCTGCCCGCGCACCACTATATATAATACTGCCACGGCGCGCAAAAACATTTAAATCAGCCATATATAGTTATTCGGTACCACTTGCGAGAGTAAGTACTTGCTGCCGTTCCCGGCTGCTGCGTTACCGTCTTCTAAAAGCTAATCAATTTCGAAAATAAAAGAGAGCGAAACCGAGAGAGAGAGAGAGAGAGAGAGAGAGGGAGAGAAAGGAGTATACGGACGCGATACAGAACTCGCCGCCGCCGCGGAGGAGAACCGAAGAGGGTATAAGGCAAGGGGGGGGCGAGTCCTCTCCCCACCCCCTTCCCTTCCACGAGTAAAATTTATGGTACACTAAACCAGCTCTTGGCGCATCCTGCAACAACTCGGCGACACGACTCCGCGACGGCCAGTGCGGATGAATTATCGGCGCATCGGACTTCCTTTTGCCGCGTGCGCGCGCGCGCCCGCGCGGCTCCGCACGCGCTACATATATATATATATATATATATATATATATATATATATATATATATACGCGAACTATACGCACGTCGAAAATACCTTTAGAGCGAGAAGAAAGAGAGAGTGAGAGAGAGAGAGAGAGAGACATGCGCAGGTGTTGTAAAGCATGAAGAGAGAGAGAGAGAGAGAGAGAGAGAGAGAGAGCAGAAGGAGGTGGACGTGGAGGAGGCAGCGAGCCGAGCGATGGTAACGAACAATCAGCGAGCGCTCTCGCGTCCGTTACAACCGCGATTTTATGTTCCAATTTGCAAAGGGGGACGTTAAGAGCCATGGCGCGGGCGCGCGCGCGCGGCTTCGCCCTCGCGTACTGGCGGCGCAGCGCGCGCAAGATGCCGCCGCCGCAGCCGCCGATCCCCAATTTAAAGATTCCGCCGACGCGGACGCGGCGTAAAACGAGCAGCGGGATACGAGGGCGAGGAGGAGAGAGAGAGAGGGCGGAGGGGGTTAAGGAGAGACCTTGAAATTGAATGGCCGTGCACCTATCCATGTCTCTTTCACCCCCCTTTCTCTCTCTTTCTCTCGCTCTCGTTCTTTCTCTTTCTAGCGAGCCGTGTATGAGCTTTAAGGTATACACATATACATATATACGAATTGCAAACCACCCTGATGCATAGTCACGAAAGACAGAAAGAGACAGAGAGAGAGAGAGAGAGAGAGAGAGAGAGAGAGAGAGAGAGAAAGAAAATTATGCGATCATTGTGCGCAGTGTCGGCTACGGAGAGCCGTGCGCGGGTGTTTCTGGGCCTTATATCGCTCTCGCCGTTCCGTCTGTCGTAAAAAGCCAGTTACTGCTTTACTTTCTAAGATCTAGCGCTCGAATAAATTTGCCATAAGAGCGGATCCAGATCCCTTGGATGTTTAGTTGCCGGTGTTTATGGATGTATCGATAGACGCCGCGAGGCTTATTCTATGGAAAATATATTAGGTTTTTTTTTAGAAAGATAAAAAAAAAGAGAATCCTAGTCAGATTGGCATATTTGAAGAGGTAAGACTTAAATTTCTAAATTATATTTAATAATTTATATATATATATATATATATATATATATATATATATATATATATATATAATGAATGTTTAGTTTATTATGTCTTTATATTATAGTATTTAATAGTTGATTTAATTGACTATAATTATATTTTATATGTATATCGGTCAATTTGACAATAAAACGTATATAATACTTGGAATAACCTTACAGCGTATATACTGTATAAAAAACCAATGTAGATAAAGGTATCCTTAATGCGGAATATATTTAAAACGAATTATGGGACATTAATAGAATTATTTAGAATGGATATAGTATATAGAAACAGTATATAGAATTATTTAGAATGGATCCATATCATATCTCCAAACTCTGTTTTAAACAATCAGCTGACGAAGCTCTGACGACCATCTTAATACTTTATAACTTATATATGCCAATATCTTTTCTCCACGTCTATAGAATCCAGCTTGTCTTATTCCAATACTGCGTGCGAAAAACGGATAAGGCTAGGATCAATATAAGAAAGAAGAATCATTCACAGAACATAAAAATAACACATTTTTTATCATTAACTTATCTGAAGAATTCAGACTCCGATGGTACCTACAAATAAACAATATCAAAACCATTATTAAAGTAGATTACAAATAACCTACTCTTCCACTATTGTATTGTAATTCTTAAATCCGATGCATGAAACGCATTCGTTAATATAAAATATCTGACATCTGCAAGTTACAATGTTGAAAAAGCATATGATTTTTTAGTGTCGTGAATTAGTTAAATTCACCTTTTAATAATAGGAATTAATCAGCTTTATTTTTTCAATAATGGCAATATTAATGTATGAATTTAATGTAAGAAAAATATATGAGACAATAAAACTGAGATTATTTTTGCAGAATATATTCATCAGCTAGCAGCACATTAGAAAGTCTGATTGCAATTCTCAACACAAATATGCACAGTCTTGAGTGTGCATTGCGAACAATAGAGGGTTTCCGAACGTATCCAAATGGAGTTTACTATCACCCATCGATACTTAAGTGAAGAATTTTTAACATTGATTTATGCAGTAAAATTAGCATATAATAACCTAAATAATAAATCGTGCACTATAACAGCCCAATAGACTAACCGATCGGGAAAATGTAAATCAACAAGCCCTTCAATTGGACGAAGCAACAGGTTCTATTCTCGGTCCTGTAATGTCAGTAAGCACCTGCGACCACCGTCCGCGACAAGCTCATTGACTAACAATGCGCGGCATATTTGATTAACAATGGGCCGCAGGTTGCAATTTTGAAGAACAAAATGCCACCCTCCATAAATTCCGAAAATGCCGGAGACAATTAATTACGCATCCGTGACCGGCTTGCGCGGTGTTCAGTGGAGGAGATCGAGGAGGAGGAGGAGGGGGGACGAGGCGAGAAAAACGCTACCGAACAACAAGACGCAGGCCGTGTCGCAGATTCTGCTCTCTCTCTCTCTCTCTCTCTCTCTCTCTCACTCTGTCTCCCTCCCACCCTCTCGTGGCTCCTTAAAATTTGTCCTACACGCGAGCGTCGTTGTCGCCCGCGCGCAATAAATACCCACTACGGCCCCGGGACATAATTCGCGACGGGGTCGCCGTGAATCACGCTAGAGAGATGCCTATCGCGCGCCCGCCCCGCCGCGTTCGACTCCGCTCGCGGTTCCCGCTCACCTCAGCGCCCGGGGACGCGTGTATGCGTGCCGCGCGACCACCTACCCTCCCGAGAGCGGCCTCACGCTCGCGCGAGGCTCTTCTGCAGGGCTCGTGTATACACGTGTCCGCCGAGCGTTCCTCGCGCCGGTACCGACTTGCTGCCCGCCCGGGTATATACATCCAAAAAACACGGGTCTTCCCCCCCCCCCCCAACCCGCCGACCGTCCGTTAAGTGGTGAACACGAAGAAGCGGCTGGAACGGCGGAGGTTGGCCGGTGAGGAGGGGGGGGGGGTGGGGGAAGCGTTTAGCGAAGAGGCTCGGGATCGCTGGCGCATGACTCCGTGTTCGTAATGAATTAACGTGCAGTTATTTGCCTGATTACAGGCGTCGATAAATACAAGTGCGAATACAATAATCTGTATATGAATTTTGGATATTGCTTAGCGGTCATAAATTATGGATAAAAGATCGAATGAAAATTGTAAACTGTTACACGAAACTTATTCAGAGATACACTTGAATGATGAAGTGACTATTCACAGATTGGCATATTATATATAAATTAATGTATTTTATTATCAGGAAAGGGGGTTGATGAAGATCTTAGAATATTATGTAGATCGGTAATTTTCATAAATATTTAGTACTGAGGTGGAGGGTTATTTTAAGGATGATAATTCCATCTCGCGATAGATAAGTCCATGCTGCAAATAATTTAATGCATATGAAACTATTAGTATTAATATGATAACAATCTAGATATCGTCTTATTTAGTAAATTAAGTTAAGACGATTATCATCTCTTGTTAAACTATTTTTCTGCTTTTGATGATGTCGTCTCTGAAATCGATTTAATAGTCCTAAACTTTCTTGAAAAATAGAATAGTGAACAAGTCGCTATAGATATGCTTGATTGTACGAATTCTGATCCCACTTTATAGTATGTTAGAATTGTATACTAGTAATCCGTAATTCCATTGATTTACTATTATAAACAATTATAAGCTGAGTCTTATAGTCAATACTCATAATAAACTACCCGTCTTTCTAATCTGATCCAGCCTATTATGACTTTTTGACGTACATGCAGTTTTTTTTAATGTTATTCAACGTCGCTCTATTTATTCTTCCAAATACCGGTGCTAATCAGCGACGGAGGTCTACGGTGTATTTGCAAACAAAACACATGTAAATTATTACAGGGGTGCTTGTGTCAATCGGCCGAAACCGGAATTTGTACTCGGATCAACAAGTTACTAGTTCTTCGATCTAGTGATCGAGCCGTCATAGGCCTCAATAGACGGAGCTAAAGCGGAAAAAAAACTGAAAAAAGCGTCGAAATATGTATATCGCTTGAAATGTAGTCTAGTTGAATGTAGATGCAATGAAATTAAATTAATAAATATTTTTATCGGTCTTGCAGTCTTTATAACATCATATATTAGCTAAAATAATGACAGTCGGACTGTCCTTGTTTATGTTCACCCCCGTAGAAGCTGAAATAAAACTTGTTACTACAATAAATTACATTAAAAATGTTAGGAAAGGACAACCTGACTGCCCACACCACCTTGTGTCCGACGTATCGAACCGCTATGGTTCATCCTTAGGAACTAAACTAAATTGAAAAACCCAGCATGCTACTTTATATACCGCATCCCCACTCCAAATTTATTGGTATAATATTTATACAAATTTTATATTAATAAGGAATGATAAGTGTTGTACAATTTACTAGACTCTAACATTAAATTTACATTATTGCGATTTTTTAAAATATGAATATTTTCAAGAATTTCTCTTTTATATTTATTTTTAATATCTTTTTCCAAAATATTTACATTTTCAAAATCGAAAGAATTTAACAAGTTTAAACTATGTTCTTTTAGCATTCATGCACATTCATTATGTATCATTCATGCTTCGTAAGCTATATTGATGTTCATATATGCTTTATTTGAAATATCTTCTCGTTTATCCAATATAATATTTGTCACAATCTTTACAATTTATTTTGTATACCACTCCTGTTGTCAAACATTTATTCTCCTTATCGTTATAATTATTAAATAGCTTTCTAATATTATTATTGTTTCCAGAGTAAACTTGAATATTATGCATTTTAACTAGACTTCTAATTCTTTCGGATAATCCTTTTACATATGGTAATACCACTATTTTCTTATTATTATCCCTCTTTTCCATATTAGGTTCTCTAGTGCTATTAGAAATTCGATCCACTTTCTCTGCAATCATTTTATCTATAAAGCCTATTAGATAATCATTGTTAATGAATATCTCTTTAACTAATTTTAAATTATCTGTTCTAAAATCTTTGTGTGATAATTCGATTGCTCTGTCGATGACTCCCTTTACAGTACCTATCTTGTTTCCGAATAGATGGTGTGAATTAAAATTTAACAATCTACTTGACCATGTAGGTTTTCTGTACTAATTTAATTTTACTAATTCTAATAACATTGATGTTCAAAGAACTTAATTTATTGTCTAATTCTAATATCTTTGTATAAATAATTCTATCATCGATGTACTTAAAAACACACACTATTTCATCTACACACCTTTCTGGTATAATTGTAAAGATGTCATCAACATATCTTTTATAGATAATTGGTTCATAATTCAACCGATGATCGATAAAAATATTTATGAATTTCCTTCAGAACAGTCGACATAAGTACACTTTTTAGTTCTACATGCAATAAATTTGATGAACATTAAATACTATGCATTTTATTTCTTTCTGACCACTTCTTCTCTGCGAAAGTATAACTTCTCGTTGACTCATTAGCAATTATTTTTTAACTGAAATCGAAAGTTTTATTTTCAGCTATCAATGATCGCTAAAATCGCATTTCAGGTAGCTAAAGCAATAGTTTTAAATTGGATCAACCTAAAATTTGTGTGTCTTATGCGACTGCTTAATCTCGTATAAAATAAATACTTTTATAATAAACAAATCAGTTTTTTTGACAACCAGTCGACTAGCTCATTAATCTCGTAAGCTAAAATATCCAGACAAAAATTGTAGGATACAGAGGTATTAGCTTATGGCAATCATTAATGAGACCATTTAAAGATCAGTTATTTTTATAAAAGATATTTTAAGGGGAAAAGAAAATGTCAAGGGGAACAGAAATAGGTTAATTACCTTTCTACACTAAAATGTTTAAATTAATTTAATATTAATTCAGAATAACTAAGAAATTATGATTTCTAAATATAGGACCTTTTCAACTCTTTTACTTGAAAGAGCGATCAGAAAATCTTTCAGATTGACTTTAAACCTTTATATAACCTTCATCATTAAAAATGGTCGACAACTGCGACAATTGGATCCCTCTGTGCTCTGCAACTTTTGCCGGAAAGATATTTTGCAAATATACAAACATAAATAAATAATAAACCGGTCAAGCTAAAATAACTCAATTCCTATGAACAGATAATCGTTCTATCCACACCTCTGTATTCCGTTGCGAGCTTATCTTAAAAATCTGAATATTCTTAATACGCGGACATTGTTTTCACTATGAAATGCTTACTATTAAACGTTCATTACCAGGGCGACACGCCTTATCAACGTGCCCGATCTGCGCCGTGGCCACGGAACGCGTTATGCAAAATCAATAACTGAAATTTAATAATAGAGCGAAAAATAAACGGCAGCCTAAACGTGTCGTAGATATACACGCAAAACGCGATCTGCGAAGCGTGCATAATAGCGTGTCCTGCCGGATAATATATACATTAACAGCCCAAGCGCCCCCTTTGACCAACTGCGAATTCTCGACATATCTATACAGGGGGGGGGGGAATTAACCGGTATGTCAGAAGTCGATAGGCGCTAATTATTCACTCGCGTGTGTCCGGTCGGTCGCTCGAACGACCTTCGCGCCTGTATATAATGGCATTCGGCCGGGCTGGCTGTATCCGTTTATTAAGCCGCATTCGAATCGCGCATTTTGAGGCATACCGGCTCGCAAAGCAATGCAGAGAAATCGGGCGAGCGATCTCCGCGAACCGGATTAATTGACAGATAAACGTGGCTGTAAATAAATTTGCGCGGGACCGACTCGATGATCGATGTTTATTGTGCCGCGACTATAGAGTCACATTTGTCGTCGATAAAATTGTGAAAATTGTCGCCCCAGAATATTTTATAATATAAATCTAAGGAAATTGCATTCGATGGTATCAAACAGTTCTCGTTTGAACAGTTTTATTTATTTATTTATTTTTTATTTTTTTTTGACAACCAATCGTGAAAGAATTAGTAACGAAAGGCGCGATAAAGCGCTAAAAAGTGCCGCTCTTGTAAAAATTGAATGTAACTTCAATCATAGATACGGATCGACGTCGGATATGGAATAACGAGGGAGCGCTTCGAGGGACGCCTGCGCTTATGCAGCCCGCCGACGCGCGTGCATTCGACGCTGACACTTAGATGGATCGAATCTCGCTTCTAATAATCTTCCTCTGGATATGCGGATACTTAATCGATCTGACGCTAGGAAATTAATTTACGGATGATCAATCGATGTGCTCGTGAATGTCCCGCCATACTGAAAGTCTGACGTTAAATAAACGAATTTGACCGCCTCTAATCTATAAATCTACAATGATATAAGTTTTTATACGAAACATTATAAGTTGAAAAATAACTTATTCCCATGTTTATTTCAAGCGACTTCGATTTATTTGGCTAGCAATTTTCGTTTTCTTCGTATATGATTTTCCGAGAGAGTCATATCGTTTATTTGCACGAATTGTGCTCTACAATACATAATTATATCAAGATCTAGCATGCGTGTTTTACTGCCTGTAGAGCATTATTTTTGTATAATTATATAAAAATAACGCGAACTTTTTCATAATAATTATGTTTTTAAAGTAAGTTATTGACAGAAGTTTTTCAAGCGAGAATGCAAAACGTATAATATAAAGCTATGCTATAAATAGAATAAGAGGTGGAGAAACATAGCGCGATACTTTGGATATATATATATATATATATATATATATATATATATATATTTCAATTTATACATATTGAAGTGTCACAAAAGTCTATGACAATGGGCAAATGCTAATTTTGAGGGCGAAATTGAAATCAGCAAATAATGACGAATAATTGCATACTCAGATGTACCATTATCGAGATCTCTATGTAATTATCATTGTAATAAGTCATAAAAGTTTTGTTTTTTGTTGTATTAAACAGCCTATCAGTATAGAGGTAGTAGTAAGCACAAATTGCTTTTACAATGCTTTGGAACATGTGCTTATTATTACCGAGAAGAGACAACAGAAAAGGGATGAAGAAAAGATCTCTATAGCACCTTCTAACATTCTTCTACAAGCGGAGCTCGATAATAAGTTTTCTTTTAACTGAAAAATTATATTAAATTACATGGCCTCGTAGTAGTTCTTTTAAATTTAACATCCCTTTTTCTATACATGCAATCGCATGATTTATTTATCAAAAAAGACGATGCATTTTTTTATCATTATTTAATTCTAATTCTTTTTCGAAATTGAAATTTACGACTTGGTCGGGCGCGCTACATAATGATCACTACATTGCTTTTGAGGTATAAAAATTGTTTCTGTTAATATCTAATGAGATTTCGAGTTTCTGTATATCTCAGATAGAATTTTTTATCACGAATCAAAAACATGTGTTTAAAAGTATAACCACCGAGTAGATAATGGCTATTTTCTACCGACCAAAAATCATTAAGGATGAGCTCAAACTATCAATAATATTTTTATTTCTAGAGATGGAAAAAAAATATCATCATTCTTTCATAACTTTTGATCGAATTGTGCATGTTGACTTTTAGCGTATCAAAGTTGTTATATACATTAACGAGGTCTAGATTGGTCTATTTATTCCATGAGGCTTTCTACAGATTGCGAGATAGCAACGTGCTCGCCAGTCCTCGCAAAACTACCGCTATAGGTGTTTACAGTTAAAATGGCAAACAAAAGCAAATCATGCACTCCCTACCTCTCTCTCTCTCTCTCTCTCTCTCTCTCTCTCCTTCGCTCTGTTTGTATCACTATCTCGAGCATCTACATCTGTCTCGCGTTCCTTTACACTTGACAAAGTATCTTAGATCTCTCAATCAGAAAGTACTGTTTAATTGGTAAATAGAAGATCGTTACAGCATAAGAGCGAGCCCGATCTGCGGTATTTGAAAAATTCTTGCCGATGAATCGTTGATTTCAAGTTCACTGCTAAAAAATTCACCGGTTACATTTCAGGGCGTAATCATTATATACTTTCTCTTTTCGTTGACCAAACGATAATTACATAAAATAATAAACGAATCTAAAAAAAAAAAGAAAAGAAAAAAAAATTTAACGGGAACGCGACTTTTTCGAAACGGGAAGTCTCCGTTTCACAAAGTGAAATATCACCGACGCTCTCGGAAGCTTAAAAATCCCAACGAAACAATCGTACATAACAGAACACGTGGCCACATAAGAATGTTCCCCTCGAGCAGCCCGTGTCTCGGCGTTGGCGATTACTTATTATATTGTCGCGGAATGCTGCCGCCCGCTTATGAGCTCGCGCGCGCGAGCCCGCGCGGGTTCAAGCAACGACCCCGCGGGCCTCGCACCGCGTCCTTGCCGCGCGCGCGCCGACTAACGGCCTCCGATCGTACCAAAAAAAAAAAAAAAAAAACAAAAACAAAAAAGAAAGAAAAAACAGAATGGAGGGAACGATAAAAACAAACCAGAAAAAGGAGACAATCCGCGGCCGGGCTGCAATGTCGAATCTAATTATGTGGCTATGCGGAAAAGGGCGTTGTCGCGCTGAATTTTCGCTCGCGCTCGTACCCGCGCGGACCGATAAATTTCCGAATCAGAAATCTTGCCGTTACGGCCGTTTCGACGGGGGGGGGGGAGCTGCGCGGCGGTAGGGAGAATGCCGATATCGCTTATCGCCGCACGCTTGCCCACTCCCCCCTCTCTCTCTTTAAGTAGGAGCGGAAAATCTCTGCCGTATATATATATATATACACGCGACAATTTATGCGATCGCAAAATTTATGACCCCCGGTGTTTAAGGCCGCCGCAGCGTGGTTGCTTTGGGAGCTAATAACAGAATGCGAGCTTCGATGTAGACGTAGACGAAATTCTGTATTGTAGTTTTGCACAATCGCGAGGGCGTTATTCGCTTCGTGGGCGATTGTCGTTTTATAATGGCACTGTTTGGCGGCCGCGAACGTATTGGCGTGTTTTTGAATGGTGAAATAAAATTTCATTTAATGATGATTGCGATTTATGTGAAAAATTATTGTATTATGGCTTACGTAATGCGAGATTATTTGCAATCGCTGTAATTAATCACGCCTGAGCACGTGTCAAAAAGGCAAACGTAAACAAGTAGGTAAATAATTCGAAAGGAAAAGAGCGTCTTATTACGTTTAAATATCAAGTATGATATGATGAATTCGTGGTTTTAGATTCACGAACGGAGCGTACGATGGATTCATATTTCTGTAACACAAATCGGTTCACTAGATGTCTAAATTCAAATTCAGTTAACAATTCAGATTAGAATTTCTCATAACTTTAATAAATTTTACCGAAAAGTGACAAAAACCCTATATTCTTCGAGCGCTCAGTCTATCTAACCACATTAGCTCTTATTCGCTTAAGCTTAAAGTATCTCTAATACAGAAAACCTCTTTAAGAAAGAGACTTAGCGTCTGGGAAATTAAATAAATAGTCTTAAATAATATATTAATTTACACTATTTCGAAGAAAGTTTTGTTATTTGGTTTACAATATCAAATAAAGACATGGCATAAGATATATTGAATACATAGTTGCCATATTCTGCTAATCATTAAATGTTTCTTAGAGCTACTTAAAAATTTCTGTTTAGAGAATTGCTAAAAGTTTTAATTTTTTTAACGTTTACAATACAATTTTTATTTTCATTTTTTTTCATTATTTTTTTATATATTGCAAAAGTCGACTAGGAATTGTTTACTTTTAGAGGCAAAAGTATTTCTCAAATACTTGGCTAGTTCTGTGGATAATGGTCTACGTACAAGGATAATGGTTGTATACAAATTTAAAGATAAAAGAACATTGTTTCGAGAAAACTGCGTTTAAAGTTAAAAGTCGTGATTTGTATATGAAATATTCCAAATTTAAGCTGGTTAAAGTTAAAGTACTTTAAGTACGCTACCTGAGCACCTTAGTGCTGCTCTTCGAAGCATGCATTTTACTCTTCAGCCCCTTGCCTGAAAGTCTTTCCGAGACTTTTTTGGATTTTCGACGCGTATTTTCGACTCCATTCATTCTTGATCCACGTCCAGGGAAAAATTCTGCGAATTGTTGCTAATTTTAAACTCATGTGTACTCAGTACGTATATAAATAATGAAAAACGAGTTATATGTAATGGTAACGTCGTTAATTGAAATTTGAAAAAATGGTTTACCACTGCCTACTGATTTTCTGGAGATTAGCCAAACAGCAGCATTGAAACTTTCGTTGGCTTTTGAATAAGACATTAGGAATAAAAATCTTCAATTGAAAAATATTTTTATTGATCTTACGGTCTTTATAATATAATACGATAGAATAAGATAGAAAAACAATTTTTTTGGGGTTAATTTTTTTTCAACATAATCTCCTTCTAGTTCAATACACTTTGACAGACGTATCTCCGATTTTTTTAAGCCTTCAGAAAAGTAAAAGGGCAATTTACGATGACGCTACGGTTCATCCTCAGGAACTAAGCTGAATAATAATACATTAAATAATAATAATACATTGAAAATAGCTGATTGAAGCGTGTGTATTTGTAGAGAATCGCATCGCTGTAGTTACGGAAGTAAAATATTACGATCAAAAAGTAAGAATAGCCTGATATATGAACTTTTTTGGGTTACATTATCGAACATCATTTCTGCACTATTTATGCGCATTTGTAAACCCAGATTCTCGCAACCATAATCTCCTTTGGACTAACTTATGCGATTCAACATGGAGACGCGCAAGAAACATGCGTGGCTCGAATATATTTGGGGAATTTTGGGAAATTTGGCTTCTGTAATTTGGATCTCATGGGTATTGACGTCATAATTATGGATTTAAGAGTTTATGTGATTATGGAAATATCTGTATTCAGTAGCCAATTGATCCATGATTTATTAAGTCTTTGCTTCTCTTCTTAGAGGTTCTGAAAATTTCTGATATTGTGACGTTAATTGAAAGTGAAATTGTAATTTCAGAGAATACGAAAATATACAAGAGACATACAGTGTTAGATTAATTTTCTAATTTCTTATTTGTTAAACTGTATATAATTGTTTTTATTCGGGTAATTGTGTTTGCATTCTGCAAAATATATTCTATAAGGTAGTTAGTTAAATAAATTAAATATATTCAATTTATTGATTATATTTTATGAATATAATGTATACGATTTACGCACAGTAAAATTATTTCTAACTTTTTCGAATGAATGAACGCAGTGGCTGATTGAAAATACTTGTCGAACCAATAATAAAATTCAGAATGATTGTAAAATAAAACTGTTCATGAGTAAGTACTTCGCTCCTCAATAGACTCCACATTAAACATAGTTTAAAAGTACCAATATATCAAAATCATACTTTGTCGTGTGTGCGTACAAGTCGATTTCTCACATGCATTACCCGTGCCACGGAATTAGGCAAGCCCCGTTGAATTTAATGATCCGACTGATTCGTCTCTCTCTCTCTTTCTCGCTGTCTCTGTCTCGCTCTCGCTTCATGCTATCTGTAGAAAAGCAGCGGCTCGCGAGGCAGCCGCTTAACGGTTAACTCGAATTATGCCCTTTTACCACGTACACACACACACACACACACACACACACACACACACACAACGGCCGGTGCCGGAGACTGCGCTCGCGCTCGCTCGATTCCGCGGACGGCGCGGGCGCGCGAGGAGAACTCGCGATATATAGGAATTCCTTATATCCTGACCACCTTGACTCTGCCCACGCGTCGTGTTCTGCCAGCGACAAAACACGGGCTTCTTTGTATTCGGTATAAGTCGAGGTCTGCGCAGAGCTTCGGGAGAACGTTTTACGACTCTCTCTTTCTCTCTCTCTCTCTCTCTCTCTCTCTCTCTCTTGCTCTCCCACCTAGCTCCTATACATCTGTTTTTGCAAAATCTTGTCGGAGGAATTTTTGAAGCGCGAGGATTATCGACGGTCGGGCAGAGAGGCGAGCAGCTGGACAATTTTTGCCAGCTTCGCGGCAGTGCTTGTAAATATTATTTAAGTATTTTGCTTTCGCGCGGCATTTACCACACTATTATAGTATCAATAAATATATAAGTAGTACCGGCGCGACCACCGATTTAACAGATTTTATACTCTCCGCGTGTTAATTATTTTCTTCCTTTTTGTCAAAGGGAATTTATTACATTAAGGTAAATGCGTCAATAAACGACTATCTAAGGATCGCACGTTCGTATTATGCAAGTTTTCAACATTTTGAATCTTCAAATACGTACTTATTATGGGTATGGGTTTAGTATCCATTAAACGATAGTATCGAGGATAAGAATTCACTTAAAAAATCGTATTCCTATATTTGAAACGTGATTAATTAATGAAGCCGTAAAATACTCTAAATTATACCAGTACCTAACTGCTGAAAAAAATCTCCGAATAGTCAAAAATTCATGTTTCATAAATAATTTCTAAAAAACAAAATTCATAACTGTAGCAGATTATTTCATAAGCGTCGTTCCTCATGCATATTAGATTGTTTGCCAAGCTTTCGCTAGATCAGTAATTAGAGATATATAAAGCATGTAGTCAGATTAGATACGTCTAATCCGACTGATCCAATGGATAATTGGTATTTTGTCGACCGATGGAAATAATAATCAAATTAGGATATGATCGCGACGTTTTCAATTGGTCTCATTCTTCAATCTCGCAACTATCGAGTAAAACAATTCTGATCGCGATTCTGTTTCTTTTAAAATCTTAATATAACATTAAAATCGCATCCGTATCTATTAATAGCTGGTTACTCATTGGTACATTTCACCGAATGGATTTTAAACGCGAAGAAACAAATTATTTTTTATATCTAGCGAAACAATTTCTCTAAATTTTCATTAAAGCAATTACTGTTGTATTTGATATTGGCGCTCGATCACACCAGGTACATTTTAGCTGCAGCGCGCGCATTCCTCACATTAATCATTTTTAAAATAACAAATTTGCATTGAAAGAGCGCGCCGAGGGAAAAGGGGAAAAGAAATTTTCGCGATTGCCCCCCCCCCTCCCCTCCCCAAAAGACGTTTTCCAGTAGCGTTCGCCGAACTCAGTCGGCAGGCCATTAATCAGAATTAAATCGTTGAATGCCGCCTTAAACGACTTTCACCCGGCCATTCTTGGACTCCTACATATATACGGCCCGGCGGGTATCATATATAGAAAACGAAAATTTTCCCCGCGCGGGACAAATTGCCTTTCTAACTGTCGCATTGTGTATCCTTAATTGAATCCTAAGTACTCGCTTCTGCACTGCCCGCCGGTCTGCGTGCGCGCATATAAGCGAGTGTATAGGCGGATATGTGGGCCGTTATGTTTCACCGATAGTTTTCCTCCCCGTCATTTTTCGCTGCGGGAATCGCGCGTCGCGCGTGAGCGAATGAAGGACACACGCTGGAATTGCAAAAGATCCAGAGAGAAAAAGGTTTCGAACAAAGAGGAGAGTCAGTTTTCTATATGGCGAGCCGGGGGGAAAATGTATAATATTAGCAGTATCGTTATCGAGCGCGTACGGTTTGTATTGATTTTTCAGGCTTCCTGCAGATCTTAAGAAACTAATATTCAATGATTCTAATTACTTTTTCTATTCAATTTACATATATCCTTTACTTATTAATCATTTAAAATGGAATTGTCACGATTCATAAATATTTAGTGTATAATCTAGTAAATTTTCGATTACTTCCCAGCTGAAGAATTCTTGTCCTTCTTTGATAAAGAAAAGTTATTTCTACAGAACCATTTATGAAGACATCCGCTCATTTCTCATCGTAATAACGTTTCGAGACTACCAAGCAGTAAAATATAAATTTCTTTTTAATCGGTCGACCACTACAGTACTGGGTAAATTACAAAAAATTCTCCAATAACATGATAGACAAATTTTTATGATTAATCACGAAGCTTTTTAACCTATGCTCGAGAATACTATGTGTTGTTTCTAAGATTCTTGACATTCTGAACGAGAGAAAATTGAAAATCAGCGTTCAGCGAGAATCTCACGAGTGTATAATAAGCGTCAGAAAAAATATTTATTTTTTTAAATAAATAAATTATCTCTGAAAAAGTATTAATGTAAATTAATTGGACATTTTAGCCATGAGTTTAAAAAATTGCAATGATATTTTTTCCATCAAAATATATACACGTAGATACATCTTCATAACTATGTTCATTCCTCGATTCACCGTGATTATTTTCCCTAATTCAAATGTACTCGTTGAAAAAAAATGCAATTTTTCGCTTAAATAAGCATTCCAGACAGAATTTTCAATAATGGACAATTGATTTTGAAGCCGAGGTTATTTTTCCGCTTGGCCTTATAACTATCCTGTAACTAATTTGATCTCTATCTCGATCATTATCTGGTCGCGTGGCAATTAAAAAGACAAAACAAAACAAAAACAAATAAAATAAAATAACCAGAAGACGAACGAGAGAGAAAGTAGCAATGAGAGAAGGTCGCGCGACGCTTTTCTTCCTTTCGCGAATGAATTAAAAAGTCTGATGGGCACTTTTGTGAGGATTTACGTCGTCGGCGGAACCGGTCGAATAGCGCCTGAGAAATCGAGACGCGCGCACTGCGAGGTATTGGCGAGACGACCTACCTTCGTATACCGAGACACCTGCGAGCGTGCAATTTTCGTATCCAAAACGGAGCAAAATTTTACAGTTGCTTGTAGTATATTTCCTGCAAAATTAACGATAATGGCATAAATTCAACTTCAATGATCTCCATTCAAAAAAACTCGTGCGGATATAATTAGCGCTATGATAGATATTCATTTGTACAGCACTTTTTTATACTATATTTAGATTTAATATACATTCGCAGGATACCGTTAATTTTCACAATGAAATTGACGAAGCTAATTGTTATGCTCGAGTTTTTTTAGAAAAAAATATAGATTAATAAAAAGTATCGAATGAAATAACTATATTGTGTACATTTCGCCCAAAGACAGTTATCTCAATCCTAGACGTACGACGATAAACCGTTTTATTGATGAAAATATATTAAATTAATTATCGGCAAAAGAGAAGAAAAAGAAAAACTCGTAATCTGTTCACGTCGCCAAATTATTCAATATAATCATCATGGTAGAGCTTACATGCAATATAATTAAGATTTGAATTAGTTTAGTGTAAGTTTTAGAGTTACATAAGTCGCCACTTTGAAAAAGAAAATGAAAATATAAGTGCAAATCAAATTGCATAAGCGTTCTTTGTATATTTCAAAAAGGCGCTAAGTTAAAAGATGTTCAAACGTTAGTACTGGTACAGAAATTTTAAAACTATGTATCTAGACTTGAAATACCATTACTCTTACTACTCCTTACTGCTGTTACTAACTTATAACCCACTGTAAATATTCTATGACAAAATGTATAGAAATTTCATTAGTGTATCATTTTCCTTCTTGTTTTCAACAACGATGAAGACTAAGGAAATAACAGTATTCTACGATTAAATGAACTTTGATTATTAATAACTATTATTCATATGCTGTTACATCTGTATAAGTTTTGTATTTTAAATTACGTTTCGTAATTTCTCTATCTTATTATTATATAGTAGGTAATATGTTATATCCAGATATATTGTATACTTTTGTTTTTGAGTCGATTTTAATTCTGCATTTATATCGTAATTTCACCTCACATATACAAGCAAAGAATAATTTGCCTTAATCTGCCAAATATATCAGCAGATGTATTTATGACAGTAATCCACGTTATGCGCTTTGGGCAGCTTTTGGCTCAATTTTTCAGTCGACCAAATAACCGATGAATACTTTCAAGGGACTAACCGAAGATCAACCCCAGGAATAACTTAGGCGGGGCCTTTTTTATCGGTATTCATATATTGATCTCAAAGGTTCGCTTCGTGTTCGGTTTTATTCATCGTACCTTACCTTGCATTTATAGTGCAGGATATTGAAATTGAGAATCACATGGTAATCGGAGTCAGGTATCAGTAATATATGAAAAGATAACCCGAATATTAACCAAAGCGCTTTTTCTAAAATTAATGTACCGTTTTATGAATATATCATATAATTATGAAACTATTTGCATTAATAATTTGCCTTTTTAACAATTATAATTATTTAATCATAAAATTTGTTTATCATTTTTCCATTAAGTACGCAATTTTTTTATTGGTTATAAATATCTTGAGACAAAGCATTCTTTAAATACTTATTAGCTGGCAATTCTTCGTACGGTGAATATTGTATTATAAAATACATTTATTTTGATCAGTTTAAACTTCTGTACCTTTCTTTTTTCTTATATAGATTCATCGGATAAAAATATTTAACTCATTATTAGGTTGCAAAATGCAGACCTTGCAGTGATTATGAACCTGAGACAGTATCGTGCTCGTCTTATGCATTCATCTGTCAGATGAACCTAACAGCAAGAACGCAAATATGATTAAAAACCATACACGAATGTAAGGGTGTCTGACTCGAACTCGATGTAGAAACTCCATAATATCGGCCGATTATGACGAAAATGTATTTAATTTTTCAATCCCGATTCACTTTTGTCACAACGGAAACCTTTTTCGAAACTAAGTATAGCTGATATCGTAAAAAATTATAGTACATTTCGAGAATACAGAAATCTTATTTTCATTTATCTTATTTCATTATTTCTACTTGCTATCCTGATTAAATCGTGTAAAGCACTTTATAATTGCTGCCGTGTTATAAAATTAGAATGTTGAGAATTTCCAAATTACACCGCTAGTCGTGCTATTATTCATGAATTGCTACAAATTAACAATATTAATAATATTTTTGAGAGGTTTGACAATATAAAGGTTTCAGATTATTCATCGATTCTGTAAGATCAATCTTGCCACTGATATATATAGTGTTCGGAACATGGAATATATATATATATATATATATATATATATATATATATATATATATTCGTTGACCAGACGAAATAAAAAGTCGCGTATTACTTCCTTGCAAACTATTTCCTTTCCAATTAATCGTTTAATTTTATACCTCTTATATATATTATTTCCATAAAACCCTTCGCTCGGATAATCTTATCTGGCCGCGCGCGGCGCGCACAAAAGACGCGGTCGGACGCCGCAAAAAACTTATATATTTATATATATATATATATATATATATATATATATATATATATATAAGCACGAAAATAATAACGTCAACGGACGGGAATATCCACTCGCGCCGCCGCGCCGCGGCTCGTAAAACTGTCGGGAGCGCCGGATCGTCGCCGCGGCCATTCTCGGCCTTTTGATTACAATAATAATTTCGAAAGAAAGGAACGATTTGCGCGAGCGAGCCTGCCTCTTCCTGTCTCTTTCTCCCTTTCTATCTTCTTATCTTAATTAAAGTTCATAATCCACCGGGGTGCGTAACGTTTTCATATGTGAATTGTGCAGAGAGAGAGAGAGAGAGAGAGAGAGAGAGAGAGAGAGAGAGGGTGATGGGGGGAGGCGAGTGAGAGGAAGAGCAGCCGATCTTCGCGTCCAGCTTTCTTTGCCGATCCGCGCGAATTAACATAGGGAACGAGATTATTTGCGTGGCTTTTTTTCAGAGCCCGGGTGCCGCGCATGTTCCATTATACATCCGAAATGCATCCGTTAATTTTCGACCGAATTGCGCGTATCACATCGGCCCAAGTCCCTTATTGATGATCGTTCGTCTGGCTAATCGACTTTTTGTTTACTTCCTGGTTGTTACGCGGAAGCAATACGTTTGGCGTCCAACGGGTGGGTATTGGCGCATATGCATGTTCAATATGTAATGCGTATAAATTTTCGAGTCAGAAGAATCAGAACACACCTTCTCAATGCCGCATACTCCAGGCCAGTAATGATTTAGAACTTATGGAAGCTGATCTTTCACGCAATTAACCTACATACTTTTTGATAATTTGACCGATCTCTGTATGAGTACTTGAGAGAGAGAGAGAGAGAGAGAGAGAGAGAGAATTCAACTAATGTTATACGATGAATGTTAAAGCTAATTAATAATTTACAAGCAAATGCATATAGTGCTCGCGCTCGAAAGTTATTTGCTTATATGCAAATACTGATTACGGAAGCTATTATCTATATATCGATACCGGCCGCTCTTATCTCGACGCGAGCGTAATATATAAATCTAACGGTCAGCATAGAAATCCGACGAATAAAGGGTTCGGCCCCATGCCCACCCCGTTAATGCATTGTTAATTAAACTGCATTTACATTTATTTATTAACGAACTGTATTCATAATTAATCCGAATAGATATATAAGTTTCGCGCTTGAAAAAATATCGGGGAATCCATAATAATAAACGGAGCGGCCGCACGCACGCGGAATGCCATTTAGCTCTGTAATCAGGAATTATGCATTAGTTCTCGTATAAATAGTTATTAAATAAAATATTCTCTAATGCGCATAGTTTTGGCGTGTATATATATATATATATATATATATATATATATATATATATATATCAGCATTACGCATAACTTGGTTTTGAGTAAAGTTATACAGAGAATAATATTATATTATACATTGTTTTTCTAGACCTATACATAATATGTTATAATGTTAAGGGCGGGATAGTAATACATATGTTTTAAAAAATGGATTTATTAAACTCAAATTATTCGGCATAACTTTTCTGCGTTTATCTGGTATAAAAAAAAATATATGTGTGTGTGTGTGTGTGTGTGTGTGTGGTGTGTGTGTGTGTGTGTGTGTGTGTGTGTGTGTGTGTGTGTGTGTGTGTGTGTGTGTGTGTGTGTGTGGCGCGTGTGTGCATACACATTGCTATCACCAATATTGCTTTAGTTTATTCTACATTCTAATGATGGTTTAACCGCCTAAGAGCTTAAGAACTACTACAACACAAATAAATTCTTTTGTAAAATAAACCACATGTTTTTATTTACCTTTACTTTCTTAATGTTTTCATTCAGTTGCCTCAGAATTTCTATTTTATTTTCTCGTCTAACTTTGTGGAAGTAGTTTTGAATCGTGGATTGCTTCAGATTTGAAACTATAAAACTTACGAATAAGTATCGAGGCATAAGCATTAAATCTCCCTCGTAGAATTTTTTATCGATCGCTTGACTTTTAGACAATAATACATTATGCACTACACCGTTGAAATTGAAGGGCGACGGGCGAAACGTTCGCGTATGATCGATCTTGTTCTTTTCTGCTTTATTCGCTCTTAAAGACGTAGAATGCTTCCAGATAGACGAACGAGCTCTGTCCACAAATGCATAATTCGTCAACTGCTATGCATTCGCTGAAGGTATGTGAAATCGTCATTCACCACATTGATTATTTCTTCAGCGATATCGTAGCGACCTTGTTTTTGATCGAAATTTCACAGTTTCGGAACAAATATTATTATATAATTTTTTTTTTGGACTTTCTCCGCTATATCCTCCGTGAACGACTTGCTAGAAAGTCTTGCGAACTCGTCAAATCTTCAACGTCTTCTCGTCAACATTTTTAAAACACGATCCAATCGGTTAAGGCAACTTTTAACGTTTCCAAAACATTACTGCACATTATTTTATTACCCAAGTAACTTTGAAGCAGATACTCTGATTCATTTTGTCCAAAATTGAGAAATCACTAAAATTTGTACTGAACTTTATACTGACAGCAGATGACAAAGTGAACGTGCAAGCTCACTACTAATTGTACTTCAAAAATGTACAGCTCCATAAGAAGAGATTTAACAATTTTTTTGCTCACACCTCGTACTTGAAGAAAACTGATTCGAAACTCCATTTTAAAATCGCCACAAAATAGAATTTAAATTTCAATTGATAATATATGTTGAATTTATATAAAGGTATTATTGGACTTTATAAATCAGGTACTTTTTATTATTTTTAATACATATTCGTATTTATTATTGGAAATAGAAAACACTTAAAATACGTTTCAGAATAAATATAAAGATATTTATACTTATAATAAATTTTGAACAATTAAGGTTTACTAGGTTGAATCAATTTTGTTTCTTTAATGTACTTCGTCCTAGTTAGATGATCTCTAGTTCTGGAATATGCAATTAATGTTAAGTAATCAAAGATTTATTCTCAATAATTAGAATATTATACTTTAATTTTAAATATATTAACTACCTGATAGTTGAAAACAGTCAAATGAAACTTAAATTTACATTTATATTTAGTGTAATAGTTTTTAAAATATTTTTTTTTGTATACATATATACATACATATGTATTCAAATGTTGAATCTCTATACAAATTAGAATATTAGCTATAATAAAATAAAATGCTTATGAGATAATATTAAAAAACAAAAGCTTATTTTTTTACTTTATTACTGCTCAAATTATAAATTAGCAGCTTTGAAAAACAGGAATATGTATTCCGTAGTTTTCAGTACCTAATTAAAATTTATTGACTGTTAATTTTCTGAATTTTCATAATATTTATATTCCTACCTGTAGTCCTCATTGCAAATGATTCGTGAATTTCTTACCTTCACTTTAATTGCATTGGTTATAATTAAAATTTACTATTAGATCGTTCCACTTATTTTACATTTTAATTAAACATTGAAAGCTAGATTATTTAAAGATACGGGAGATCTGTAGCAATTTCGTATTGGTCAGAGTGGAAAAATTATATGTAACACTATTACACGGGCCATTAGATCTCCGGTATAGGAGTTTAGCAACTGATGTGGACTAGATTTTAATTAGTATGTAGTTATATTACGTTATATATAAATTCAATGTATAATTGATAATTTAGGTATGTAAAAGTGTATTTGATTTTTAATCCATAAAATTCAAAATGTACTTTTTGCTGAAAGACTTGCTTTAAAGATTAAATCGCTTTAATTAAAATCGAAGAAAAATAATTTTAAGAATTTCAAGTTAAATCCTCGTTTCCCTAAGTATTTTTCGATTTTCATCACTCAAATTGAAACATGATTTTGTTCACCTATATTTTCATAGTCTCGCAAATTACTTGCCGCGCGACATTAAGATTTTTTTGCTTTTGTAATTACAACGACGAAATATTCGGTTTCGATTATATCTTTAAGAAGGCGGGATGAAACATACGTCCCCCTTAACAATGGCCGAGTATAATTGCATCGGGAGAGAAAGAATATCGTTTTTGCGCCGCCACAAGTATCTATTTATGGTTTTAAATGGCAATAATTGCGTTTCTTAGATCGCATACATAAATCTTTGAAACGGGATCCCCGATACCGGCAATTCCTTTTCATTTTGAACATTAGAGGTAAAAGGGAGGGAGGCTCGAAAACTACCCGTCATTAAAGTTTTCTTACAACCAAATTTGTTACAGATGCGGCGATTTCGCGCGAATGACGCCGCAAATTCTCTTCGTGGAGCAAATGGTATTCTCTCCTCTCCCCCCCTCCTCTCCCCCGCCGCTCCAAGCGTACGCGCGGTAATTTCTGAAAAACCAACCTCCGTCGTATTCTGTATGTCGAGCGTTAATAAACAAGAGTGAGTGAGAGAGAGTGAGAGAGAGGGAGGGAGGGAGGGAATCCACCTCTCTCGGGTCGGAGAAGAGCTATCTTCTCGAGCGCGTATAACACAGCTGGCACATTATAACTCTGCGCTCCGGCCGATATCTCTCGCGCGCTTGCGCTGCGTATAAAGGGGCGTGGGGGTTGGGAAGAAGGGGGGGGGGGGAGAGAAAGAGAGCAGCGGGAGAGACTTTTCCGCCGCGTTCACCTTAACCAGCCCCATAACTCCCGGTTCCGATAATACAGCGCGCACAAGTCACGCCTGTATATACAGATCGTACCTCCGTGCGCCCTCCCCCCCCCTCCACTCTTCCCTCCTCGCCACCTCGCCCCTTCGTCCACGACCTTACATTGCGGGATTTGCGCTCGAGCTACCGCGTAACTCACGTGAGCCCGAGCAGGGGCATAAGAGCGGCGGCGACGGCGGCGTGCCCGCGCGCGCTTTACGCGGCGCGGTCTGGCCGGAAATAAAGAATTCGCCCCGGTCTGTAGGGGGAGGGTTTAATTACCCGCTGCGTGCCGCGAGTAAGACTCGGCCGCGATATGATACAGTGCGAGTAAGTGGACGGCAAATTAATGCGACCGAGGCCGATTATTTGGATTTTAGAGTGCAGCCAGATCCTCCTTCACCGTATGCCCGAGGCGCGGACCCGCGTGCGGCGCGATGATTTTGCTTTGTATTATTTGCCCGGGACGTGCGCGCGCGCGCGCTCTCTCTCTCTCTCTCTCTCTCTCTCTCTCTCTCTCGTGCCGGGCGGTTCGGCGCAAAAAAAAAAAGGAAGGAAGGAAGACGGTAGGGGAAAAGTTTATTGCCCACGATAAGAGTGGGAAGTTTATACGCTGCATTTTGCCAGATTTTGAAATAGGAAAAAGTCAGAGTAATAGCTGTGTGGCTGGGCATCGTTCGGTTGTCACTCGATGTTTTAGCATGTATAATTCCTTGGAATTATTTATGGCACGCGGTCAAATTGTAGAAATGATTGAAAATAAGAAAGAAGAACGACGAGGAAACTGATGTTTAATTAAATGAAAAAAAATTTTTATTTAATTAAATTTATTGAGGTGAGAACGTTAAAAAAAATACATCCACTAGACGTCTCTATGACTAATCTCAGTTTCAATAAAACTTTACAATGACATATTTATTTAGATACTGACAATACAGTATTTACGGCTGATATCGGCTAAAAACAATAAAATATATATAGGAATTGTATAAATGTGAATCCTGAAGAATTTTTTTTAATGCTATGTAATAATCTGATTTTAATTAAGTAGAATGTTATATCACGATTTGGACGAAAATTTAGATTTACTAAAGTGCCCATATTGATGCCACTCATTTCTTTTGTCACCGCCATACTCTTCTTAGTCGAAACTACGAATTTCTTATGTTTATAGAAATGAAAAATGAGACTATATTATACGTAATGTATTACGTTAAAATTATACGTTTAATAAAGTTATTTCTAATGTAGGCATTGAAAATTCAATTTCGATTATCACATTACGAAAACATAATTTACTGACCTTAATCTAGAAAAATTTTCCAATAACATATTTGTCAGCGGCTTCTTTTTATATTCTATTAAATTAGTATTAAAATGTATTAACCCAATCTATTATATCTTGAAATTTCATATTTACTATTTGATTCACAAAAACCAAAAATAGTGAACATACAAATATTGATCATAGCCGATTTGGACCCAGTTATAGAAAGAAAATTCAGTTGATAAAGAAACACAATTTTTAATAATGTTCCTTCGATACTAATATGCATTTCGATAAATTTAATAGTATAATAAAATAATAGTCATAAATTTAATCATTTCATTTAATTTCAACATTAAGGATTTTTTGTTAGTTTTTAACTCTTTGTTTAGATTTCTAATTGCACAACTTTTTTGTCTCTTCATCAGAATTTCTGAGAATTGCATTCGCATCTGCAGAACAGTCTGATGAAGTCATTATACGTTTATACTATCAAACTCTTTAAGATACTATATAATTTAAGTTAAACTACCGTGTCAGGCATACTAAAAAACAAGTCACGTTTATTCACCGAAGTTGGCCGTAAATGCTCTCATTTTATCATTAACTTTCTATTGAGTCCAGCCAATAAGGAGTCAACAAAAATATATCATCAGAATCTATTATCTGCATTATAGATATAAACTAAAAATACTTTTAAAAAACTCTTCTCGGCGTTCCAATTTGAAAAGTACTAACATCAGATAATAGACACACATTTGTCTAAAGTAAAACCGTGTGTTAATACATAGGTCTAGATTAAAAGATACATTGATTATAAATTGAATTGAAATGTATACTGTTTTGTATATATTAAAATATTTTAAATTTATCGTTCTTTACACTATTTATTACTGTATAAAGTATATATAAAAAATGATAAGTAGTATGTATTCGAAACCTTTGAATTCCTTTTTTTCTCATTATGATTTTGTGTTAGGCCGAATTCTTGGATATATTATAACTGTGTATGATTTTTAATCCGTCTGTTTCCTTCACGCAATATTTTTATGTTATGTTATTTTTGATCTAATGAGTTTTATTTCGTTTATATTTAAACCATGCTCGTGCATTATTATGTTTATTCCGACCTTGTTCCACCCACGTTTTCTGTTATCGGAAGCGTACTGTATGCTATAGGCATCAGATGTAAATCCATTAGGTTTGCGATCCTTTGTCCTGGTTAGAACTACTAGTTTCATTACTGTGGTGACATGGATATAGCACCACGTTATAAATTTCACGTTAGAAGAGACGAGTTCGTCACGTAAAAAACATACAGACCTATTGGATTGATAAAAATCTATTTTTGAAATATTGAATGAAAGAAAGTTGCTTAATGCAGGAGCCAACAAGAATTCAGCTACCGACATTACATTTTAGAGCTTTAATACCTACCTGATTGCTGAAGTCAAAGGGTTGATTTTCTCACATCATGCGAACCTGAACTTGGTCGACGTGGCTCGATTTGTTCCCTAGTAGAAAGATGATCGATTTCCTTGATGATGCTATATCTATTTTTTTATAAAGCATTCTTTCAAAATGTCGGTAACAGGTAGCAGTCAAACATTCACATTTTCGACTTCGTGTCTCACTAACAATAATGAAGTATTGCGCATCTCTTCGTGGGCTAACTATTGCAACGGTTTAAACGATATAGACTCTTGTTAAAAATCGAAAGCTTGCAGACGAGCAGAAATCACATACGAGCAACTGACTACTGTGATGCTAAATATAGACATGAGAATAAGATTGCAGTGTATGTGGACAAGGACTTGTAATCTCGATTGATGAGTACAATTTTATATCAAGATCCCTCAATTCGAAACAGGATCATACACGTTAAAAAATATTCCCTTACAATAATTCATAAAAAACAACTGTCAAAATTTTATGACAATCGGAAGTTTGGTTTAGTCGTTATACTAGTTTCTATGAAGAAACTATTTATTATTTATTATGGAATAAAAATGGAAACACTTGAATATCTTATTTTAACCGAACCATTGGTTTTTGGAGGAAAAAATCCTATCGAGAACAGTGCCTATGACATGGTATGTTGACTTTAAACGCGGTTACACAGACACAAATAATGCTAAACTTTCAGCTCATCTGAGTTCAGGAATTGTTACAGAAAACATCAGAATAGTTCATGAAATCGATTTGTTCGATCATAGATAAAAGCAGTACAAGATATCATAATAGTAAAAAATTTCCAAAGGCTGTAAATTCACTTTTTTCCTGAATAATAGTTAATGATAATTTTTTATTCAGCGTATCGTCTTCACTGATAGGCGAATCACAATGCTTCGACCATCGACCGTTGAATTGAAAATAAATATAATCTATCGCATGCGAATTTATCAACAGTGTATCGTGTATTCGCAACTATATTTTAAAATTAAAAAAAAAATGATTTAGCCAATATAGAGTAGAAACAAGTGAAGTATGTCGAAACTCACTAATGCAATTTCAACCAGCAAAATGAAAACTTCGTTATTGTGAAAATTACATTGTATTGATTAATTGTGTTAAGAATATAAAATCTCTTAGTGACTACTCATTGTTTACAACCCATGAAAAATACTTCAGAAAAAGCAATTTTCTTAAATAAAAGAGCCGTTACTGAAGTTAAATCTTATTTTGAACTCAAATACAACTTATTCTAGAATTAAGGTATGAAAAAATTGGATGTACCATGAACTAAATGTTTTGCTCTTTAACTTAATTAGACTATAGGTTAATAAATAAATTGGAATTTTGCCAAAAGTTTGAGTCATCTATTATATCTATGTTTTAGAAAATTTTCTGTCATTCAAAATTTCAACGATAAAAAGAATAGAAAAAGCTAAATTTTAAAATTTCCCGTGAAAAATTTCAATTTCATTATGTCTCGTTAACTTTTGAACATTTGAAAGCTTATGTCACTCCCATCATAACTCGCATAATTGGATTAAATTATCCAATAATTATCCACTGAAAATGCGCGCAGAACAGCAAATTAATTGAACTAAGCGCCTTGATATACCGCTAAGAGGAGCAAATTCTCGAGACTCTCCTTACCCTCGCTAACTGCGATAAATCAGCGGGGCGTCAATAAATACCCACATATACACAGCAAACAAACGCGAGCAGCAAAACCCCCCGTAGGAAATATCGCGCGCCCCGAGTCTGCCCGCGGAAAAGAGAGGAGAGCACGAGCGCGCGCGCCCGCTCGTTCGCTCGCGTCGATAAGTAAGTACACACCCTTGTGCCGTCCTCCTGGGCCTCATATTTCATATAAACACGGCGGGTCAGCTCGCGCGATCCCAAGCGCGGCTCGCAAAACAAGACGAGGCGGAAGAAACTCGGCCTCTAGAGCGTAACAAGAAAACGAGAGAGAAAGAGAGACAGACGGACAGAGAAGAGAGAGAGAGAGAGAGAGAGAGAGAGAGAGAGAGCGTGCACAGCGCGAAATATCGTCGCTCTGCCTAACGCACTCTCGCGCTTCCTAGGTAGGTATAATTCCCTTATCGGACGCGGGATACGCGATGCGTTATCGCGGCCCCGGCTATTACCAATCCCTCGACTCTCGAGCCGCGACCGTTCCTTCTTGCTTCTCGTTTCTTTCCTTCTTCCCGTTTGTTTTTTCGTTCTTCGGCGCGCAATCGTAGCAGTATATATACATACACACATGCGCACACATGTTTATATGTATACACGACCAGCCGCGCGCCGGGCCGGCCATAAATAGCCACGCGCCTGGTAGTTCACCTGCCATAGGAAATAATGAACCGCATTCACGCGGGCGGCGGCGCTAGACGTGTTACACGAAGGTACCATTACGCCCCTGCGCACTGCCCGCGCCGATGCTCGCGCCCGCGATCAGCGTTCGCCGCACGGGGGCCGAAGAGTCGGGGCGAAGGAGCGGGAGAAGAGGTAAAAGAAGACGGGGCCGGAGGGTGGTGTGTATAAGCGCGACGGTCGAGGGGGCGCGAGAGAAATATTTATTGGCTCGGCAGTGAAAGGGGGGGGCTGGGGCGGGGGATGGTCAGAGGACTCGAAGATTACGTAGGCGAGTCCGGGGGAAGGGTGTAAAAATGATTTGCCGATATTGGAAATGAAGGGGAGGTGGATCGAAGGTGTGTATTTGGCGTTGTAAGAGTGATTGAATTTTGAAGAAAAATTAATGACTGCCTGTAGAGAAAGTTAGTATTACACATACGCTGCTTTATTTTCGTTATTTTCCTAGACTCCATATATCAACCTCTACTTTTCGAATTGAAAGCAGAATAAATTTACTAATTTCAAGCGTACCGCGGCTATGAAGAAGTGAGAAAAGGAGCATTTATTCGTAAGTAACTATCTGTGTGGAAATTGACTCGGTCAAAAAAAATATCAGTTGGTGTAGAATACGAAATATAGTTATCAAACAATATTGAACAAATATATTTCTAATTTGAACATTTTTTTCTCATTATGTATTAAATCTATAGATAAAAAATTAAACAAAATATTTTCATTATTTAATATTCATGATTGTTCAAATCGTATACTATACAGTCATTTTTGTATAGTAATTATTTTGACAATTGGTTTCAAGTATGGCTTAATCCTATTTTGTATCTATAATATCGTCTGAGTAAATATTCTATTAAAAATATAAAAAATAACCATTACCGTTCGATACACTCAGTTTATCGACCAAAAAAAAATCATTTAGAAAAAGAAGCTAAGAATAAGTATTGTGTTTTTCAATATTTTATTAATTTATAAGTTCTTTAAAAAATATATACATATATGAAATAAGAAAAGAAGAAGAAAAAACTCATTTTCCTACCCGAAGTGTAATTTTTCTGTTTTGTTTTTTTTTTTTTGTTTTAAGCAAAGTCTAAATCAAATTAACCGAAATGTCTATTGAAGCATTTAGGCGAAAAAAGGAACTGAATTTTCGATTAAAAGATGTTTTTATCAATGTTATTCATCTCAAATATTTTAATCACTGAAGTCATTTTTAATCCGTTGAAAAATTTTTGGATCTAAATATTCTTTTTTTAAAATTCTCGCCTCTTGAACCCCAATTTGAAGCCCTGGTCTCAGCAATTGACATAAACACCTATGTAAGAATTTAGTTTTGCTTTGTTTACAGACAAATATTAGACTTCCGCCTATTCTAAACATGTTATTTTTTTTAATTTATTTCTAAATGTTTTTCTTTAACTTACTTATTATTTTAACATGATGCATTATAAATCAATGTAGTTCAGTTGGTAAAAAAAAACTATTGAGTCAGGAATTTGAATTTATTAGCTCAGGTATTAGAGAGCAAAGAACTGAATCAAATAAACAATATGCAGTATAATAACTCGTGCAGAATATATAGAAAGCATGAGGTGAAAGGGAGAAAGAGAGAGAGAGAGAGAGAGAGAGGGAGGGTAGAGTAAAAATGGTGAATAACAGCAACGGATCGAATAAAACTACACGAAAGCTTAAGGAAGTACACCGCATTAGCATAAAAGGAGGGGGACTCGGAAATGGCGAAACACGATTTTAATAGTATTAAAAGTGTGAAGGATTTTATTAGCACCTACGACAGAGTATTTACATTGTATAATGTATCACCTGTTGAAATTTCATGTTTAGTTTTTCATGATTGTTGATAGCAGCACTGTGGATAAAACACAATTCAATTCCTGCCTCGACTCATTTAAGATCGAATTCAAATATTTTTATTCCACATAGATGTTCAGTAAAAGTTTCAAATATTGATTTTATATTCTACCTTAGATGAAAAAATTAAAAAACTAATAAAGGATGTTTAATATTTTATACAGTCTATAATTATCGACAAATTAAATTATTTTTATTTACAATTCGAAATTGAAATAAATCAACAAATTTAATAAAATATTTAGCTCCAATTTTTATAATATACCATTGCAGATTGCAAAATTATTTAATTTAGTTTGTGATTATGATTCTGATACTATATATATTGCTAGGAATATCTATAATTATCGTTAATAATTGTATTGATTGTTACTGATAATTAATCAATATTTAACATTCAGTGAAACAATTAAATTACAAATAATTTTACGACGACCACCGATTCACCGTTACATATGCACTTCATAATTAAGAAAATAACTCGCATCAGCAACGTCCACAAAATGTACTGTTCTAATTTACATAAGTAGATCTTACAATTACCATTATTCTCGTTGGCCTTGTATCGCTGCCGCTTTATCAAGGGAGAAGGGAGGCAAATGCAGCCAAAGACGTTATTTATACTCATGGGCATCGAGGGGGGGGGGGTCGCCCTGTCCTATACACCGAGCCTATTCCATTATCGGCTCGATAAGCAAAACACAGCGTGGCACAAGAATCTGCACTCGGTAGCGGAAAAATGGGGAAAAAGGGAAAATCGCCTGAGCAAATTACTGGACATTAGGCTCCCGCCTCGACCTGGACACCAGTAGTCGATTCCGCGACGAGATAACAGCGCTAAAGTCCCGCTTTTGCGTTTCATTTCCATTCTTATATTTATGAACTTCGGCCCAGCTTTAAGTTACATTTCTGAGAATGCTGAATGAAAATTTTTTCAAAAACATAGAAAAGGCTTGAAAATATTCATCTTAACATAAAAAATAATAATTCACCGTGCTTAAGCATTACTATATTAAACAATTGAGATCAATAGGATCAAATATTGGGATTTTAATTTTTATCTCATGAAACTTTCGTGTCTCGAATCAGAAAAATATTTTACAAGATAAATAATTAACTAATCACATATGCCACCGATTCAATTTCAGAAATGTATTCTCCTGTAAAAGAATTTATGATGCGCACTAGTTGCGTAAGGTTGAGAAATATTACAATTTTTATTTAGTTCTATTAAAAATTATTTTTCAATATATATAGCACGAGCACTTGAATGCTTATAGTATATTTGGTAATTTCATAGGCGATTTTTACCAGCAGAAATAGTAACACAATTTTTCACTTTCAGTCGTTATATTGCGAAGAACAACATTTTATACACTTTATAACGTTTATATTACCCTAACATCCAAATAACATTTTTAATGCCATTTTTGGCTCTCTTGGTCTAAAATATAATCCAAAACTGATGTGTGTAAGTGGATTTTTACGTCCCGAGATTTACGTTCCTCGCATCACTCAATGATGAACCTTCTTGAAGAAAATAATTATAATATATATAATAATTCCTTCATTCATTCCCAAATTCATTGCATCGATTGTCCAGTGACTACTTTATACAGTTGAGACAATATTAATCACTCCACCAACCCTTGAACAAAACTTCTCTCTCTCTCTCTCTCTCTCTCTCTCTCTCTCTCTCTCTCTCTCTCTCTCTCTATCTATCTATCTATCTATCTATCTATCTATTGTTCGGAGCCGTACACAATAAGCCTCTGTCGCGTACTGGGATTCTTATCTCGGTCATTCTCTGACAATTATTGAACAGTTTTCTGCAAATGTCAGCATCACTCCGATTTTCCCCTTACTTCCTTCATTCTCCTGCTTTATATTATGCATGAACAGTACAGTCGTCATCATTACCGCCAAATGCTATTACGTGTTTATATACTGTTCAGCCAATTCAGTCGAGTCCAATGCGGTTGCCAACCATCCTTTCTTCTTCTGTTGTCTAACTTTCTATATTTCTATCTGTTAGTATGACATCTACATTTAAAATGTATTGAATTTATTGAGCTGTGTGCTATAAATCAGTATAGCCAAATTCAGTAATATAAAAAAGATAAAGGTAAACTTAAAAATAACGATTAATTTAAAATTAATTTACAAGATAAATCGGTTATTACAACAAATGAATAATAATCAACAATGAGCCGGTACTACTTAGAATAATAATTAAAATTAAAATAAAAATAAATTTAAATACGATAAAGATGTAATATATATGAAAATTAAATTATAATAAAAATAATAAAATAAAATAATGATAAAAACTGAAAGTAATATAAAAATGAAGTGGGAAAAGTTATAGTAATTAAATATATACAAATTAAAATCGAGACGTTTTCCATACCGCTTGCCATAGAACTTCCAGTATTTTTCAGGAATTAGTTTGAGCTAAGGTAGGAATTTGGGATAGTACAGGGGATTTCAGGAAATTAAATTTATTGCACTAAGTCTTTATAAAAATTTAATAACGATTGATTAAAGTATCGACGTAGATTATTCAAGTTTTCGTTGTCGATTTTATAATAAAATAAAATAAATAAATATTGAATAAAACAAAGATTAATAAATATCTTATACTGATTTTATTACTATGTGATAAATTAAAATTTTATTACTTTACCTAAATTCCATACCATAATTAAGGCTCCAGTTTTGAAAAACAAGGAAATATTTATATACGCTTTTCTTTATTGCAGTAAAATTAAATACAATTATTTCTAATAATATCTTTCAACATCACCATACGTAGCTAATAAATCAGTATCACATCCTATCAAACCAAACGGCTCGCAGTCATCTATAACTAGCGTGTTTTTATTGAAGCAGATTAGAACCTCCAGCAAAAATTGTTCTCCAGTGGCCTAAAAGATAAGCGTTAAATAATAAATTCAGATTAGGCTTTTGTATAATAATTATGATCTTTACATACTGGATCTATCCAACACTTCACAACTATTGCACTTAGTAAACTATTTCTTAAGGTATTATAAATATCATCTAATTGATAACTGCCTCCCGGTACTATTGATTGTAAACCAAGTATTGTCCCAATGTTGTGATCATACGCAAGTTCCAAGGTTTTATTGAAATATTTTGGTATACTGTCAAGGCTTTCAATATTTGTAGTACAAGACCCATGTGTATCCCATTCAAAACTCCAAAGGGCGTCTGGTGATTGATTTGATGTGAAAGACGGCCATTCTACTTCCAGTCTTCTTTTAAGATCGTCATTGATTGTAGTGAGATCAAATGAATTTGAGTCGCAGGATCGAGGCGATTGTCCATGGTTTCTATGGGGCCATAAGCCATGCACAATCCACCATTCTGGAGTCTGTAGTGCTTCACAAAGACCTTCTGATATTTGAAAGTCCTCCGCTTGGATATTAATATTTGGCCACACATTTTGTACTTTATAAAACAAACTTACAGTTGATGCTTGAACTAAAATCAAGTCATCGAAGTATCCCACTTGTCTGTAAATTATTAAGATAATTTTTTTGGTTAGTTATGTTTATATATTTATGGTTGAATAATACATAACGTATATAAGCATAACTTATAAAAGTACGTGGAATAATAATTAATACGTAATTAATACGAAACGGAAAAAGATACTCAAATAAGTCATATACATTATTTTTTATTTCCTTTTTCTTAAAAAATATTAGTTCGGTGTACAAAACACGTACTTGCAAACGCAACACATAGACATTTTTTTAGCGATACGTATTTCAATTAACCAAGACCATAATTTGAATTCTGACCACCAATTTACCAGTTGTTGACTCTGGCAATCGAGCAATAATAGGTCTCAGATTTGATTTTTTTTGAAATCTCAAATACTGCATAGTACAAATTTTTTTACACCCATCGTGATAATAATCATTTTATTTTATATTATTAATGAAGTTTCGAATACTTAATAATTAATGCCTTTGTCATAATATAAAATATATTTTTGTTCAATTACCATTGGAAAAACAAAGTATGACAGTTTAAGAAAAATTGAAGATTGTTTCAGAATCGTTTCAGAAAACCAACACGTGACAGCGTTATGCTTAGAATCATATGACGATTTTATTTCGATTAATTAAATTGAATAGCTTGTAATCAAGATAAAATATTTCAAATAGCATACTCAAATATATATCTTGACGTAAACTAATTTTTAACTGTTTAAGAACTTTTTTGACTTTGAGAAGTACAGAAAATATGTTATGACTAAAGTAACAAATATATAGCCAGCAATCAATACAACGCAGTTCGGAGTTTTTGTAATGCACATAAGAGAATGCACACAAATTTCTATTGCGTATAAATACATGAAATAGATATACCATTGCGATAAACATGAAAACTAAAATAATACTTTTTATGTACAATATATACATAGTACGAAATAAAAATAAATAAAATTAAATAAAAATAAAATAAATAAATAGAATAAATAAATAAAATAAGTAAACATAAAAAATACAATACATAGTATGAAAAACAAATTTATTCACTACATACATAAATTTAAAAAAAATACAATATGTAGTACGGAAAACAAACTTATTTACTGCACACCTAAATTTAAAAAAAAAAACAATATACGTATAGTACGAAAACCAAACTTATTCACTACATACATAAATTTTTCATTAAATTCACGTTTCGTGAATGTTTCTGATTTAAAAACTGCATCCACGCAATTTATTGCATGGTAAACTATTATGAACCTAATCAAATATGTCTATTTATTTAAATATGTGTTCATGATGATCCACAACATAAATGCAGAGAAACTTCAATTAAATTTCAATTAATAATATAATAATAACTAGCATCCCCCGTCTCGGCTTCGCCCAAGATAATAATTTAACCGTTTTCATAAGCAATTCAATAATATCTAAGTAGAAAGTACTCTATACATAAAAATCTATATTACTATAAATAATTGACCGTAATTTACCTATCGTTGCATCTGTATATACAGTATATATATATACAGAATGTGCAACCGTATTTAATACACACACGTATACATAGTACACACGGCTTCTATGAGGAAAATTGTACTTTTGAGTTCGAGCGGTAAAAAAAGATGTCCAAGTGTCTCGAGATGATGTTTATAGAGTATCATGTTCGCAATATAGAACATGTCTCGAGACGACTGCTATAGAGAGTTTTTTGTTGGGAAGGTAGTTTACGACGTCCAGGTATTCCGGGACGACTTTTACTGGGAATGTGCGTGTTCGAACAATAGAAAATAAATCTCTTTATAGAAGTCTCTTAAACACTCCCCGTAGAAGTCGTTCCAAAAAATCTCGATATCGTATTCGAACGTTCCAAACCGACATCGTCTTCTACTCTCCGAACACATTATGCACAAATTATGCACATAAGAGAATGCACACAAATGTATTCGAACGTTCCAAACGGACATCGTCTTCTACCGTCCGAACACGAAATTTCCCGTGGAAATGGTCCCATCATACCTGGACATCGTCTTCTACCAACTAAACACGGTACTCCCCGTAGAAGTTGTCCCGACGTACCTAAACATCGTTTCCTACCAACTAAACACGATACTCCCAGTAGAAGACGTCCCGAGAAAGCTAGCATCGCTTCCTAACGACTAAACACGAAACTCCCCGTAGAAGTCGTTCGGATAGACCTAGATATCGTATTTTACCGTCCATATACGAATCTTCCCATAGAAGTTGATTTCCTCATACTTGGACGTCGTTTTCTATCAACTAAATACAATATCCCCCGTAGAAATCTCCCAGAAACACCTGGACATCGCATTCTATCATCCGAACACACAACTGCCTATAGAAATCGGCTTGAGGCAACGGACTATCGTAATCAACCGCCCGTACACGCCAATACAATATTTCTCAGTAGAAACCGTATTTAAAATATGTATATATCTATTTATATATATATATATATATATATATATATATATATATATATATATATATATATAAATGAATGTATGTGTAGCGCAGCTGTGTGTTGGTAAAGTGATTACCTAATTTGCCAATTTTTTATATTATTTGTCGAATTTTCAAAAAAAAAAAAAAAAAAAGCCTATAACCTATTCCTGACTGTGTAGAAGACGTGGTTAAATTTTGAACGCGATCGGTTCAGTAGTTTCGGAGTTTATCCAGAACAAACAAACACACATACATTCATTTATATATATGTAGATTTACCTATTGTTTTCTGTAACAGCTTCGCAGAAGTAGATAATACTACATAGTAACACAAAGTAAAGTAACATTTTATTTTTTAATTAAATAAGTATAAATTTAAATATTCAAGACGAATTAAACTAACTATTAGTACACAGTTTTTTATGACGTCTTAGAATCTACTGATGATTTTTTATATCAATGAATTATATACTTAATTATAATACAGCATCAATTCAGAATAATATAGATAAGATACGGATAAACAATTCATAATAAAAATTAAAATAAGCTGAGGAAAGCGTAGAAATTCATAGAAATTATCATATAAATTTGGTTGCTACTGCATTCATTTTTAAATGAGAATTTCTTGTTAATTAAATTAATAATCATTTCATTATATAATAGCTGTATAAGTCTTTTTATAGGCTTGGGTAAGCTCAATAAAAAAAAAAAAAAATTTCATTATATAATACACACTTATGCAATAGATACACAGATAAATTTTAATTTTGATTAGAGAATAATACTAGAAAGTTTATATATAGATATTTGCAGACAGTTTATGCAATTCACGGTTTATATATTGAAGTTTCACTTTTTCTAAAAATTATTTCGGATAGTATGATTTTAAAAAAATTGCAAGAATATGTTACGCTCATCGGTTAACCAATCAGTTCCACCTAGAGTATATATATATATATATATATATATATATATATATATATATATATTTCAATTCTGTGTTAATCGTATTATTGATTTTCTTCGCTATTCAACTATATCTCGAATATTTAACATTCAACGATTCCAATACATAATACACGTATATTTTATCTGGTGAATTATGTATTGAATCTGCAAGTTTAAAAGTTTTCTAGTATTAACTTAATGTCTATCCTCTGCTCCATTTTTGACAATAACGACTGTCATATGTTAATGAATCTAAAAAAATTATTGAAATTTTATCTGACAAAGTAAATCAAAGATTATACATAAAATTATTTTCTTTGCGTTGAAAATGTTGAATTACGTTCCAACAGCAGAATATATGCGTGAAGTTTTACTTTACTTGCCGAATTTGATAAAAAAAAGCACAGTTGATACTCATTGTTTGATTTAAAAGTGTACATCTCAATGTGCTCACCCATATGCTGCAGATATAAGAATGTGTCTAAACTGGCTTGTACATTTCATTTAATTTGATTCCTTGCGCAAGAGCGTCCAGGTCAGCTGGAATTGCTGAAGGTGAATAATAGGAGGAATTCCTCTATAAAGATCAGTATCAAAGGCAATAAGAACTTGCTGCATCATTGAAAGTAACAAGTCAAGCCATTTTCAAGCATCTAAATTAGGGTTCATTAAAAATTTTGAAAAATTGTGTGCCACAGAAACTGGCGCCTATCGTCGAAAATTCTCGATTGGTTTCGAAATTTTTTCTTCAGCACCACCAAAAGAAGTCGCTTTTGCATCAAAATGTTACTAGAGTGACAGCGCAAAAAAATATGTGCTCAGCCAGATAAAACGAAACCATTGCAGACAAATCGAGAAATGCATACAAATTCGAAGGGTCTGCTCTGCTACGAACTGAAAAAGGGTAAAATAAATAGTGAGGAAAATGCTCGACCACATGTTCATTATTGTGTTTAAAATTATTTGGAAAACAGCAGATGAAAAATTCTCTCAACATACCGTATAGCCCAGCCCTCTTACCGACCTTACCCCTTCTACTTTTTTGCGTTGATGCATAATACTCTCGCCGACAGATGAAAAAAATTTTTAGATGGAATCCACAAATTACCTAAATTTTGCGAAAAGTCCGTAGTTAGCACTAGAAAATATTTTAAATAATGTATCTATTCTCTTGGTATTGAAATATTTTGTATTTTATTCATTAGCTTGAATGTATCCAAAATTCAATTTTTTTAATCAAACATTTGAAACTATTTGAAATTTTTCTTTTGTTATTGACATTTTTATCGAAAATACTATTTACTTTTTCTAGTATAAGCAATTATTACATTTTTTTCCACATTAAATACATGTACTACAGGTGGAAGTCTGGCTCATCGCTCTCTGTATATAGAAAAACTTATGATTTTTGAACTATGCACCATCTGGCATTATGCAAACATTTATTTATATTGATAAAAATAATTAAATATAAATATTTAGAAAAATACATTTAATACTTATATCATCTTTAGCAAGTTTATTTGATGTCGTGATTGTATTAATAAATAAAATGCGTAAAATTATAGTATGATTTGAAAATATTGACCTGAGTGAGTTCTAAAAATCAGAAAAAGGTATTACCATATTAATTAGTTCTCTTACGAGACGTCGTAAATCTTTCAAAAGCAGAAGGCCGAATGCGCAAATAATTTGGGAAGCTTACGATTTCATCAATCACCTTCAGAGTAGAATCAAAGTTTCATTCTAAAACTTAAAAATTTCATGAAGAATACAAAAAGTAAAAACAGTCAATACTTCACCTGTAATTTTTCATTAGTCGGAGTAACCGACGCCGTATTACCGAAACTCCAAGCATAAAAAAGTATTGCATTTATATCTTCCGATCTCTTCAAGAAGCGAGAGATAGAGATTCACTGAATTGTTCTAAAATTCACAACGTCAAGTATGCAAATTTATTGATTAGATAAATAAATGCTTTCCAGCACAATAGACTCATTATAAAATATTAATTTGTTAAAATTCGATGTAAAAATAAATAAAAACAGTTCATTTTCCTTTTATTTCCATTTATATCATACAGCAATACAGATAAAATAACTCATGCTTCAACTCTTAAGATATCCGCATAAACAGCATCTTCGCTATGATCACACCCCTCCAAACCATATGTTTCGCAATCCTTTATTATCAGAGTATCTTTATCAAAGCACATTTCTATCTCGTATAAATATTGTAGTCCAGTGTCCTAAAAAATAAGAATTACAATATCAACTGAAATGAGCTTTTTGTAAAATGATCATCATTACCTTATCCATCAGGCATCTCATGCGAATTTGACTTAAGAAGCTATTGGTTAACGATTCGTAAAGATAATTTACGGGATAAGTGCTACCTGGCTTTATTCCCAGTAAATCTAGAGATATTCCTACATTGTAGTCAGTTGTCATTTGTAATATTTCTGTAAAGTATTTCTGTTCATTGTCCAGTCTTGGGATATTTGTGCAACAAGATCCACGCCTGTTATACTCAGACTCCCAAAGGCCATTCGGCGATTTTATTGGAGTATAACTTGGCCACTCTCTTTTCAATCTATTCAACAGTGTATTATCAATCGAATTGATATCAAATAAATTATTCACACAAGCTCTCGGCGATACTCCATTGATTTTATGAGGCCAAAATCTGTGAACCATCCAACGACCTGGCACATGTAATGTCCTAGAAGCAGCTTCAGTTATTCGTGCACTCCGACTGTTGGTATTAGTTGTCGGCCAATTTCCTTGTACTTTGTAAAATATAGTTACAGGTGATGCTTGGACCAAAATTAACTCATGGAAATCGCCAACCTGTCTGTAAATTAATTATGTGTATTTGCATTTGATATTTATGCTTTTTCGAACAAATAGTCAATAACTTGTCAATTATAAAAATAATGAATAAATAACTTTGAATATAGAATAAAATTAGCTTTCATAAACCAAAACATTTATAGCTGAACCCTATAATAATATATACCAACTAAATCAAATGCTAACATTAAAATAAACAACAATAAAATCTAATAGTTTACTAACCAAATATACTATTATTAAATATTAGCTTTATTTAAACATGAAGACTAGTGTAATATACTATTGCTGGGAGGTTTAAAACAATAACAATTTAAAAACTTGTGTTGAACTAATTGAATTTTAATATATATAATGAACGTAGAATACAAATAGCAATCACCTTAGTGTACAGACGAGATACGAATAATGCCTTCTGCGCTCAAACAGCGCCCTTTATAGACTTTCTTCTTCTCGCGGGTCAAATTTCGGGCGATAAGCCCCATTCGTCGATCGCAGCCTAAACACTTCGCGCAGCCGGACGGTCGGAGAACCCGAAGTGGTAATCTGACACCGTCCAAACCTCTTTCCTAAAATCTCAAGATTTTCCTCCGACTAATATTTGATCACCTTATTTGTATATCATATAAAAATCAGTTTTCAGGAAAATCTTCGATTTTACCCGTCATGGTACGGATCAATTGCTTTTATGGAAGCATAACCAGTCAAACCTCTTTCGTAAAATCTCAAGATTTTCCTCCGACTAATATTTGATCACCTTATTTGTAAATCATATAGAAGTCAGTTTTTAGGAAAATCTTCGGTTTTACCCGTCATGGTACGGATCAATTGTATACCTTAGTTGTATACAGTTTGTGGCCTTTAACGAAGGTTTGCTCGCGATCCTGACTTCAATAATTAATTAATTTCAATTCAAACACAATTAAATTAATTCATTGAGTCCAATTCCAAAATTCAAATTATATCTTATAAAATAAGATTTCAAATCGCCAACCGATGATTTCGTTAAGCATTATTCAATATCTCGTGTGTACTTACATATCATTTATAAACAGTTTTTATAATTCGTGCGGCGCCGTTTTGTCCGAGGAGATCGTATAACATTTCTTACTCATATATTCTCTCGCAAATATAATATCATATCAATCTTTTATTTACATTATTTCCAATCTTAAAACTAAACATTTCTCGCAACATACTTTATAACTATATCTAGTTAAAACTATGTAATATATATATGGCAACATATTATATCAACGCGATATAATAAAAATTTCTTGAAAACTATTACGCATTAATTTAATGAAATATCAAGACTAAATAATTCAAATCGCCAACCGATGATTTCGTTAAGCATTATTCAATATCTCGTGTGTACTTACATATCATTTATAAACAGTTTTTATAATTCGTGCAGCGCCGTTTTGTCCGAGGAGATCGTATAACATTTCTTACTCATATATTCTCTCGCAAATATAATATTATATCAATCTTTTATTTACATTATTTCCAATCTTAAAACTAAACATTTCTCGCAACATACTTTATAACTATATTTAGTTACAAAAGAAATACTAAACCTATATATATATATATATATATATATACATATATAATATGGCAACGCGATATTATAAAAATTTCTTGAAAACTATTACGCATTAATTTAATGCAATATCAGACTAAATAATTCTGACATTGAAAATCATCAAATTACACTTAAATTTATAGCTCTACTTTCTTAAACTATAAACATACATAAAGCTATTAGTGATAAAGAAAATATCTTATTTCATATATTGGTTTACACAATATAAAATCCTTTCCTGTGATATAATCTATAATTTAAACCTAAATTAATTATAACGACACACAAATTTCGATAAGTTTAAGTTCAAATTCTAAAAACTATAAGAAGGTATTTTCTTGCTGAAATATAAATTCTTACAGCTAATTCGGGTTCTGTTCGTAACAATCCTCCCCCCGTACAAAATTTAGTCATTTTGTACCTCGGTTTTACCTAATAACTTTATTAATTTACGCGTAGGTCTCAGAAAATTCCCTCTCGGAGTGTGCACCTCAGCTATTCGGACTTGCTTATCTGCACCTGGAAATACACGTATAATCTCCCCTTTATGCCAACAATTTCTCGGCGCTTGTAAATCAAGAATTAAAACAATGTCCCCTACCTCTAGCGGGTTCTCATTTTGTGTCCATTTTTTACGCGGCATAATTGTTGGTAAATATTCACGAAGCCAACGCTTCCAAAAAGCATCCGCGTAAGACTGCGCGATTTTCCATTGCCTTTTCAAACAGATATTTTCAAATTTATATTTGCCTAGCTTTATATTTCCCGACATTGCTCCTATGAGAAAATGATTCGGGGTGAGAGCCTCATTATCTCTTGGGTCGAGAGATACATGAGTCAACGGTCGCGAATTCACCGAGTGCTCGATTTCGGCCAATACTGTGTATAATAATTCCTCCGTAGGCGCTTGGTCATTTAAAATCGATTTTAATGCAACTTTGACAGATCTAATCAATCTCTCCCATGCACCTCCCATATGAGGTGCATCAGGAGGATTGAAGTGCCAATCTATACGGCTTTTTAGAGTGAAACCTTGTATTTCGTCATCATTTATTTGTCGAATCGCGTCTTTTAGTTCCTTGCTCGCACCTTTAAAATTGGTTCCATTGTCGCTATAGATGCTGAGGGGCATACCACGCCTAGCTGCCAATCTCTGTATGGCCATTATAGCCGAACTTGAAGTCAGGCTGCTCGCTATTTCAAGGTGGATCGCGCGCGTTGTCAGGCATGTCATTAGTACGCCCCATCTTTTCTCCCTGCGTCGACCGACTTTGACATGCATCGGCCCGAAATAATCAATTCCGCAGTGCGAGAATGGTCTTTGTCTATAGGCAATGCGACAGGGAGGCAACGCTGCCATTAACGGATTTTGCGGCTTTCCACGTCTTATGCGACATACGATGCATCGGCTTATCATAGATTTTAACGCGTTTCGAAGACCAATAATATGATAATATTGTCGCATTTCATTTATGATTGTTTCTTTACTGCCATGTAGATATTTTCTATGATACTCTGAGATTAACTTTTTCGTGATTTTATGTTTACTATCTAATATGATGGGAGTATTATTAAAATCGTGCGTAGGTAGTAAGGTGGCTCGTCCGTTTGCCCTTAAAATTTTATCTTGGTCTAAAAAAGGCTTTAAGTTCGCAATTCGGCTACCTTTTGATAAATTCTAACCCTTTTGTATCGATTTTATTTCGTTTTTAAAACACTCTACTTGGATTATACGGAATAAATATTTTTCATTTTCTTGAATATTTTCAATTTTTGATTTTAAATTTATAACATTTCGCCAGCGATCGAAAGCTTTTCTTACGCGCCGTGCCATTACAAGACATCCGTGCCATCCTAGCAAACGCATGGGAAGAGAGAAGTCTGATACAACAGTGTTCGCTGTAACGGCATATGTTTTTTTTATCTCTATCGGATATATTTTATTGCTATCTATTTTATTCAATATTTTTTCTATTGGCCATTCAACCTCCGCGCGTTTTAAAAAATCCGGGCCTGTAAACCATTGATGATCGTTACTTAAATTTTCGTGTTCAAATCGCGTCGCGTGGTCCGCGGGATTCTGGCTTGATGGCACCCAGCGCCATTCTGAACTTCTCGTAAGTTCTGCAATTTCTCCCAATCGGTTTGCTACATAAACTTGGTATACGCGAGGCTCGGATCTAATCCAACATAATACAATTGTTGAATCTGTCCATAAAACTCGTTTCTGAATTTTTATGTCGAGTTCGTTTTCGAGAAATTTCATTAACCTCGCGCCTAAAAGTGCAGCTTGTAGCTCTAAGCGTAGTATTGTGGTCGGTTTCAATGGTGCTATTCGGCTTTTTGCCATCAAGAGCGACACGTGTTTTTCTTCCCCTTCTGTTTCGACACATAAATAAGCCGCCGCCGCGAAAGCTGTAAGACTTGCGTCACAGAATACGTGCAGCTGTGTTTTTCCGTTATCAAAATTTCTCGGCGTTAGACTACGGGGTATACGGCATAATTTTAAAACATCCAATTTTTTTATCCAATCGAGCCAGTTCGCATACTCTTCGTCTCGAACTGTCACGTCCCACTGGATTCCGCTAAGCCATATTCTTTGCATAATTATTTTCGATTGTAACGTGAAGGGCGCGATGAGGCCTAAAGGGTCAAATATCGACATAATAATACGCAGTATTTCTCGCTTTGTCGGTTTTCTACTGCCTGTAATAATTTCATGCGGTATTTTGCTTAACTCGACATTAAATTTCAAGTAATCCGTACTCGTATCCCAGTAGAGACCTAGGACACGCTCCTTTTCATTGCCGCACAAAAGCATTTCTTTCTTTTCATTTATTTTATTATTTTTTAAAGCAATATTTAATATATCCGGAGTATTACTCGCCCAATCATGCATCGAAAAGTTTGCTTGTTCATTTATTTTAATCACATTGTATATCAATGCTGTCGCTTCTATTTCAGATGGACAACTGCAAAGAAAGTCATCCATATAACTATTTCTAATAATACTTTTCGATGCCTGAGGGAGTGTATTCGCAAAGGTGCTCGCATTTTTGTTTTTCACGAAAATCGCGTTGCACGGAGATGATTTTGCACCAAATATCAAGCTGTTCATTTCGTACACACGTGGCTCGCTAATTCTGTCCCGGCCTCGCCATAAAAATCTTTGCGCGCTACGATCGTTTTCTCTTATATTTATCCGCAGAAACATATCCGATATGTCTCCTTTCACGGCAATTTCGTATTGCCTGAATCGAGTCAATATTCCGGGCAAAGATTCTAATAAATCTGGTCCGGCCTCTAATTGGTCGTTCAGACTTATACCAGAGGTTTTAGCGGCAGCATCAAACACGAGCCGTATTTTGTTAGGTTTATTAATGTTTGATACGCCAAAGTGCGGCAAGTACCATATGCGGGAGTTTTTACGATCTTTCTCTACAATTTTCGCGTAACCGAGATCTAAAAATCTTTGCATTTCTGCATAGTACAATTCAGCATAACGCGCATCACGATCTAATCTCTTTTCAAGTGCAAAAAGTCTCTTTTTCGCGGTTATTTTACTATCCGCGATTGGTGGCTGGTCTTCCTTCCATAGCAACCCGATCTCCCATGATTTTCCTACACATCGGCACGTTTCTTCGAGCGTCTTTTCAGCGTGATGGTTTTTATTTTTTCTAAAGATCTCGTCACCTACACCGATCGCTTCTAAATCAAAATAATAACGTATTAAATCATCTAAAGCGTTTTCCCTATTTTCGGCTTGTTTTGTAAATGATTCAACGCGTCCCAACATAATTTTTGCTTTTTTCGAAACTTCGCACTGCGACCTTGAAATATGAGCAGTCGGACCATGCAGGACCCAACCCAATAAGCAACGAGACAGCGCTAGATCTGTATGCGGCAGTGTTATTATTTCTCGCGTAGTTATGAGATGCCAATTATCTTGGCCGATTAATATGTGAACACGTGGCTTATAATACGCCTTTATTCCCTTTTCTCTCACGATATTATTCAAATTATTTATAAAATATTCAGAAATAGTTTGGGAAGGCAGATTAATATTTTTAATAGACATTGCGCTACGTATAGTATCTTTCTCGAACATACCTATAATATTCAATTGTAATTTTTCGCAATCCGATATAATCTTTTGGCCGTGTATCCCTTCTATAAATAATTGCATAGACGGACCTCTGACATCTAACTCCTTGGCTAATTTTTGATCTATCAAAGTAACGGTAGACCCTTCATCTAGCAATGCAAATGTATCACAAGCCTGTTTTGCGCCGACTATACGAACAGGCATAATCTTTAGCAAAACGTCCGGTACGCCTAGTCAGTCTTGCCCTGATTTTTGTACGTTAGCAGTTTCAAGAAGTCGATCATTTTGCGAATTTTCATTGTGTAAGAGAATATGGTGATTATTCTTACACTTCGGGCATTTCCCGCTATTACAATTTACGCGTGTGTGTCCCGACGATAGACAACCATAGCATAAATTATGCCTTTTCGCCAAATTCCATCGCCTATTCACGGATTCTCGAATGAAAAGGGCACACTCCGATGGAGAATGAACTCCTTTCTCGCATATAATACAACGCTTACTATTAAAACCAGAACGTTTATTTTTATTTGGTTGTTCATGCCTAACCGCGTAAACATGTTTCGAAGAGAACCGCTCTTCTTTTCTCACCGTAGTATTTTTACGAGGCGGCGACAAATGGACATCGTTATCAAATAATCCAGCAGCGTTCGCTAACTCTGCTTCCGAATATAAGAAATCACTGAGTTTTTCTAAATCTGATTTCTCCTCGGACATGGAGGCGGCTCTACGGTTGTACTCGTATTTTAACGCCGATGGCAGTTTGTTTCCAATTGTTTTTAATAAATCCGGACTGTATAAATAGCCCGTTAATTTGAACGATTTAAACGCAGTGGTTGCATTTTTGATTTTTGACGCAAAACGAACGAGTGTTATTTTTCCCGATTTCAAATCAGGTAATAATTTTAAATCGGCACAAATTTTGTCTGCAACAACCTTTTTGTTACCGTAATGAAGCTTGAGAGTATTCATGATTATTTCGGGATCGCGACTCGCAGCGAGTAGAGTGCTGACCAATTCACGCGCTTCCCCTTTTAATGCATGAAGTAGTCGCGCAACATTTTCCCGATCGCTATATTGTCCAAGTTCCGTCGATAGATCGTAAGCTTCTTTAAATTGCAACCATTCTAGCGCGTCACCCGAAAAATACGGCAAACTTTTCGCTGTGGTCATTCGATTTACAAATCGCGAATTTCCACTGCCTAACGACGATTCGCGAATCGCCGTCATTGTTGGCTCGAACATATGAGTCAGTCGCATAGTCGCATTATTATCATTAAGCGTATAATCAGATCGGAACTCTCTCACCGGAATTGTTGCATTCATAGCCGACTCGTTTGCTGCTTCTCTGCTAGTCTCTGCTACTCTGTTGATGGGTGCTGCAACAGTTCCGCCACCGACGATTATCGGGGGCGATGGTGATTGTTGAACAATATTAAATTGTTCAGTTGTCTGCGCTCGAAGCTGTTCGTCGTCGACGTCTTGGTTTGCTGATTCTCGTAGCTGCTCAGGCGCCACGAGCTATCGTGGCCGAGGAGTAGAAGTCGCCCTGGCGACATTTCTCGGTACTCGCACTACTTTAGCACGTGGACGATACGATGTCCCTGCAGTCGCAGAAACCACTTTGGTCACCTTAGACCGCTTTGCAGTTGATGGACGCTCAGCACCAGAGGCGGCAGTAGCCGCACGTGTTTTCCTCGACGACATTGCGGAAGATTGCACAAAAAAATCTTATTAATTTTCACAATTATTAAACTTTTATTAAACATCCCAGCTTTCCGGAAACTTAGTTCCCGGGTTTCGGCACCAGAAATTATTGTAATATACTATTGCTGGGAGGTTTAAAACAATAACAATTTAAAAACTTGTGTTGAACTAATTGAATTTTAATATATATAATGAACGTAGAATACAAATAGCAATCACCTTAGTGTACAGACGAGATACGAATAATGCCTTCTGCGCTCAAACAGCGCCCTTTATAGACTTTCTTCTTCTCGCGGGTCAAATTTCGGGCGATAAGCCCCATTCGTCGATCGCAGCCTAAACACTTCGCGCAGCCGGACGGTCGGAGAACCCGAAGTGGTAATCTGACACCGTCCAAACCTCTTTCCTAAAATCTCAAGATTTTCCTCCGACTAATATTTGATCACCTTATTTGTATATCATATAAAAATCAGTTTTCAGGAAAATCTTCGATTTTACCCGTCATGGTACGGATCAATTGCTTTTATGGAAGCATAACCAGTCAAACCTCTTTCGTAAAATCTCAAGATTTTCCTCCGACTAATATTTGATCACCTTATTTGTAAATCATATAGAAGTCAGTTTTTAGGAAAATCTTCGGTTTTACCCGTCATGGTACGGATCAATTGTATACCTTAGTTGTATACAGTTTGTGGCCTTTAACGAAGGTTTGCTCGCGATCCTGACTTCAATAATTAATTAATTTCAATTCAAACACAATTAAATTAATTCATTGAGTCCAATTCCAAAATTCAAATTATATCTTATAAAATAAGATTTCAAATCGCCAACCGATGATTTCGTTAAGCATTATTCAATATCTCGTGTGTACTTACATATCATTTATAAACAGTTTTTATAATTCGTGCGGCGCCGTTTTGTCCGAGGAGATCGTATAACATTTCTTACTCATATATTCTCTCGCAAATATAATATTATATCAATCTTTTATTTACATTATTTCCAATCTTAAAACTAAACATTTCTCGCAACATACTTTATAACTATATTTAGTTACAAAAGAAATACTAAACCTATATATATATATATATATATATATATATATATATATATATATACACATATAATATGGCAACGCGATATTATAAAAATTTCTTGAAAACTATTACGCATTAATTTAATGCAATATCAGACTAAATAATTCTGACATTGAAAATCATCAAATTACACTTAAATTTATAGCTCTACTTTCTTAAACTATAAACATACATAAAGCTATTAGTGATAAAGAAAATATCTTATTTCATATATTGGTTTACACAATATAAAATCCTTTCCTGTGATATAATCTATGATTTAAACCTAAATTAATTATAACGACACACAAATTTCGATAAGTTTAAGTTCAAATTCTAAAAACTATAAGAAGGTATTTTCTTGTTGAAATATAAATTCTTACAGCTAATTCGGGTTCTGTTCCTAACAACTAGAAAGATAATTATTGCATCCTTCTTTTCCTTTAATTTTTCTAAAACATTTACACGTGTGCAATAGTAATAATACAACTGTAACTCTTTGACTAAGAATGTGCATCGATACAAATTGGAAAAGAAAGAGGAAAGGAAACCTCGATCTCTTCAACCCATATGTTTTTTAAATGAATTTATAAAAATAATACTGCTATGCGATTGACTTATCAATAATAGAATTACTTCAATAATAATAATAATAATAAGAATGATAATCTTACCAATTTAATAAGGTTGAGTAAATGATAACGTTAAATAATATTTATATATGTGTTGTTGAATTTAATTCAGAAAATAAAGCGAGATAATAACGATATGTGTTATCAAAATTTATAAGGTCATTTAAAACATAGCAATATTTAACTCATACAAAAATGATAGAATTAGTTAAATAATCAGACCATTGACTAGTTAATAATCAACTGATTTAATTTTAGTTGAACGTTTATCAATATGCATATTTAATGGACTAGACTTTTAATCACATATAGATTGTTGTAAACGAAACTATTTAACTAAATAATAAAGTTTAATATTAAAATAATTTATAATTATTGAATATCAGCAACTGATAGGGCGAGTTAGAACTCGAAGCGCATTATAATTTTAAAATAGGCAAATGTATACTTCGAATACAATAATTTAAATTTCATATTTAAATTAAAATTGCGCACACCAAATAAAATTTTAAGATGGGAAAATGTAGACAACATGTTTTCAAAGTAGAGTAAAAACGTTGATTATTATGTGCCATTTTTTTGAATCACACAGCTTCGAAAATTTAAAAATTAATAAACATTTATTTTAATGTGTTTCCTATATCTATGACTAGAAAATGCCTTGATTACTTCATGAATTAATTTTATAATCATGATGTACATATCTAAAATATTAAAACAGTACTGAAAAAATAATGTTTAAGCTTTAATATAAATAAATTTAACCTATTAAGATGTATTAATTCTAATAGAAAAAGTTTTGTCACGAAAAATGTATTATTCCGACTGTTTTAAGTCGACTGAAAAGAGAAAGGCCATAAATAGTTTTATTAATTTATAAAAACTTAATATAATCTCAAGGAATCCGAATTATTAGCCATATTAATGGGTGGATCAAAGTATATCACAAATTTAATAGCGACATAGTAAATGTTTTACGTAAGGAATGAAATGACTGCGTGCAGTTAGAAGTCCGAGAAAAGTAATATTATATTAAACTTTATTATTTACAGAATCTAAGCACATTTAATCCCTTAATCCCTATTTCATCCCTTAGTAATTCAATTTTATTGCTTAAGTTTCAACATGTTTGATACTAATTGTTTATCTATTGTACAATAAACGTGTATTTAGAATAAAGTTAATGTCTGAGACCTTATCGGTTCTTTCACTTAATGTAATATGATATTTGGAAAATTAGAATAAATAAAATAAATTACAGTTGTCAGAAAAAAAATGTGAACTGTATGTTTAGATACGTATGTCTCTGTATCTAACAAAATTGGAAGTATCTTGTTCTTGCACGGAAAACTTTGGTATCGGCTTAGCTCTAGAATTTTTAGTATCCATTCAGACGAAAAATTTAAATAAATTTCTTATAAATGTTTATTACCTATCAGAGATAGACGCAATGTGGAAGGAAATCAAAATCGCATTTGTAAAATAGTGGCCATAAGTTAAACATTTGAAAAATGTACTGGTAATTTATCTCCTTGCGATCTGAACCATTTCAGCTGTAAATTTTTTATTTAGTATACTAGAAAGCTACACTATTATTAGATCGATACTTTCCTTTCAAATTGTATTTGATTAATAAGAACTACTTCATAACTAAATTTTTTGCCCTGTACGTGCACTAAAATCTTTAAGAGGATACGCATCCGATCTGGATTTTAGCTATAAAATATCGTTAATAATATTAACCTGTTATATGACCTACTTTCAGCATTACAGAAATAGATACTGAATATGTTCATTAACATATTTACCTATATAATTCATATCAATAATTTTAATGGCAGTAACAACTGTTGAAGTTACTGATCGTGTTAGCAATTTATATATATTATGTATATACCCATTGTTTCGATTTTCTTAAACTGACTTATAACATGGCGGTAAGGAAATAACATTTCGGGTCTAATATTTAACAATATACGATAAAATTAAATTTAATTGAAAAATTCCTTTAAGGACTAAACGCGCGGCATAAAAAGCTTCCAGTCTATACCGAATCCAACACTATACTAAAATACAAATAAAATATAAAAATTAAACTAAACTTATCTAATATATAATCTATAATTACTCATCATGAGTGCACACACTTACACACTATCTTTCGCTATGGATTACTCCTACACAACAATAGTCAGCTGAAGTTTAATAGCGGGTGGGTTGTTCCGCAATTTCTCGCGCTCTTCGAAGTGGTTACAACGTCTTGGATAGGGGAATAGTAACTATTGACAGCAGTTACTGGGCCCAATGTCGCCGGCACAACCCTCGAAGAACAAGAGCGAGCGTCTCTCTCTCTCTCTCTCTCTCTCTCTCTCTCACACACACACACACACACACACACACACACAAATATATATATTCATATACGTATATACGTATAAATATCATACACGCAAGTTTACTAAGTGATGCGCGGAAGCAAAGAATGAAGGGCATTTCGCAAGATTATGTAACGCGGAATACAATGGACATTTAGACGTGCTGGTCTTTTGCGGTCACGCAGTGACAACGTGCAAAATTTTTCTAAAAATACATCGATCTCAGCAAACGTTCGAAAAAGGGCTATACTTCTGGATCGCTATTATCAATTGTTAGGTTTCTAACTATAGACCGGCTCTTCGCGCTCAGTTCGGTCTCCCATAACTTCATTCATTCAGTATCTCAAGGCTTAAATCATGTACGAACCAAACTTAATTATCCACTGTTCCACGGCTAATTTAAAATTTTTTAATGCACGCACGATTCTTTTTCATTCGTCGGCAAAAGCGCGTATCTCCGAGGCAAATTCTTTAGGTATCGTATATTCATTAAGGAATTCAGATGATTACAAAAATCATTTCTATCGTATGAATCAAATTTATACTTGGCGCTTCGGAAAGACTGATTTTTGATGACGAGGTGTCAAGAATGGATCAAGAAGAAAAGCACGAGTGAAGGAAAAGAAGTAGGAGAAAAGGTTAGTGGAAGATAGAGAACGAGAAAGAATTAGAATTAGAATTATATTTATTAGAGCCTAAGGACTCGTGGTTAGCGAATAATGGATTAATGGTAATTAATTAATAAAACTGTTTTTCTAATAAATTCGGGATCGTAGATATTTGAACTGAAACCATTTTTGTTAAAATGAAATTCATATTACTGTTGGTTCAATTTGATTTTAAATATTCATTTTCACGCAGCCTTGTGAGCCACCTGCGTATCGACAAAATATTTATCCAATAATACATCCTAAGTTTTCCAATCATTATATTGTTACTAGAATTTGTTTTTCTCATACAAGTCATTCTTATTATAAAATGTCAAATAATACGGTAAGCGATAGTCGAAGCCTCAGCGTTGGCGCGCTCAGCAATCTTCATTATAACAGCGGACTGCAGCCGACACTGCTTAACATTCTTGATCGGTGTGGCTTCGTCAGTCCGCAAAGACAACGGCTTAATTTTTTTCCAATTAAAAAATCGTTCGTTTTAATCAACTGTGATAACCACAAGTTATTCAAGCATATTGTTTGAAATAAGAAGGGAAGGCTCCGATTTGTGGACGATGGATTTCATATTGAATAATATAACTGTGATTGACTCCAGTAAAGATGTAGACTTGACACGTGACAGCGTCATGCTTCGATTCATATGACGATTTTATGTCGGTTAATTAGATAGTTATTAATCAAGGTAAAATCTATATCTTGACGTAAACTAATTTTTGACAGCTTAAGAATGACTTTGAGAAATACGTTTAGGAAAATATGTTGAGACTAATGTAGCAAATGTATAGTCAGCAATCAAGAAAACGAAGTTCATTCTCTTGTGTGCACTGCTTTTTCAGTGCACATACGAGAATTAAGACAAATTTCTATGACATAATATAATAATTAAATGAAATCAATATACCATTGCGGTAAACATAAGAACTAAAATAATATTTCGAATAAAATCGAATTTTATGTACAATATATATATATATATATATATATATATATATATATATATATATATATATATATAGTACGAAAAATAAACGTATTCACTACATATATAAATTTTCAATAAATTCAAACCTTGTGACTCCTTATGACTTTTTTGCATGATAAACTATTATGCACTTAATCAAATATCACCTATTTATGTAAATATTTGTTCATCCACTGACAAACCACTACGTCAATGCAGAGAAACTTCAATTAAATCAAATGTAATAATATAATAATAATTTACCTATTGATTTCCTTCACAGCACCGCAAAAATAAATACTACTACATAGTAACACAAAGTAAAGTAACATTTTATTTTTTGATTATATGAGTATAAATTTAAATATCCAAGACGAATTAAACTAACTATTAGTACACAGTTTTTTTATGGCGTCTCGGAATATACTGATGATTTTTTATATCAATGAATGATATACATAATTATACTACAGCATAAATTTAGAATAATATAGATAAGATACCGAATAGATTCACAATTTATAATAAAAATTAAAATAAGCTGAACTTCATTGAAACTATCATATAAATTTGGTTGCTACTCCATTCGTTTTGAAAATTTTCGCGAACTTTTAGAAATTGAAGTAAGACTTTTTCTAAAAATTATTTCGGATAATCGTATTATTGATTTTCTTCGCTATTCAACTATATCTCGAATATTTAACATTCAACTATTCCAATACATAATACACGTATATTTTGTCACGTGAATTATATATTGAATCTGCAAGTTAAAAAGTTTTTATTCTTAACTTAATGCCTATACTCTGCTCCATTTTTGACAATAACGACTGTCATATGTTAATGAATCTAAAAAAATTATTGAAATTTTATCTGACAAAGTAAATCAAAGATTATACATAAAATTATTTTCTTTGCGTTGAAAATGTTGAATTACGTTCCAACAGCAGAATATATGCGTGAAGTTTTACTTTACTTGCCGAATTTGATAAAAAAAAGCACAGTTGATACTCATTGTTTGATTTAAAAGTGTACATCTCAATGTGCTCACCCATATGCTGCAGATATAAGAATGTGTCTAAACTGGCTTGTACATTTCATTTAATTTGATTCCTTGCGCAAGAGCGTCCAGGTCAGCTGGAATTGCTGAAGGTGAATAATAGGAGGAATTCCTCTATAAAGATCAGTATCAAAGGCAATAAGAACTTGCTGGATCATTGAAAGTAACAAGTCAAGCCATTTTCAAGCATCTAAATTAGGGTTCATTAAAAATTTTGAAAAATTGTGTGCCACAGAAGCCGGCGCCTATCACCGAAATTCGTTCATTGATTTTGAAATTTTTTCTTCAGTACCACAAGTAGAAGTCGTTTTTGTATTAAATTGTCGCTGGAGTTAAAGAGCAAAAAATGATGAGCCCAGCCAGATGAAACTAAACCATTGCAGACAAAACGGGAAATACATACTAATCCGTAGGATTTGCTCTACAATGAACTAAAAAAAGGGTAAAATAAACATGCGATAAAAATTCGACGAAACGTTGCTTCACTGATATGCAATTAGGAAAATGTTCAGTCACATATTCATTCTTGTCTGCAAAATTATTTGGAAAACAGCGGACGAGAAATCCTCTCACCCTACCTCCCAGTCCGGCCCCCTTACCAACCTTACCCCTTCTACTTTTTTGGGTTGATGCATAATACTCTCGCCGAAGTACGCTGCATTTTACCTAGAGGTATCCAAAATTGTCTTTTTCTTCGTCGCCTCTAAAGATAATTTTTTTTTTGATGGAATCCACAAATTGTCTAAATTTTGGGAATAGTCTCTAGATGGCGTTCGACAATATTTTGAATAATTGTTCCGTAGACGGAAGTTTAGTTCAACGAATTCGGGTTTGTTTTGTTTAAAGATATCGGGTTCATATGCTCACAAAGAGAACGTGATCGTGATGATCGAGCCCAGCGAATGTACGAGTTCAGTTCTGCGCGATCCTCGGTCGAGTTCGAACGTCTCTGCGTGCATCGCTTACTTTCTTCTATTTTATTTCATTACTACATCAATTATAATAGCTGTTAAAATTTAAATTATCACATTCAATTCATTTTTCATTCCTTTTATATATATATATATATATATATATATATATATATATATATATATATATAATACGATAAATAATTGTTCAATCTAAAATTATTCAATATTCAAAACAAATTCAAGAACCAAGTTCTTGAGGAGGCAGACGGAGGTCTGACTCCCCGGGCCCGGTGTCTAGTGCAACAGCACGGCGTATTTCGGTAGACATTCAAAACATAACACAATATAACAAATCAGTTCACTGTCAATATTACGTGGGGTTTTTATCCCTTTAAGGCTTTTCCCCAACAAGAGCCAATAAAAAAATTCATTCATTGGCTCAATTATTGTGTTTTTATTTCCTCATCCTCGATCCATACGAAATAAGAAAATCTCTCCATGTTTTTTGGTGCCTCCTGTGAGGTCTATTCACGCGTGTGTTTAAATTTATTCGAAACGTCTATGATTATCATCTGCAAGATCAGCAACGAAGATACCTCCAGGGTGTGTGTCATTTACCGATACGATTCGTCAAGCTGAGCTGTCGAAGGAGCTTTACACTTCATTCAATAATGTTAAGTACTTATTCATACATAATTAAATAAAAATATATATATAGTTTAAACGATTTAATTATTATTTATACACTTAATCAAAAATATATCGAGTTGGAATTTGATTTAAATTTAATTAATAAAATTACTAAACATTACATGGAAATTTTTGTTGTTGTTTAACAAGTGTCATTTCATATTAATATTGCACAAGTAATTATTAATTTATATTTTACGGTGTCAGGTTTCATGCTTTACTTTATATCTTTAAGAGATAATTCTCTTACCTCAAAATCGGATAATTGATTATAATTTATTATTATTCAAAATCGTATATTCATTATATGTTATTATCATTATTATAATTATTATATAATTTTAAGATCTCTTCTTTTCCATAAAATAATTAATTATAAGCATAAATTCTTAAATTTATCATTGTTAACTTTAGATTGGTACGTATATTTAATGATAATTTTCCTTTATTAGAATGTAATTTACGTTTGAAAACGAAATATATATAGGAAAGACTTAGTGACGAATCCAAGGCAATAAAACTATACGATTTGTTTTGATTTGCGCTACGCGGTATACAAACGAAACAGATAAGGTATAACACGATCCCTTTGTCCCGCGCGCGTTTCTGATTACTTTCTTTAGTAATATACAAGCCATACTTAGACTTTAAACATTTCATATAATATTTATAAATTTATTATTATTAACAGATTAATTTAAAAATGAGTCGTGTAAAATATATCGCGCAAAAACGTTCGACACTTAAAACACAAATAACGAAGTTAAAAAAAATAGTTGAAGATCGGGAATTAGATACGTGGAACGTAAAAATGCGTTTAAAACATGTCACGGAGTTATTTCATGCTTATGTAGAACTAAACGACGAATTAGCTTTGCTTGATTCAACAAACGAACATCTTAAAGAATTTGATGATCTTCAAGATCGTTTTTACGTGCTCACGGCTCAAATTGAAACAATAGAACAAGCAGCCATACCGGCGAGCGGCGGAAACATAGCTCCCGTAATAGTTGAAAAACATTTACGCCGTCTGAAATTACCGGTAGCAGAACTCCCCAAATTTGATGGCAAAAAAGAAAATTGGCTTACTTTCAGAAATACGTTTATTGCAATGATTGATAAATGTCCAGATCTTTCGAATCTACAAAAATTCATTTATCTAAAGGACTCTTTAAAGGACTGAAGCGCTAAAGAAAATTTCTGTATATGATGTCGGTGCCGAAAACTATGAAAATGCGTGGAAACTTCTCTTAGAGTCTTATGATAAAAAACGAATATTAATAGCAAAACATTTAGACGCCATTATCGACACTCCCATTCAGACGAAGGCCTGTCATAAGGCTTTAACAAAAATAATCGACGATATACGCCAACATCTTAACATGCTGGCTTCATTAGATGTACATCCAGATGAACATATAATAATACGCATTATCGAGCGCGCGTTACCGCCAAAGATCCGCAGTAAATGGGAACAGCATTTATCGCTTGATATTTCTCCGAAACTTGAAGACATATACAAATTTATTTCTGAAGCCGCATTTAGACTTTGTACCATTGAACATGATCCTTCTCATATAAAACACGATCTTAAAACAGATAGTAAACGACGCTATAAAGGCGAGTTACCGGGTTCGAAGGTCAGAAAAAATGAATTCGGAGGTCCTGTATTAGCTACGCAATTATCTAATAAATGCTTTGTTTGTCAAGGGGAATAACATGGTCTATATCGATGTCCAGAATTTTCTAAAATGTCCGTAGCAAAAAGATGGGAAACGATTAGAAAATTTAATATTTGCCGTAATTGCCTTCGAAAGCATAATGGTGTGTGTAGTTTTACGACGCGTTGCAGAATTTGTAATAAATTTCACAATTCTTTATTACACGAAGAGATTTCAGCATCACAAAGAAAAAATCCTAAAAATCTTTCAAATAATTTAAATAAACCGTCGACTTCAAAAATAAATTTAGAAAATAAATGACTAGCTCTGTTTACTCTTGATTCCGGCTGACCGATTCCGTCTCAACTTATGATGAGCGCTGTTATTCGAGTGAAAGATAAACACGGGCGATTTATACAATGCCGCGCGTTATTAGATACGTGCGCTACAACGCACTTTGTTACCGATAATTTAGCAAACAGATTGGGTTTACCGATACACCCATGCTCTCTTTCTGTAGAAGCGATTAATGGCTTAAATACAACGACGAAAGGCATAATGGAATTTTCATTTTACTCAGTACATAGTCAATTCAATAAAAAATTATCGTTTTTAATAATTCCTCAAATAGCAGAAACAATACCAAGTAAAGTTTTTCCGCGTACATTAATTCAATTGCCTGCTAATCTGAAATTAGCCGACCCATTGTTTCATCTACCACAGCAAATCGAGGAATTGATCGGATCCGGGGCCACACTTTCATTGTTGTCAATCGGGCAAATTAATCTGTCTCAAAATAATTGTGATTTGTTTATGCAAAAAACGCAGCTAGGTTGGGTGGTTGTAGACGGAATAGTATCAGGGGACAAGGGCACGGCAACATCTTGTAAAATTATAGAATTGAAAGAGCAAATAGAAAATTTCTGGAAATTAGAAGATACTACTGCAAAAGAATCTATAATTAATGAATTTACAGAATGCGAAACACATTACGTGGAAAATACTATTCGAAATAATAATGGTAAATATATTGTGAGATTACCTTTCCGCACTACTGATAGGGATCTCGGGGACTCACGTGCGATAGCGTTACGTCGTTTTTACAGTCTAAAGAAAAAACTCGATGAAAATTTCGCTTTCAAGGCAGAATACGAACGTGTAATACAAGAATACATTGAATTGGGCCATATGAGTCTAGTTACGGACGAATCGAGAGAAGGTTATTACCTACCGCATCACGCGGTTATAAAAGATGCAAGCGCGACAACTAAAATGCGTGTAGTTTTTGACGCGTCTGCAAAAACGAATAAAGCAATTTCGCTAAATGATACTTTAATGACCGGGCCAACAATACAAGATAAATTATTAGGACATATCCTTAGATTTCGTACGCATAAATACGTTCTCGTGGCCGACAACGAGAAGATGTATAGACAGATTTGGATATATCCCGATGATCGGCGATATCAAAGAATCTTTTGGTACCATAATCACAAATTATGCGTGTTTGAATTAAACACATTAACTTTCGGTGTGTCGGCAGCTCCATTTCTTGCAATACGAACAATTCAACAACTAGCAGATGATGAAAGATCAAGCTTTCCGATCGGCGCGGAAATTTTAAAACGTGATTTATACGTGGATGATATGTTGACTGGGGCTCAAACTTTAGAAAATTTAATAGTAATACGTGATCAAGTAATTGATTTATTAAAACGCGGTGGGTTTAACATTAGGCAGTGGGCCTCAAATCATTCACAAGCCCTTGAAAACTTAAATCAACGTTTAATAGATATCGAATTTTTAAAAGATGAAAATTCTGTAAGAAAAACACTAGGTATCTCATGGAACTCTCATTGCGATGAATTTCTATATTCGGTCAAAAGAATTGACATTCCTAATATCATAACAAAGCGACATATATTATCGGAAATAGCGAAAATATTTGATCCGTTGGGTATGCTCGGACCAGTTTTACTATATGCGAAAATCATTATGCAAGAATGCTGGAGGGCTAAGATTGATTGGAATGAATCGGTTCCAAGTGCCTTGCATACACAATGGATCGAATTTACAGAACAATTAACACTCTTAGATCAACTCTCAATAACTCAATATTTATTGATCGAAAAAGCGAAATATATAGAAATTCATGGGTTTTGTGACGCCAGTAATGTTGGTTATGGGGCGTGCTTATATATAAGGTCTATTGACAATAAAGAAAATATCACGGTACGCTTGTTTTGCGCAAAGGCGCGCGTTGCACCTTTGAAGGATACAACTAATGCACAGACGAAAGATATCACAATTCCGAGGCTCGAATTATGCGGAGCTTTAACACTAGCTCGATTGTATCGCGAAGCTCGAGAAACTTTAAATTTTCAAACTAAAAGGGTAACATTTTGGTCGGACTCAATGATTGTTTTGTGTTGGTTATAAAGGATGCCGAATATGCTAAAGCCATTTGAAGGCAATCGAGTCGCAGAAATACATGACATCTGTAAAAATATTGAATGGCGGCACGTTAGGTCTGAGAATAATCCAGCCGACGCATTGTCACGCGGTCAGCTTCCACAAGCATTTTTACGTAATGAATCGTGGTTTCATGGCCCTGCATGGCTAAATAGATCGGATTTACAGTGGCCCATCGAATTACAAATTACGTTAAAAGATTTACCAAGTTGAAGAAAACACGTTTGTTTAATCACAACTACACATTTTGATACTATATTCATAAAATTCTCCTCTTATTTTCGCCTTCTTCGTGTCCTTGCGTATTGTTTAAGATTTTTAACTACTAATACTTATAAGAACGGTCTTTCAGTACGAGAAATAAATGAAGTAGAATATCGCGTATTAAAGCTTATTCAACAGTCATCTTTTGCGAAAGAATTAAGAAATCTCGAAAGTGGCGAAGAAATTAAAAGTACAAAATTAGCGTCCTTAAGCCCGATTATTGACGAAAATACCCTCTTATCATTATATAACTGACCTAATAATTCGTGAAATTCATGAAAGATATTATCACCCCGGAATACAGACGACATTATATACAATACGGCATAAATTTTGGCCATTAGACGGCAAAAACCAAGTCCGTAAAATAGTACGACGTTGTGTACAATGTACAAGATTTAAGGCTGTTCCGATCAATTATAAAATGTCCAATTTGCCTAAAAGTAGAATAGAAAATGCAACTCCATTTCATCACACAGGCGTGGATTTTTTCGGCCCCATGTTCGTGAAAGAAAAAAAGCATAGAAATCGAGGTCGAATAAAGGTTTATGGTTGCGTATTTATATGTATGGCGATCAAAGCGGTACACATAGAAATCGTAAGTGATTTAACCACCGAAGCTTTTTTAGCAGCACTCAGGCGATTCATCGGACGCAGAGCAATTCCATTACATATACATTCTGATAATGGGTCAAATTTTGTGGGGGCAAAAAATGAATTACGGGATCTATACGCGTTAATTCAGTCGCACGACTTTCAAACTGAAATAAACAATTTTGCTGTAAGTAAAGGGATTTCATGGCATTTCAATCCGCCTCTCTCCCCTCACTTTGGTGGAATATGGGAGGCGGCTGTGAAATATTTTAAACATCATTTTCGCCGGGTCGTCGGCGATCGTTTGTTCACCATCGAAGAGTTAAATACATTTGCAATTGAAATAGAATTAATTTTAAATTCTAGACCACTATGTTCTTTATCCACGGATCCCAATGATCCTTTAGCACTAACCCCATCCCATTTTTTAGTAGGTCGTCCTCTCAATATGCTGCCGGAAAATAATTTTTTGACTGTTCCAGAAAATCGATTAAATTCTTGGAAATTAATCACTAGAGCACGTCAAGATTTTTGGAGACGTTGGCAACTTGAATACTTATCAGAGTTACAAGAACGACACAAATGGACAAAAAACTATTCAGATCTCAAGGCCGACACAGTTGTCATTATAATAGATAAGAGTCAACCTTGCGCTCAGTAGCGGCTTGGACGGATCGTAAAGGATACACCCTGGAGATGACGGCGTTATACGCGTAGCCACGGTCAAAACAGCGCAAGGAATTTTCAAATGAAATGCTAGATTACTTTGTCCGTTATTAAATACGATACAAGATTAAAAAAAAAAATATGTAATTGTAATATTGTAAAGTTTCTATTTGCTATATTTCATGATATTTGTTCACCTTAATGTATCACATTTTTATTATATCTGAGCGTTTATTATTGTATTATTCACATTTATATATTACTTATAACTATATGATAAAAATAGTTCATTAAATAGTTTTTCGTGAAACTCTCAACGGCGGGAGTATGTTCCGTAGACGGAAGTTTAGTTCAATGAATTCGGGTTTGTTTTGTTTAAAGATATCGGATTAATATGCTCACAAAGAGAACGTGATCGTGATGATCGAGCCCAGCGAATGTACGCGTTCAGTTCTGCGCGATCCTCGGTCGAGTTCGAACGTCTCTGCGTGCATCGCTTACTTTCTTCTATTTTATTTCATTACTACATCAATTATAATAGCTGTTAAAATTTAAATTATCACATTCAATTCATTTTTCATTCATATATATATATATATATATATATATATATATATATAATACGATAAATAATTGTTCAATCTAAAATTATTCAATAATTCAAAACAAATTCAAGAACCAAGTTCTTGAGGAGGCAGACGGAGGTCTGACTCCCCGGGCCCGGTGTCTAGTGCAACAGCACGGCGTATTTCGGTAGACATTCAAAACATAACACAATATAACAAATCAGTTCACTGTCAATATTACGTGGGGTTTTTATCCCTTTAAGGCTTTTCCCCAACAAGAGCCAATAAAAAAATTCATTCATTGGCTCAATTATTCTGTTTTTATTTCCTCATGCTCGATCCATACGAAATAAGAAAATCTCTCCATGTTGGCGAGATTTTCAACGCAACAATAATGTACTATTTCTCTTGGTGTTGAAATATTAAGTATTTCATTCATAAACATTAATATATTCAATATTCAAGTTTTTTAATAAAAAATTTCAATGTGTTCAAATTTTTTCTTTTTTATTGAAATTTTTATCGAAAATATTATTTATTTTTTCTAATATGAGCAATTATTTCACATATTAATAGATATACTGTAGGTGGAAATCATTGGTAAAACGCTCTCTGTATAGAGAAAAACTATGATGATGATTTTTTAAATATGCATCATCTGGTATTATGCAAACGTTTATTTATAAAAATATCAGGTATGTGAATAAGTCTTTCCCGTTTTTTTTCAAATTTTGAGCCTTTATTGTGAAAAAATGGTTACAAATGAATTATTGAAAGCATTGGCCATCGCTAGCTACAACTTTTTCCCATCTTTCTGGCAACATACGAATCCCGTTGCGAAAAAATTCGACCGGTTTGGCCTCTATCCAGTCATCCACCCATTTTTTGGCTTCCTCGTAGGAATGGAAGTGCTGGTCAGCCAGGCCATGCGTCATCGATCTGAAGAGATGGTAATCAGACGGAGCAACGTCTGGACTATACGGCGGGTGGGGTAGGACTTCCCATTTGAGCGTTTCTAAGTATGTTTTCACCGGCGGTGCAACATGTGGGCGAGCATTGTCATGTTGCAAAATAACTTTGTCGTGCCTGTCGGAGTATTGTGGCCGTTTTTCTCGCAGTGCGTGGCTCAAACGCATCAATTGTCGTCGATAGACCTCACCTGTGATCCTTTCATTCGGTTTCAGAAGCTCATAGTAAAACACACCTAGCTGGTCCCACCATACACAGAGCATCAGCTTGGCGCCATGAATATTTGGCTTGGCCGTCGATGATGATGCATGGCCGGGTAGTCCCCATGATTTTCTTCGCTTCGGATTATCGTAACGTATCCACTTTTTATCGCCAGTCACGATACGATGCAGAAAACCCTTTCTTTTATGTCGCTGAAGCAGCTGTTCGCAAGTGAAAAAACGCCGTTCGACGTCTCTCAGCTTCAGTTCGTACGGCACCCAATTTCCTTGCTTTTGGATCATTCCCATGGCTTTCAAACGCTTGGAAATGGTTGTTCGGTCAACTCCCAATGCTTCAGCAAGTTCTTCTTGCGTTTGACAAGAATCTTCATCAAGCAAAGTCGCCAATTCTCGATCTTCAAAGATTTGCGGCCGCCCGGAACACTCCTTGTCTTCCACGTCGAAATCACCGCTTTTGAAGCGTCGAAACCATCCGCGAACACTTGAATCATCGACACAACCTTCTCCATAAGCCTCCTGAAGCAATCGATGCGTCTCGGCAGCAGATTTCTTCAAATTGAACCAATAAAGTGAAACTTCCCGCAAATGACGTCGACTCGGCTCAAATTTCGACATTTTCACGATATCAAAAATTTATGATGCGAAAAAATTTTAACTAATGTGTTAGTATGGAATTGTTGACATATGAATAAGCTTTGATTATGACATATGTAACCATTGAATACTCGCACAGTATTGGTGGCGCCATCTCTTACAAAAAACGGGAAAGACTTATTCACACTCCTAATAGTTAAATTTAAATAGTTAACAAAACACATTTAACACTGACCTAATGTTTAGCATGCTTATTTGATTTAGTAAAAGTATTAATCCATAAAAGTTCTCAAAATGAGAAAAAGTATTATATATAATAAAGTTCAATTCTAAAACTTAAAAATTTCATGAAGTATACAAAAAGTAAAAACAGTAAATGCTCCAACCTGTAATTGTTCATTAGTGAGAGTAACAAAACAATTCAAATGCCGCATGACCGTAACTCCAGACATGAAAAAATATTGCATTAATATCTTCCGATCTCTTCAACAAGCGAGAGATAGAGATTCACTGCATTGTTCTAAAATTCACAACGTCAAGTATGCAAATTTATTGATTAGATAAATAAATGCTTTCCAGCACAATAGACTCATTATAAAATATTAATTTGTTAAAATTCGATGTAAAAATAAATAAAAACAGTTAATTTTCCTTTTATTTCCATTTATATCATACAGCAATACAGATAAAATAACTCATGCTTCAACTCTTAAGATATCCGCATAAACAGCATCTTCGCTATAATCACACCTCTGCAAACCATATGTTTCGCAATCCTTTATTATCATAGTATCTTTATCAAAGCACAGTTCTACCTCGTATAAATATTGCAGTCCAGTGGCCTAAAAAATAGGAATTACAATATCAACTGAAATGAGCTTTTTGTAAAATGATCATCATTACCTTATGTCCTCAGGCATCTCATACGAATTTGACTTAAGAAGCTGTTGGTTAACGAATCGTAAAGATAATTTACGGGATAACTGCTACCTGGCTTTACTCCCAGCAAATCTAGAGTTATTCCTACGTTGTAGTCAGTTGTCAGTTGTAATAGTTGGTTAAAGTATTTCGGTATATTCTCAAGGCTTGGGATATTTGTACAACAAGATCCATGCTTGTTCCACTGCAACGCCCAAAGATCACTCGACGTTTTAATTAGCGAAAAAGAAGGCCACTCCTTTTCCAATCTTTTCAAAAGAAATTCATCAATTGAATTGATATCAAATGTATTATTCTTACAATCTTTCGGCGAAGTCCCATTAAATTTATGAGGCCAAAATCTGTGAGTCATCCAGCGATCTGGCCTTTGTAGTCTCTTAGAAGCAGCTTCACTTATTCGTGCACTCTGACTGTTGGTATTAGTTGTCGGCCAATTTGCTTGTACTTCAAAGAAGATAGTTACTGGCGATGCTTGAACCAAAACTAACTCATGGAAATCGCCAATCTGTCTGTAAATGAATTATATGTATTTGCATTTGATATTTATGCTGTTTCGAACAAATAGTCAATAACTTGTCAATTATAAAAATAATGAGTAAATAACTTTGAATTTAGAATAAACATGGTTTTCATAAACCAAAACATTTATAGCTCGATCGTCTAATACTAAATACTAACTAAATCAAATGTTAACATTAAAATAAACAACAATAAAATTTAATAGTTGACTAACCAAATATATACTATTATTAAATATTAGCTTTATTTAAACATGAAGACTAGAAAGATAATTATTGCATCCTTCTTTTCCTTTAATTTTTCTAAAACATTTACACGTGTGCAATAGTAATAATACAACTGTAACTCTCTGACTACGAATGTGCATCGATACAAATTGGAGAAGCAAGCGGAAAGGAAACCTCCATCTTATCCAACCTATATGTTTTTCAAATTAATTTGTAAAAATAATGCTATTATGCGGTTGAATTTTAAATAATAAAATAAGATAAATAACAATAATAATAATAATAATAATAATAATAATAATAATAATACTCTTATTAAATTGATAAGGATGAGTAAATGATTACTTTAAATAATAATGATACATAATTTTAAAAAATGTAATTTGAAAAAACGTAATAGTATGCTTCGAATGCAATCCTTGAAATTTGAAATTTAAATTTAAATTACGCGCAATAAATATAATTTTAAGATGTGAAAACTTAGGCAACGTGTTTTTAAAGTATAGTAAACAACTTGATTATTATGTGCCGTATTTCGAAAATTTAAAATTAATAAGCATTTATTATAATGTATTTCCTACATCTATTGTTAGGATATGTCCCGGTTACTTAATGAACCAATTTTATAATCTTCTTCACTAAAAGTGAAGAAATAAAATGCTTGTGTTCAACACGCCATGCCCGAAAGATTATTATATGCGGGGTACAGGCCGTTATGACTATCGTATAGACTGCCATGCGGTCTTTACGGTCGCGTAGGGACTTAGCCGCACATCTGCCGAATGTTGATGGGTCCCACGCTTTGTCTACTCTGGCGAAAGTTCTCCCTTCAACTATAGGGCTATCCCATAAAATAAACGGGCTATGCTCTCTAAATTAGCGTCGAAAGAATCTTCCCTCTAGTTTTTGAGGAAATAACGCTTGTCCGCGCGGAGAAGACAGCACTCTGCATCTAGCGTTCATACAGGAAGGTATATCCTTGGAAATATACATCCTCGAAGTAAATATCGAAGTATATATCCTTTGAAACCCGCTTTAGACGTGAAAACTGGTATCTTAGTTTATTCGGAAACTCTTGCGCGCGTATGCCGTGTAAAGCAGTGACGCCAGTGTCAATAATTTGTGTGTGGTGTGCGAGGCGTGTGAATTTGGCGCTCCCGTGGACAGGACATTGAGGTTCTGTAGAGATTCGCATATTGCGAATCCCATATTGCATATTGCGAATCCCTGCCGGAGCACTCAGGCCCGGCTGCTGCTGCTATTGACGAGGACTTCCCCGTGCCCAAGACGTTAGGGTCGGTGCGCAGCGTAAGGAGGAACTGCGGAGGTTCCTCTTTCACGTCAGACCTCACCTCTAAGATTAACGATGGGAGCGCCAACCCTCAGAGTGATTGAATGGTAGGAGAGAGAGAGAGAGAGAGAGAGAGAGAGAGAGAGAGAGAGAGAGTGAGCGAGTGAGAGAGCGCGTTCATATTGTGTGTAAAAAGTGACCTTTTGCCCCGCGTATCTGTTATAGTAATTTTCGGTTGTTTTATATTATATATAGATTTATAGTGCATTTGGCACACTTCAATATTGTTCTACATTTTCATTGTTATAAAGTTTCATTGGCTTTTTCCTCCACTCACCGAGTGGAGGTTTTTTATGCCAGGTTTCGCGATAATAAATAAATAGTTGTAGTTGAATATGAATGAGTTATTTATTCCTCACCCTCGAACATACCCTTCACTTTTAAGGTAGGTTACACAAAATCTATATATTTAAAAATTATTAGAATATTAGTTAACATTCTTTGGTGCCCCGGGTGAGGAAGGTGTGTTCGAGTAGAGACGAATAATCAAGTGTCTTATTTCTATTATTTTCATCGACTCAAAAAGTCACTTGGCAATTGGTCATTAGTATAAACCACGCTCGTAGCGTACATAAAAGTTTGTGTATCTAACAATATTAATTGTACTGTGTGTGAGTGTATTCTGGAAATGCTAAGATTAATTGAATGCGTTTTATTCAGATAAATTTAGATTCAATTATTGATTTTAATTAAAATTCAAAACATTTGTATTCATTAGTATAGGCTATATTTTAATATTATAATCTTCATTTCTCTTACGCTCGCGTGAAATCTATTACTATTTAGCTTGTTAAGCTAGGATTAAAATAACAGTCAACATGCGTCCAGCTGCTCTTAAAAAACTAGTAGGCTTGCAGAATGTGCGATTGGCCGAGACCGATCTAATGAATACGCAAATCAAAGAAAAACCACGTGAAGCGTTAAATGTGTTATGGTGACATTGCGAGTCGATGCTGTACGCAAAATTTGGAGTGAAGCCCGCGCAACGCATGCAGAAATAATTGCGGATGATGAAGCGGTGGCTGACAATTATATACTAAACGACGTGTTTGCTAAGCTCCAGGCATCGTACGAGGATGCATTAGATTTTTTGCTGACTCTAGAAGCTACATTTAAAAGGGACGATAGAGCAGATAGACGCGATGGAAATATACAGGATCTCAATCCTCGTCCAGCTAAATTCCCTAAATTGGACCTACCTCATTTCTCCGAGAAATATGAGGATTGGGATAGTTTTTACGATGTTTTTATGTTGCTCGTTCACAACGTCCCACGCATCGAGGACTCAACCAAATTGCACTACCTTAAATCATGCCTTAAGGGTCCAGCGGCAGATCTGGTAAAAGATGTTGCAACTACAAGCGTAAACTACGCTTCCACGTGGTAGGCGCTGAAGGCCCGCTTCTACAATCCTCGTATCACGGTTTCAAATCACATAAATTTATTGCTTAATCTACCATATTTAAAACGTGAGTCAGCAACGGAATTGCGAACCTTTACGGATGAGGCTCAGCGCATTGTTCGAGCTCTAATGAACATGAAAATGCCTGTAGAACACTGCGATATCTGGCTAGTGCATATCATAAGTGCACGATTAGATACTGAATCCCGTAAGCTTTGGGAATCGGAATTAAGTTCTAAAGATCGAACGCCGAGTTCCAGTGTGCAATCTGACAATGCTGCGCATCAAAAGTATTTTCCGACGTTCACTGAATTGTCTAACTTTTTAGAAAAGAGAGCGTACGCCCTGAGCATGATACTTTACAGTGCCGACAATAAAGGAGAGAAAAAATCCTTTACGGATGGCAATAAACCAGTTACTGCTCCACGGAAGATATTGTACGCTAATTCACGATCATCCTATAAGAATGAGGCTCCGAAATGTGCACTGTGTTTAAAGGTACATACCTTGGGTAAATGTCCAGAGTTTATTGTAAAATCGCCGTATGATCGACGCGAGGACATCCGTCGATTACGCCTCTGTTATAACTGTCTCGGCCTCCATAAATTTAGAGAATGTCCTTCAGCCAGCCGCTGTATTACATGCAGAGGGAAACATCACTCTCTCATTCATTTTACCAATAAGGTTCCAATGCAGGGAAGTACTGCAGCAGATGAGAGAGCTTCAGACGGTAAGAGCCCCCCCCCCCGCCGCAGGTATAAATACTCATACTGCTAAGGTGAGCGTACCTGAACAAACGGTCGTCCTCGCTTCTGCGCAGGTCACAATAATTGGGCCGCAAGGGACACGCACACGGATCCGTGCGCTATTAGATCAGGGATCAGAGGGATCCTTGGTGACTGAAGCGACCGCCCGTTTATTAGGGCTCCCAAGAAAGCGGGTAAAAATCCCTCTAACGGTCGTAGGAGGTGCCACCGCTGCATTCTCGTACGGAAGAACTAATTTTTCAGTGCAATCTATAATAGACCCGATGTTTAATATTAATGTCGAAGCGCTCATTCTGCTTCGCCTCACATCCCGGTTAACTTCGCGCGATTTAATAGACATAAATTTCGATCAATTTAAAGAATTAGCTTTAGCTGATCCACAATTCTACATATCGGAATCCGTTGATATTATTCTAGGAGCCGATCTATATGGTCAATTGCTTCGCCCTGGGTTGCAATATTTAAAAGGCTCGCAATTAATTGCACAGAACACTGCATTAGGCTGGATCCTTTCTGGGACTGTTGGAAACCGTCGTGTACGGCGGGCGGGGCAAACAGCCGAGACGTCGATATACACGTTATAGAATGCGCCTCGGGATAATTTGCAAGAATACTTGAAACGGCTTTGGGTGCTCGAGGAACTACCAAACAGTAGGCATTACTTGACTCCGGAAGAGGAGGCTTGTGAAAAGTTTTTTAATGATACGCACGTGCGTTACGTGAAAGGTCGATATGTGGTTTGTCTACCTGTAAAGCCGCAGCTCCCCGATGTCGGAGCTGAGACCCGTCGAATAGCCCTTGGTTCTCTTCGTTCTATACATCGTCGCTTTCGGCAAGACCCTCTATTAGAATGTGCGTACAGAGAATTTATGTCCCTATATGAGGAACTCGGACACATGACGCGCATTACCGATTCAGAGCGTACTAATACTAGGGTCTGGTATCTCCCTCATCATGCGGTAATAAATGCGTCAAAAATTCGGGTGGTGTTTGATGCGTCGCGGCGCACGCGCGAGAGTCATTGTTTAAATGACTATTTAATGACGGGGCCTGCCCTTCAGCGTGATATTTCTTTAGTATTATTCAATTGGAGACGATACAGATTTGTGTTTAATGCCGACATTTTAAGATGTTTCGGCAAATACGCGTAGACCCGGCCGATCAAGATCTGTAGCGTATTTTATGGTCGCCGAATGAACAAGAAGCACCCGTCGAATATCGACTTAATAGTGTAACGTATGGAACAGCCTGTTTGCCGTATTTATCCATATGCACCTTAAAACAATTAACACAGATTGAAGGTAATCGATTTCCGCTGGGTGCGCACTGTTTAGAAAATGAAACATACGTGGACGATACTTTTGCTGGCGCGGACGACCTTCTGACCGCCATTCACAAACGAAGCGAACTTATTGAAATCTTGTCATCAGCCGGTATTAAACTCGACAAGTGGGCTGTAAATCACCCCGATATTTTTCCGTCAAATCAAGAGCAAAACAAAATTTTAATATCAAAGGAAATTGAAAGAGAAGATGCCGTCAAAACGTTAGGTGTACACTGGAATTCCACTGAAGACGTATTCAGGTTCAGTACACAGAATATTGATAGTGATTTTGATACTTTAACAAAAAGAAAGGTTCTGTCGAATATTTCGCGACTCTTTGATCCGTTAGGATGGCGGTCTCCAATCACAATCGCGGCGAAGGTATTCATGCAAGATTTATGGATCGGTAGAAGTAGTTGGGACTCCCACTTATCTGAAAATATGCGTTAACCATGGCGCCATTATTGTGATTCATTTTCGATGCTTCCAAGCTTAACAATCGACCGATGATTAGGCACGTCGGGAGATAGCATGTGTGAAATTCACGGTTTCTCCGACGCATCGTCGCGTGCTTATGCAGCAGCCGTATATGTTCGGGTCCAAGATAATAAACAAACCTGTAGTTTGTTTCATTGTTAGCAGCGAAAACCAAGGTCAGTCCAGTAAAGACGATTAGCATTCCTAATCTGGAGCTATGTGGTGCCACCTTATAAAAAGTGAACTGTATGTTTAGATACGTATGTCTCTGTATCTAACAAAATTGAACGTATCTTGTTCTTGCACGGAAAACTTTGGTATCGGCCTAGCTCTAGAATTTTTAGTACCTATTCAGACGAAAAATTTAAATAAATTTCTTATAAATGTTTATTACCTATCAGAGATAGACGCAATGTGGAAGGAAATCAAAATCGCATTTGTAAAATAGTGGCCATAAGTTAAACATTTGAAAAATGTACTGGTAATTTATCTCCTTGCGATCTGAACCATTTCAGCTGTAAATTTGTTATTTAGTATACTACAAAGCTATACTTTTATTAGATCGACACTTTTCTTTCAAATTGTATTTGATGAATAAAAACTACTTCTATCTCATATATAATCTATAATTACTCATAATGAGTGCACACACACTATCTTTCGCTATGGATTACTCGTACACAATAATAGTCAGCTAAAGTTTAATAGGGGGTGGATTGTTCCGCAATTTCTCGTGCTCTTCGAAGTGGTTACAACGTCTTGGATAGGGGAATAGTAACTACTGACGGCAGTCACTGGGTACAATGCCGCCGGCACAACCCTCGAAGAAAAAGACCGGCTCTTCGCGCTCAGTTCGGTCTCTCAGAACTTCATTCATTCAGTATCTCGAGGTTTAAATCATGTACCAATCAAACTTAATTATTCACTGTTCCACGGCTAATTTAAAATTTTTTATACATGCACGATTCTTTTTCATTCGTTGGTAAAAGCGCGTATCTCCAAAGCACATTCTTTCTTTAGGTATCGTATATTCATTAAGGAATTCAGATGATTACAAAAATCATTTCTATCGTATGAATCAAATTTATACTTGGCGCTTCGGAAAGACTGATTTCTGATGACGAGGTGTCAAGAATGGATCAAGAAGAAAAGCACGAGTGAAGGAAAAGAAGTAGGAGAAAAGGTTAGTGGAAAATTGAGAACGAGAAAGAATTAGAATTAGAATTATATTTATTAGAGCCTAAGGACTCGTGGTTAGCAAATAATGGATTAATGGTAATTAATTAATAAAACTGTTTTTCTAATAAATTCGGAATCGTAGATATTTGAACTGAAACTATTTTTGTTAAAATGAAATTCATATTACTGTTGGTTCAATTTGATTTTAAATATTCATTTTCACGCAGCCTTGTGAGCCACCTGCGTATCGACAAAATATTTATCCAATAATACATCCTAAGTTTTCCAATCATTATATTGTTACTAGAATTTGTTTTTCTCATACAAGTCATTCTTATTATAAAATGTTAAATAATACGGTAAGCGATAGTCGAAGCCTCAGCGTCGGCGCGCTCAGCAATCTTCATTATAACAGCGGACTGCAGCCGACACTGCTTAACATTCTTGATCGGTGTGGCTTCGTCAGTCCGCAAAGACAACGGCTTAATTTTTTTCCAATTAAAAAATCGTTCGTTTTAACCAACTGTGATAACCACAAGTTATTCAAGCATATTGTTTGAAATAAGAAGGGAAGGCTCCGGTTTGTGGACGATGGATTTCATATTGAATAATATAACTGTGATTGACTCCAGTAAAGATGTAGACTTGACACGTGACAGCGTCATGCTTCGATTCATATGACAATTTTATGTCGGTTAATTAGATAGTTATTAATCAAGGTAAAATCTATATCTTGACGTAAACTAATTTTTGACAGCTTAAGAATGACTTTGAGAAATACGTTTAGGAAAATATGTTGAGACTAATGTAGCAAATGTATAGTCAGCAATCAAGAAAACGAAGTTCATTCTCTTGTGTGCACTGCTTTTTCAGTGCACATACGAGAATTAAGACAAATTTCTATGACATAATATAATAATTAAATGAAATCAATATACCACTGCGGTAAACATAAGAACTAAAATAATATTTCGAATAAAATCGAATTTTATGTACAATATATATATATAGTACGAAAAATAAACGTATTCACTACATATATAAATTTTCAATAAATTCAAACCTTGTGACTCCTTATGACTTTTTTGCATGATAAACTATTATGCACTTAATCGAATATCACCTATTTATGTAAATATTTGTTCATCCACTGACAAACCACTACGTCAATGCAGAGAAACTTCAATTAAATCAAATGTAATAATATAATAATAATTTACCTATTGATTTCCTTCACAGCACCGCAAAAATAAATACTACTACATAGTAACACAAAGTAAAGTAACATTTTATTTTTTGATTATATGAGTATAAATTTAAATATCCAAGACGAATTAAACTAACTATTAGTACACAGTTTTTTTATGGCGTCTCGGAATATACTGATGATTTTTTATATCAATGAATGATATACATAATTATACTACAGCATAAATTTAGAATAATATAGATAAGATACCGAATAGATTCACAATTAATAATAAAAATTAAAATAAGCTGAACTTCGTTGAAACTATCATATAAATTTGGGTGCTACTCCATTCGTTTTGAAAATTTTCGCGAACTTTTAGAAATTGAAGTAAGACTTTTTCTAAAAATTATTTCGGATAATCGTATTATTGATTTTCTTCGCTATTCAACTATATCTCGAATATTTAACATTCAACTATTCCAATACATAATACACGTATATTTTGTCACGTGAATTATATATTGAATCTGCAAGTTAAAAAGTTTCTATTCTTAATTTAATGCCTATACTCTGCTCCATTTTTGACAATAACGACTGTCATATGCCGAATTTGATAAAAAAAAGCACAGTTGATACTCATTGTTTGATTTAAAAGTGTACATCTCAATGTGCTCACCCATATGCTGCAGATATAAGAATGTGTCTAAACTGGCTTGTACATTTCATTTAATTTGATTCCTTGCGCAAGAGCGTCCAGGTCAGCTGGAATTGCTGAAGGTGAATAATAGGAGGAATTCCTCTATAAAGATCAGTATCAAAGGCAATAAGAACTTGCTGCATCATTGAAAGTAACAAGTCAAGCCATTTTCAAGCATCTAAATTAGGGTTCATTAAAAATTTTGAAAAATTGTGTGCCACAGAAGCCGGCGCCTATCACCGAAATTCGTTCATTGATTTTGGAATTTTTTCTTCAGTACCACAAGTAGAAGTCGTTTTTGTATTAAATTGTCGCTGGAGTTAAAGAGCAAAAAATGATGAGCCCAGCCAGATGAAACTAAACCATTGCAGACAAAACGGGAAATACATACTAATCCGTAGGATTTGCTCAACAATGAACTAAAAAAAGGGTAAAATAAACATGCGATAAAAATTCGACGAAACGTTGCTTCACTGATATGCAATTAGGAAAATGTTCAGTCACATATTCATTCTTGTCTGCAAAATTATTTGGAAAACAGCGGACGAGAAATCCTCTCACCCTACCTCCCAGTCCGGCCCCCTTACCAACCTTACCCCTTCTACTTTTTTGGGTTGATGCATAATACTCTCGCCGAAGTACGCTGCATTTTACCTAGAGGTATCCAAAATTGTCTTTTTCTTCGTCGCCTCTAAAGATAATTTTTTTTTTGATGGAATCCACAAATTGTCTAAATTTTGGGAATAGTCTCTAGATGGCGTTCGACAATATATTGAATAATGTATTATTTCTCTTGGTGTTGAAATATTAAGTATTTCATTCATAAACATTAATATATTCAATATTCAAGTTTTTTAATAAAAAATTTCAATGTGTTCAAAATTTTTCTTTTTTATTGAAATTTTTATCGAAAATATTATTTATTTTTTCTAATATGAGCAATTATTTCACATATTAATAGATATACTGTAGGTGGAAATCATTGGTAAAACGCTCTCTGTATAGAGAAAAACTATGATGTAGATTTTTTAAATATGCATCATCTGGTATTATGCAAACGTTTATTTATAAAAATAGTTAAATTTAAAGAGTTAAAAAAACACATTTAACATTGACCTAATGTTTAGCATGTTTATTTGATTTAGTGAAACTATTAATCCATAAAAGTTCTCAAAATGAGAAAAAGTATTATTATATTAATTGATTCTCTTACGATACGTCGTAAATCTTTCGAAAGCAGAAAGCAGACTGCGCTAATAATTTGGGATTATTTTTCAATACGATTTTGTCAATCATCTTGAGAATAGAATCAAAGTTTATTTCTAAAACTTAAAAATTGTATGAAGAATACAAAAAGTAAAAACAGTACATCCTCCAGCCTGTAATTGTTCATTAGTCAGAGTAACAAAACAATTCAAATGCCGCATGACCGTAACTCCAGACATGAAAAAATATTGCATTATTATCTTCCAATCCCTTCAACAGGAAGGAGATAGAGATGCATTGTTTTACAATTCACAACGTCAAGTATGCAAATTTATTTATTAGATAAATAAATGCTTTCCAGCACAATAGACTCATTATAAAATATTCATTTGTTAAAATTCGATGTAAATTTTTATAAAAACAGTTTATTTCTCTTTAAATTCCAAGTATAGCAATAGAAATTAAATAACTTATGCTTAAAAACTTAAGATATCCGCATAAATAGCAGAATCACCAGAATCGCACCCATCCAAGCCATATCTCTGGCAATCCTGTATTATCATACTATCTTTATCAAAGCACATTTCTATCTCGTATAAATATTGCAGTCCAGTGGCCTAAAAAATAGGAATTACAATATCAACTGAAATGAGCTTTTTGTAAAATGATCATCATTACCTTATCCACGAAGCATATCAAGCGAATTTGACTTAAGAAGCTGTTGGTTAACAAATCGTAAAGATAATTTAAAAAATAACTACGACCCGGCTTAACTCCCAGCAAATCTAGAGTTATTCCTACGTTGTAGTCAGTTGTCAGTTGTAATATTTGGTTAAAGTATTTCGGTATATTCTCAAGGCTTGGGATATTTGTACAACAAGATCCATGCTTGTTCCACTCAAACGCCCAAAGGTCACTCGACGTTTTAATTGGCGAAAAAGAAGGCCACTCCTTTTCCAATCTTTTCAAAAGAAATTCATCAATTGAATTGATATCAAATGTATTATTCTTACAAGCTTTCGGCGACGTCCTATTAAATTTATGAGGCCAAAATCTGTGAGCCATCCAGCGATCTGGCCTTTGTAGTCTCTTAGAAGCAGCTTCACTTATTCGTGCACTCCGACTGTTGGTATTAGTTGTCGGCCATATTGCTTGTACTTTAAAAAAGATAGTTACAGGTGATGCTTGAACCAAAACTAACTCATGGAAATCGCCAACCTGTCTGTAAAGTAATTATGTGTATTTGCATTTGATATTTATGCTTTTTCGAACAAATAGTCAATAACTTGTCAATTATAAAAATAATGAGTAAATAACTTTGAATTTAGAATAAACATGGTTTTCATAAACCAAAACATTTATAGCTCGATCGTCTAAGACTATATACTAATTAAATCAAATGCTAACATTAAAATAAACAACAATAAAATTTAGTAGTTTACTAACCAAATATACTATAATTAAATATTAGCTTTATTTAAACATGAAGACTAGAAAAATAATTATTGCATTCTTCTTTTCCTTTAATTTTTCTAAATCATTTGCACGTATGCAATAGTAATAATACAACTGTAACTCTTTGACTAAGAATGTGCATCGATACAAATTGGAAAAGGAAGAGGAAAGGGAACCTTCGTCTTATCCAATTTATATGTTTTTCAAATTAATTTGTAAAAATAATGCTATTATGCGGTTGAATTTTAAATAATAAAATAAGATAAATAATAATAATAATAATAATAATAATAATAATAATAATAATAATAATAACAGCCGAGGCCACCGGAATGTAGGAGGGCTTCAGTATTGGGGAGATTCAGGACGCTGAACCGTCATCTCCAACAAGTGATCCTCCTGACCATCATAAATATAAAACATTTAACACAAATTAATAATATAATCACGAAAGGTGATAAAAAAATTATGATATAATCATGAAAGGTGATAAAAAAATCGACTCGCATTGTAATTTGAAAAAACATAATATTATGCTTCGAATACAATCCTTAAAATTTGAAATTTAAATTTAAATTACGCGCAATAAATATAATTTTAAGATGTGAAAACTTAGGCAACGTGTTTTTAAAGTATAGTAAACAACTTGATTATTATGTGCCGTATTTCGAAAATTTGAAATTAATAAGCATTTATTATAATGTATTTCCTACATCCATTGTTAGGAAATGTCCCGGTTACTTAATGAACCAATTTTATAATCTTGGTGTACATATGTAAAATATTAAAACAGTACTGAAAAAATAAAGTTTAAGAATTAACATAAATTAATTTAACCTATCAAGATCTATTACTTCTTATAGAAAAAGTTTTGTTACTAACAATTTACTATTCCGACTGTTTTAATGCGACTGAGATAAGGAAGGCTATAAAATAGTGTTATTAATTTATAAAAACCTATCTTAAAAAATCCAAATTATTAGCCATATTAATGGGTGGAATAAAGTAGTATATCATAAATTTAATAGTGACATAGTCAATGCGTTATTTCTAAAAAAATAAATGAAATACCCAGAATATCTTAAATTTTGTATACAGATATCTGAAAATATTTATATTATATCTAATACAGATTATAAGCAAATACAACAGACATTGATTCCGCCAGAAGACCAGAAGTATAATGCACTTAACTAGTTAATATGTCAATCGATTTCGATTTACTAGAAAGGTAGATCGATTTTGTAATATTTGGAAAAATTAAAAATGACTATATTTTCTAGTGATGTAAGAGAGAGGATTTAAGCACATTGGCATTTTGGAAAAAAAACTTTTCACAATATCCATAACCTTTGTATTCGCATTCTTGTGCTCCTAGATGTGTACATCCATACATAGAGTCTATATTCAATCCATATACTTCATATAGAGAAATAAGACCAGTAGGAATAGTGGTATACAAAAAAACCCTATAGAGAGAAATAATTCCAATAGTTAGCTCATAATCAAATGAATGAAGCCTGAAAATTGAAATCAGTTTTATTTCTGAAGATTGGTCTTGAAGTAGGTGAATCTGAAGATTCTTCATTTGTACCATCTACTAAAGAGTCTAATTGATAAAAACACTATGTTGTTAATATATATAAAAAATATAAAGCATATGAACAGTATAAAGTCAAAACTGTACAATTTTGCATCTATTTTCATGTTATTATATAATTTTTTATCTATTATAAGCCTTTTTGATATGAAAAAACATATTTTCAAAAAATATGCTCATCAGTGTATTTGTAAAAAAACCGCATATATTTACAGGATCGTTTTTATTGTTTTCTCTAATATAATATAAAAAAGTCTTCGACATTTATTGAAGCTATTGCTGAGGGGGGAATCTAAGTTTCTTACATTCCATCTGAAGTTAATTTTTTTTCAATAGTAGTTCAACCAATTTCTGTATTTCAGTCAATACAATCTTTTAAGATATCAACAGTATCTTTAAATTATTATAATGAAATAGTATATTTAAATTCTTTTAATTAGAATGAATATATATATATATATATATATATATATATATATATATATATTGAGTCCATGTGCCGTTGATCGCAAATAAACTTTTATCCATAGGAACGATAAGATAAAATAATGATATTTAATCCCTTAATAATATTTTTATTTTTTAAGTTTCGACATGTTTGATACTAATTGTTGATCTATTGTACAATAAAACTACATTTAAAATAAAGTTAATCTCTGAGACCTTATCAGTTATTGCACATAACGTAATGTGCTTAGAATAGAAATTAGAATAGTTCAAATAAAGTACAATTGTTAGAAGAAAAATCTGAATTATATATTTCTATACTCATATTTCTGAATTGTATGTCGCTGTACCTAACAAAATTGAATGTATCTTGTTCTTGCACGGAAAACTTTGATATTGGCTTAGCTCTAGAACTTTTAGTCTGCATTCAGACTGGCAATTGAGATGAATTTCCTACAAATCTTTATTCCCTATCGGATATAGAAACAATATGGAAGGAAATGAAAATCACCTTTGTAAAGCAATGGTTGTAAGAAAATTTTTTTGAAATGTGTATTGGTATTTTCGCTCCTTGAGATCTGAACCACTTCATTTATAAATTCGGTATTCAGTATACGACAAAGCTACACTTTTATTAGATCGATACATACCCTATTTATTTTATATATAGAAAACTGTTTCATAACTAATTTTTTTGCCGCGTATGCGCACTAGTATTTTAAATGGGATACGTATCCGATGTGCATTTTAGTATAAAGTATCGTAGGTAATATTTACCTGTTATGTGATCTACCTTCAGCATTACAGAAATGGATACTAAACAGTAATATGTACAGTAACATTTTTAGCTATAGAATAAATATCAGTAATTTTGATGGCAGTAACAACTATTGAAGTTACTAATTATCTCAACAATTTATATACATTATGTATATACCGATTTACAGAGTGACATCAATTTGCGGCAGTATAAATAAGATAAGTATTTAAATTATATCTTATTATAATTGTATATATATATATATATATATATATATATATATATATATATATATTATTTTTTTATCAAAAATTAAATTTTCTATTGTTTTGAAAAAGAAACAATTATAACAATAATTGTCAAACGGTTAAAGTGAAGATCGAAAGAATGATTTTTGTAATAAATTCACGATCGTAGATATTTGAACAAAAACTGTTTTTGTTCAAAATAAAAAGTACCTAATATTTCCCATTCACTAGATATGGTAATATTGATAGATAATTTTTTCAGGGGGAACTGCTATTAAACTCAGATTCGAAGAAAGAATAACATTTCAAAAACTACAATTCGATTGATCATATTTTGAAAAATTGATATAGTTTCACAGATTATGGCCAATTGAAGATCGACTAATTTTCCAGACTTTAATGGATAATTGTCTGTCTATACTAATGTAGATCAATTGAATCGTAATTCAACTGAATATATCTAAGAAACTATGCATTTTCGGATATAAGTTTATTATTTCTTCTTCCAATTCTGCTCCAAAAGCAGAGATTTTCTTCAATATTCGTCTGAATCTAAATTGAATTACTAATTGCAATTCAAAGAACTTATTCTATATTGAGAATGGGAGAGTGTTAGAATTTTAGAACTTTTAAATCTGATTTTGGAAGTAAAAAGAGTTTCCTCGCTTAATCTGTACCAAAACGTCACATATTACGAGATCAGACAATTAAGTAATGCGATCGATTTTATTTCTCGACCTGTGGTAACACTGCGAACCTGTAACTCTACCATCGTAATAGTAGTTCCCTACTTTCTCAATTGAGACCTTGACGACCTTTGTACGATCATTTCATCGTCAGCTGCTTAGTGTTTTATAGCAACGCGCGAGTAGTGCATGTCATGAAAATGAAACAGAGAAATTTAGAGCAACGGTCTGCGATAAAATTTTGAACGGAACTTATGAAAATGTGCTTAAACTGTATAGTAGTGATGCTCTCAGTTGTAGTCAGATGCTTCGGTGGCATACCTATTTTAAAAACAGCCGTGAGAGCGTCAAAGACGAGGCGCGGAGCGGAAGGCCAACTCAAGTGCGAACCGACGCGAGTGCGCAGCGCGTCCGCGCCCTTGTTCATCAACACTGGCGACTAATCATTCGAATGTTGGCTCACGAGTTAAATATTAACCGCATTTAGAAATATTTTAACCGAAGATTTCGCCATAAAAAATAATGCGCGAAGATGATACCGCAGAACCTTTCAAATCAGCAAAAAGCCCACCAAATAAACATCGCTCAAGATTGTCTGGTTGAAAGTCAATATGACCCCGGAACTAAACGACAAAGCCAATAGTGGCTGGAATCACAACGTTACCACAACCGCCCTTTTCACTGGACATGTCACCCTCCGTCTTTTTCCTAACCCCCCCCCCCCATTTGAAAAAATTCTTCAAAGGTCGATATTTTGACTCCGTTGAAGACATCCAAGAATCCGTGGCGAGGGTACTCGGAGAGGTGCCACAAAAAGTGCCCCATAATTGTTACGAAAACTGGAATACTCTCTGGGATATGTGTATCGATGAGGAAGGGGACTACTTTGAATGTACCTTAATTTTTAAATATACTCGATTTTTTAATTTTGTCGGATTACTCAATTGTCTGACCTCGTATATACCTCTTCTAGACAGAAAACGTAATTTGAAATCTGTATTGCTTCAGTTTACATTTACTACTTTATTTAGTAATTCATAAGAAAAGGAAAACTTAAGATAGAAGCGTAATAATATCTAATATAAATAAATAAGCATGGATGCACTCTGATTACAATTGACATTTGAGCTACTGACGTAGTAATGTGTGGTAAAATAAATGTTGAGGTGAATAATATACATAGTAAGACTAAACATTTTCGAGTTTCTCATTTTATATCATTATTGTTATTCACACACCGTTCGTCTATTACTCCATTTACTAACTTCTTATTTTGAGTTCATCATATGTCATATAATACATATTTTGTCCACAATCCAAGTAAAAAAATTGGGTTGCATATTTGCAATAACATAGTTGAACTTCGAATGGATAATAAGTGCGTAGCAGTTAGTATCACCATTGAGAATATTCATGTAATTCCCAGAATTTTTGTACTTAATATTTTTATTTAGAATGCTTTTTTAATGTATTTCTTCGATGCCAGATCAGATTGAATTCAATGTCATCAACTTCTAAAAAATTGAAATAAATGTATATAAAGCGTTACTCTAGAAATTCTGGCCTATTTGCGCACTGCTGATGGTGTGCTTGAGAAGTATGTATGAGTATTGGAAAATTATCTATGAATTAAAATCTGTCTGGAAACAAAATTTAATAGAGAAATCAAGAACCATCGAAAATATTTACTACTTCTTCAGGATATTTGCTCAAAGCATAAAAATCTTAAAAGTATTGTAAATACTATAATATATAACAGTAAGTCAATCTTATTAATATCACAGACCTTTAGAAATTCTACAAAATACATAAATTTTAATCAACTTAGTTATGGTCATTAACTCTGTAAAATACAACTATCAAGGCTCATCCATACATCTATTAATGAATTAAAAATTACAGACACTGTTTAGTTTAATTATTTGAAATGTATCATCTCTTCAATATAGATTTACTTAAAATTTAAAACTAGGTACTACATGTATAAAACAAAAATAATTTAAAATAAAGTTTTATTCTCGCTGATTTCAACCTACTAAGAGACGAAGGTCATAGATGTCAGTTGATAAAGAGTTCCATGAATCAGTAGAATGAGCTAAAAAATTTTTTCCAGTCTCAGTGTTCATTCAAGGTGTTTTTTTTCGAGTTTTTTTCTCTTACTTGTCAAAGCACCCCTGGGAACATATTTAGAGAAAAGACATTCCAAATATTCGAAGAGACACATACGCATCCATAATTTGACACAATATAAATACTATGAAAGGATTTCTTCTCGAGTCAGTGTGGACCCAATCCAGAGCTGAAGACTAGTACCTCGGTCAAACACTCAAAACAATTAATCTTAGTATATGAAAAGAAATGGCTACGTGAATGATATCGCTCCAACTTTAGAAAAACTGAACTTTGCATCGATATCGCTCAGACCATCATATTTGCCCCACTTAAGTACTGATCAGACGATCTATTGCTTCAAATAATGCAGATAATGCAGAATGATAATAGAAATTTGAAAATATCCTTAGGTTTGAAAATAATTTTTACTAGGTTTTGATACTTGTAATAATATATCCCTCAACTTACCCAGAATTATCGTTGAACTTAATAAAATATTTTAAAATGGTAAATAATGATTAAAATTTAATATCACATGGTAAACATTTATTATCTATTCATTAGCTTTGTATTGGTTATTATTTATTAAACATACAGCTGATGAGCCCTTTATAATTTATTGTCACTGAATAAATTAAGTATAAAGACATATCGAACTATCAAGAGTAACTATTTTTCAGGTACCCTAATTCATGTAATACTTTATACATAATATTTTACGAATTCTGCACTTTCTACTTCAATATTTTTTCATAGAATATTTTTTCATATAATATTCTTATTTATCTATTTTTTTCATTTAAGTCAAATAAATCGATACTATTAATTTATTAAATGGGTGGCTGGGATTAAACAAACTATTGAAAAATTTCTATTAATTTTAATCCAGAGTAATATAAAAAACATATTATACAATTAACTTTGTAAAAGATCACCATAAATGGCGTATTCACCATTAGTACATCCATATATACCATGCTTGTAGCAGTCATGTTTTGCCATTGTATTTTTATCAACGCATATTTCAACCTCGTAGAAGTATTGTTCTCCTGTAGTCTAAAATATAAAAATTATGATGCAAATTAAAATTGACTTTTTGTAAAGTAATTATCATTATATACCTGATCAACAAAACATCTGAAAAGAATTCGATTTCCTAAACTATTTGATAGTATATTGTAAGCTGCGGCTACTAAATAAATGCCACCTGGCTTGAATCCATATCTGCGTAGTATTGGTTCGAGGTTGTAATCATTTAGGAATTGCAAAGTTTGATAGAAATATTTTGGTATCGTATTTATTTGTGGAAGATTTGTGGAACAAGTTGCATACCTATCCCACTCAAATTTCCAAAGACCTAATGCTTGTTTACCTGCGGCAAAAGATGGCCACTCTCTTCCCATTCTTGGCCAAATTTCAGAATTAATCAAAGCATTTTCGTCAAATGTATCATTTCGACAATATCTAGGCGAATTGCCAGAATTCTTATGAGGGTAAAATCTGTGTACTATCCAGCGACCTGGTCTACCTAATGCTTCCAAAGAATCTTCCGATATATCGGCACTTCGTGCGGTGGTCCTTCTTAATGGCCACCATTCTCGTACTTTATGAAAGACCATAATTGGCGAGGCTTGGACAAAAATCAAATCATCGAAACTGCCTATTTGTCTGTAAATAATATACACACACACACACACATATATATATATATATATATATATATATATATATATAAACAAATTATATATTTTCATTACTTTACTGTTTATAACAATTGAATTGTACTTTTGTCGACTGCCCATATACAAATTAATAAATATTTTTTTATTGGTCTTACAGTCCAATCAATTCAATCCAAAAACAAAATAAAAATAAAAATAAAAAATAAAAATAAAATAAAAAAAATTAAAATAAAATAAAAATTAAAAATATAAATTAAATTAAAAATTAAATTAAAATTATAATGACAGTCAGACTAAATGAAAACAAATGTGAATGTAAACAAGGACAGTCTGACTGTCATTATAATTTTAATTTAATTTTTAATTTAATTTTTATTTTTAAGTTTTATTTTATTTTAATTTTTTTTTTTTTTATTATTTTTTTTTTTATTTTGTTTTTGGATTGAATTGATTGGACTTGATTACTGTTTATAATTACAATCTACATATGAAATATGTAATAAAAAAATTTAAGAAACTCGATCTCTTTCAGAAGCATAATAAATGAATTTACAATGGAAGATTGTTCTGATAACTGTAACATAAAAATCATTTAATGGCTATATATTAAACTATTATGAATTTATAGTTCTAACTACGTGTCTCGATTAAATACGGACTAGCACTCATTTTTCGTTAAATGATTTTAAAAAAATTTCTTATTTTTAATTTTTTAATTTAAAAAACGGCGTTTAATTTAAAAAACTTACACATTCGAGACGTAGGCCAGGCGATACCTGACGTACTAAGCCTTGCGAACATGCGCTATTCAATCTAAAGGAAACGAGTTTCAATTTCAATAATAATTAACATTAATAATATGTTAATTATAACATTTAACTTTTTTATAACATTTAAAAGAATTCATTTAACAATATTTTATTTCCATTTAACCCCGTACCAGAAAAATATTAGATTATATTGATGGATGATCATATCACGGTACAATATAATGGCTAAGCTATTATCAGTAATTAATGCCTTATTATCTAAGAATATAAGGAACTTTTCATTTCTGGAACCTGTAAATTAAAGCTACGACGATGAATTTGATTTTGGTACTTCCTAAGTTTTTAGTCTTTTCCATTTTATTATTAAATTTTGGATACCCTATTATGCCAATTTCACATTTTCTATTTAATTTTCTTAATGCAACTATTCTGTATTCATACGTGAACACTTACTTTAAAAAAAAAAAGATACGTTAACTAGTATAAAAATTTATTAAAAACAACTAAATCAACTTCATTAAGCTGTTAGAAATGTTAGTTAATTACTAATTCAAAAAATCAATATGTTCGATCAAATCATACTTTCGCCACATAGGATATTGAATACAGAAATTAGTATCGATGAATGATCATCGAAAACCTTGAGCAATGATAACTAAATTTGCAATTTATAAATTGTAAAATTAACTCTTGCAATTCATTAAGGGCGACTTAGGCAGGGCAATGGCGTGGGAGGGGGCGGACAAACATCGATACGCAAACATAGTTATGTACCATAAAAATATATAATCTCAAGCTAATACGCGAAACCCTCTGAGTGAATGGAATGAGTATGTATCGACAATCACCCATTATATATGATACAGATTATCGTATGAAAACTGGTAGCGTACCTACAATATTTGAGCATATAGAACGTAAGAAAAGATTCGTAATAATTTACCTGTTGGGTGGCCTTCTATCAGCATGACAAATATGAACACTGAATAGTAATAAAATATAGTATACTAACATTTTGGGTAACAAAATTATTATAAAAAATATTATAATTAAAATGAGTATTGAGGTTCAATGATAGAAATAATATTCTCTCTGCCACGTTTCATATTAAACTGTTCATTTACTAGTCAATTTTATACCCAATATTCTAAAGCAAGGTTACTTTCGACTAATAGATAAGATAGATAGCTTTCAAGGCTTAATTTGAAACAATGAGTAAGTATAATTTCAATATGTTGTCCAATCTACAAGAACAAGCATTAAAAATAATTAATATAAATTGAATATCATATTAGTTTGTGTATAATAATAAATGATTGTTTCATATTTTTTGGTTTCCATTATAACGATTTGGAACAAATTAAGCGAATGAATTAATTTCCGTTCATCTTGGGCGCGAATTTTATCTGTCCATCTACGTATAGATCGAATGATGGTTACTCATTTCAACCTGAGATTGATCATATTTATGTAATATTACGTATTTGTTAATTAAAAATATAAAGTTTTGATTAAATTAGGCTATTATGATCAAAAAAACTATGAGAAGCAGTTCTTCTCTGTCAATGAAATTCAAAACAAAAATTCTTCTATTCACACTCTCTCCTAAATCCTCAATGAAATAACGCTATCCCGGTTTCGCGGTGCTCTATACCGTAACCTCTATACTGAACTGCAATTTGCACTACTTCACAGTTCATTTAGCATCTACTTTATTTTTGATTGAATCCAATGAATCCCTCCCCCCCTCCCCCTACGTGGGTGAATAGAGAATGGGCACGAAATAGAGTTTAGCTATTAAGCAGAGGTAGGAATCCTTTAGGTAAATGAAGAATTCTTCTCGCTCAAAAGATTAAAGCAAGCTTTGCCATCAGCGCGGAATTCGTTGGGACAGGCGCCAACAATACGAGGCGTGCAATAGACAGAGAGTGAAAGAGAAGAGAGAGAGAGAGAGAGAGAGAGAGAGAGAGAGAGAGAGAGAGAGAGAGAGAGAGACGGAGAACCGCTCGAACTGTCCGCGACGACAACGCTTTAACGACTCGTTTCCATGTAAGGCGAAGCAAAAGAGCTGCTGCCCACGTAGTGTGCAACCTTAAAAAGAGGAAACACGCACCCGTCGGACGCAGGGTGAGAGGGGGAGGGGGCAAAATTAATTGAATGAAAGAAATAAACGCAAATGGCTATGGTAATTCACGGCGAGCGGGTTGGGTAGGGGAGAGACGAGAGCCCTCTCCTTCGCTGCTCGCTCCCTTCGAAAAACGCGCTGAGATATCGAGACGCGCGCTCGCTCTGTTATTACGGGTGAGGTGGCGGGGTGGAGGGGGGGGGAAGGGTTCGGAAAAGAGCGCTTGCCGGAGAATGCCGCGAACGGCGGAATGAGGAAGTGCCGCGGAATCCTTTCCGCGTCGAATTGCCTTTCTTCGCTTAATTATGTAATTAAGAGCTATAGATGTCGAATTGTCCGCTTTGTGACAATAGAGTAATGACACCCCCCCCCTCAACACCCGGATTGCTTGCATTACATTCCTGGCCAAGGTATTTTTTTTTGTATGCCGTGCTTTGCGTAACGATGCGGCGCGGCCTATGATACCGTGGAACGAAGTAGTTCTTCATAAATTATTACTTGGCAAATATTTCCGCAGAAATGTCATGAAATTTGGGATTCTTCAAAGGTCCGACAAATAATGCGCCCGGTTCTATACACTAGCAATTAGAAGGGACGCTATCGGATGGAGGGAAAAATATCATCGGGATCACAGATATAGAAAAAGTAACATTGATATAAAAAATAAAGAAGAAATTACATATGTCGATGATTCTCTGAAAAATCTATCGGGCAAAAAAAAATTCAGAAACATGCTTGATCTCTTCAATATCTTGATGTCCATAAATCTTGGTAAAGTTTTTTTAACTTTTTTAGTCAACTCGATCAACTTGAGAGACAAAGTGGCAACTGAAATGTTACAATGACTTAAATTGACGATAAATTTTTTCATAATTTTCAACTGCAGCCATTCTAAGTATACGATAGAATCAGCTGATATTAAAAGCAACTATAATTAAATCTTTTCATCTCGGACCATTGCCATCCATAGCTGCAGTCGAGTAAAAGCATGTCTAAATGAACGTTTTATAGAAACGATCTTCCGGCCAATTTAAATAATTATTAAAACGAGTTAACGTTGACAGATATAGTCATATCTTTCTATATTGTATATCTATCCTTCTTGAATATTTTTAAGTAAATAGATATAAATATCAATGCTGCAAATGCTTTAAATTGTGTTTATTAAAAATAAGATGTTTTGATAGTTGAGCTTTTTTTTGATCGTTCAATTTTCATAGGGTGCATAGCTGATAGTATCTCTTGTGCTTGTCAAGTATACGATTATTCCGGTCTCGGTGCGAATTTCATTTCTCAGTGTGATTCATTTATCATTTTTTTGTACAATTAGCCTTTTTTAAAATTATTTATAGGTAACGCGATTACGAAACAATTACTTCGATTTATTACTTTTTGATTATTCTGTTTCAATATAAAGCACGCGTCGCACAAACATACGTTCACATATTTTGTAAAATGATAAAATAAAATTCATTTAATTAAGTTTAGGTGGTGTATAATATGATTAATTTTGATTTACTTAAAGCAATAAAATAACCATACAAAAGTTTTCTGATCTGATAAATAACTTATTAGCTTACTATACTAAATTTTTTGTATCGACAAATTCTTCTAAAACAATACCTTTCTCTTTTTCCCTTTATGCTGTAGAAAATCTCTCTACATCTATAAACAAGCTCACTAACATACCAGCGGCTATAAAGACCAAAATATCCATAAAATCAACAGGTCAAATAAATGAGGATAAATGAAGCAGACCAAAGTATTATTGACTATACGATGTTCAACTTTTCTGGAAATATTACTTAATTTACAGTTTCAGATAAACGTACAGTAAAGATGTAAAGAGAAGAAAATAGACCCGACCCAATGAAAATAGCGATGGTCAAATTACAGCAGTTCAGTCATTATAATTAGTCCAGCATTACTTGTTAGCGATTATTTACTCGGCATGGTGCTGCGGCAGGAACGATGTACAAAAGCGAAATTCCACCAAGATAAGAATCTTAGACCAAAGTAAAGGTTTGAGAACGCTGATTAGTTATGAAAAATTATGTACTGAAGATGCATTTTACAGTGAACGAACGGTTAACGAGATTAAACAGTGTGTTCTAAAAAAGATTGTTAAAAAAAAAAAAGAATATCTCATTCGAAAATGTCAAATGCGTATGGATACTGCACTATCCAGAAGTATTTTTTTAATTTAAATTTAAAAGAATATCTCAACTTCTCAACTGAAGCCACTGACAGACTTTGACAGGCAAAATATAGCGTGAACTTTTTCTGAAAAACACTTTTTCCATTTATTCAAAAAGTTTTCATTTTGATACCTCGTCAAATATCAAAAGTCGTAGGCTGTAATTTTGTCATATTTTTACGTTTTTTCTTGAACCGTCAAAAATTAAAAATGTTATTAAGGTAAGAAACAATTTATTCGAAGCGTGTGTACATGGAAGATGAATTGACAGTGCGGTGCCGTCAACGCAAAAACTGGTTTACCAAAATTTTTGTTTCAGGTACTTTTTATACTGGACTTACGCCACGGTCTGCATAAGCAAGTCCAGCTGAAGCTGATGAAGACGAAGTAAAAGCATCGATTGATACGAATCGTCCAATAACAATTTTCAAGATTGGCTGAGAGCTTACATTGATCGAGTTTGGCCATTTATATAGCGACGTGAAATACCTGGAAATCACGTGAAATTGCGTGCAAATAGATTATGAAACTTACGTCTAATTTTCAATTAATAAAAATTTGCTTTAAATTGTATATATGTAATAAAATTTAATGCAGAATATATAATGAAAATAAAGTGAAAAATTTGCATTATGCTTCAACCGTATTTTTAACAGTATACGAGTAATTTTGTCGGCACAATATGGATGCTCGATGGGGCAAATTTTAAAGGAAAAATTTCTGAGTATTCTAAAACAGTTCTCAATGGAAATTACTGAAAATTCAAGACATGTTGAAATATAAAAAACAAGCCCATGTTGAAGACGCGTTTATTTAAAATATTTCAAAAAAGATAAATTTCCATTCGTCACCGTTTATTTTTTATTTAATTAAGCACTTCTAAACGGTGCTTATTCAATTAAGATTTTTAATTGTCAACAATGAAAACTTACAGAAATTTTTTATTTAATGATGAAAGTAACAGTTTGAATAAAATACTTTGCAATACTAAATGTAAAGATACGCATATAATAATAATAATAATAATAATAATAATAATAATAATAATAATAATAATAATAATAATAATAATAATACAGTGACAGCAAAGCATAGTCTTACAGACGAATTCTTAACAATGAAAAACTCACGTGCACTAGTTAGGGTAGCTCGTTATTAGCCAGCGAGAAATGAAAATACAGGCTTAACAATTCCAAAAAAACGTTGTATTTTTACTGTAGAATGCATGGCTATATCAACAGCAACCACACAGATTTTTCAATCAGTAAAAATAGATATTAAAATGAACTACTATATTCTAAAAAGAATATATACATATAAATCTATAATCAGTGAATAACCAACAAAAATTATTAGATTATTATGGATCTCGGCATATATTGCAATTGCTGGAAATAAAAGTGCAGATTCATTTTCAAAATAAATATACCACTCAAACAGCGTTCCCAACCTTCAAGGTACCATTCACAAGTTTTTACCACAATTTAAAAAAAAAAATAAATAAATAAAACTGTCGCAAGAGTTAACATTGTGAACGCTCCAATATGTGCCACTGTGTAACGAATATTAAGAGGATCTGAACCTTGCGTTATGGCAATGCCCTTTTCATAATGATCAGAAAAAAAAAATCATTACCGCAACATACATAGACAACGTCTTATCTATATACCATACAAACTCGCAAGCATGCAAATACAATGTCAGCTTTTCTTACTCCATAAACATATCGATCTAACAATAGAACTAAATGTAGTGAATATAAAGGAGCGTAAAAAGTAAATCGAGAAATGTAAAAAATGTTTATCTAAAATTCAGTTCAATATTTTGAAGAAAGGAATAAGATGCTGATATGAGGCTCAAAAAGAGCGTTCAAAAGATTTAACTTAATAATAAATAAAAAAAAAAAATTAGAGCAAAGAAATTGAAAAATTTCATTGTTTCAGGAATCAGTTTCATTTCAATTTATGTCATAGATAATAAGACAGTTATATTATCGAAACCTTGAAGACACTAATCTTTATCACTTATTTTCAACTATTTCTTAAGTTCAACAAGTCCATTACGTCAAATAGAGCAACTATAACAAAATAACTGTGATAAAATAATGAATAACTGAAAATAATTATTCCTATACTGCTGTGTGTTCGATATCCGAATGACTGGTGATTCGAAACTTCGATGCCAAAAAAATCAATAAACCGTGTCGAAGAGCCAGTGAAATGAGCCGTGCGCTAATTGTAAGTACTGGATCATTCAAAATTCAAGTATCATGCATTCCTTCATGTAATTGAATTAAGCGATATAATTTGCAAAGAAGTCGAGGGAGAGAATGAGGAGAGAGAGAGAGAGAGAGAGAGAGACAGAGAGAGGGATAATCGATCGTTTGGCAAAAAACGGCCGATGAAAGTTTCACTCGACCGCCTGGGCTCTGCGGTGCAAAAGCGGCGAGAGCAGGCGACGTGTCATCGTCAAGTAGGGCGAATTACAATAAATGACTATTCATCGAGTCGATTTTAACGACTTGTAAAACACCGACGAAAGCTCCTCGTGGGCGGTGTCCAATTGGGGTACCGTTGCGCGTGCGCGCGCACTCGGCGCGATATGCGAAGGAAACGATTTTACACTGGGATGGGTTAAAAAAATGGGAAATCCGTTCTCGTAGAGTTAAACCCGGCTGGCCGAGGCAATTTGAATTTGTGCTGAATAAATCTTCGTTGCGTATTTTCTTGCAACGACAACAACAACAACAAAATGCCGTTTTACGCGCGCGGCATATTTTTCAGGGTTTTATTTTTCGTAATTCTAGGATAACGAGCGATAAATTCTAAACGAAAATTTACAATTAAATATAAATCTTCTTCGATTTATTCGAATACAATTCGAAGCAAAGTAATTTAAGCGAACTGTTTAGAGCGTTTTTAAATATTTTTTTTAACAGTATTATTCGGAAACAAGAACAAGAATAGCAGAGAGAGGGATATTATTAATTTAACGGTTCATCAACTCATTCGATCAATTTTCAAAAGCTTTTTTGCTTTTAATTAAATTTTTCGCAACTTTATACGCTGCGATTTAAATTAAACTTAAATTAAAAAAGCTCTTTTTCGAAATTGAAAAACAATTTGAAAAAGTACTAAAATTAAAATTTTCAGTTAATTTTAGTAGCAAATATAATGCCGTAACTGAAAATGCGTGTTTAAAATTATATGGGAACGAATATAATGATGTCAAAAAATTCGATCGCTTAAGAATAAAATATTGAGTTTTAAAATGCCATATGGCCGAGGAAATTTCAGTTATAAAGTGTTTACCAGCAAGCAACTTCTTTTTAAAGGCAGCTATTTCCTTATTTTATATTTATTTCCTTATTTTAATATTCCTTATATAAAATCAAATTCCTTTAAAAGTAATTCATACAAGAATGAAAATATGGAAAATATCGAAAAATTTTGTATTTATTCGTGAATGGATAAATGTAATTTATTAAAAGTAATTATTTATCATCAAAATAATAATGAAAAATTAAAAATTTTAACGAATCATACATTCGACCTTCGTATACACTGTACACGAATGATAATTTCGGCTTAATAATGGCAATTATGAAGATTAAATAATGTATCACGAAAATGCTCTTTTAATTTCTTAATAACGGAACCGGAAAATAATATAATGGATAATACAGCTGAAGGATAAAACGATAACGAAATAAGAAAATCGCAGTAGATATTTTTTTAAACATGTGTGTGTGTGTGTGTGTGTGTGTGTGTGTGTGCGCGCGCGTGGCAATTTCATCAGCGGCGAACTTATAATTTTGCTCTCGATCGAGATGACATAGTAAAAAAGGATCGATCTCGACGCGAAAGCTGCAGATGTGACGGCGCCTATACCCGTCCCCACCCCGACGCGAACGATTCATCAATTCGCTCGGTTATAATTGCGAGACTCGCCCCCTCACCCCTGGCCCCCTCACGGTGGCCCCACTCGCGCCCGCTCTTCCCCTTAATTATTTTTTTCGCATTACCGTTAAGTATACGGCAAACAAATTTATCAAGGTACCGCGCCGCGCGACCGTTCCGTTCTCTTTATGAAGTACAATTTTTCGCGCACTGCCGTCGTGAAAATAATTGATTGCGGGGCGAACGGCCGAACTGTCCGTTTAAGTAGGAGCTTTTCATCGAGATATATATATATATATATATATATATATATATATATATATATATAGTGAGAGAGAGACAGAGCTGGGTGCACACCGACAATTTAATTTTAAGCAGAGTTCGGGAACTCCCCTTTTTTCCTCTCCACCGTATTCCCTGTGTACCCGTTTAACGCATCCTTTGAACTCGCGGTACCCACGCATGCACAGACAGAACGAGGCGTCCGCGAGGACGACCCGGAGTGGGTAACGATCTCGTGAATGAGCCGCGCGACTGATGAATCGTAAAAGCGAGAAGGGACGTTTATCCGACGTAGAGGGCGTTTCAGTACGAGACGCGTCTGTATATTTTTATAGTGAGCGCGGTAAGAAAAGCGGGGAGAACGGGAAATAGACAGTGAGAAAGAGAGTGAGTATATAAGAACGGGTGTAAAAGTGCGATATCGAAGTCTCATCCATAGTCAACGTGTCAAAATTTTACACCTGTCAACTTACATCCGGTTTCGTGTTCCTGTTCCTGTAACTCTTCTTCGCCCCCCTCCCACGCAACCTTCTTCCCAATGATTCTGATAATCGAGGCCCATCGTCGTCGGGGCCACGACGTCTAAGCGTTTAATCCAATGTCAGGCTCTCGTTTTCCTCTCGCACTCTGTTGCCAGCCACCTGACACATGTCCGAATGGAAAAAAGTAGCAATTGCGCAATTATTTCTTCAGGTTTTTGAAGTCGATTCAGAAGTCGAGGTGTATCAAGATTCAAGACACTCGATAAAAAAACTATCTTTACCGTGGTTATCAGTAAGAATATCAGGTTCCAGTTACGAAAATTCGCTGATCTCTTTCGCGAGATGTTTATTTTTAACCACCATCCATCGTAATCGTTGAGAATGTTGGGCAAAGTGAATGAAAATTCGTTAAAAAATTGTTGAAAAAGTCTACTAAAAACATTCGTTTCTTATAAGTTTTTTGAAAAATCGAACAACTGATACTGGCGATGTAACGTATAACCGGTCACGTAAAAATTTTCAAACTTTCATAGAGTGGAAAATACAAAAATAAGTCTGAGAAAGCCGTAGTATTGGATAGATCCATGTGAATTTTATAATTCTGACGTCAGAATCAGATTCACCGCCCTCGAAAACACTTTTATATAAAATTTGACTCCGATAATCATAATCTTTGATGTTTAAAAATATTGAAAAAATTTTAATTTGGGCCTTGCTCGTACCCGGCTGGGAAACGCATAAATACCTGCGGGCTGAAAGGGTTGATCGGTCAACATCAACCGTCAACAAAAAATTGAAATAACTTATTCGTGATGCACTTCGTGAATGTATGGTGTCAGGTAAAACGGGGACACACGCGGGACTTGCGGAATCGGATCGATGGAGTACATGGCAAGTAGTAGGCTGTACGGAATCGAACGTATCTGCCATCAGGAAAACAATACACAGATTTGAACTTGTCCCATCTCAACATTTGTCGCCGGTTATATGCATTGGGTGTATATGTAAGCTATAGACCAGCAAACCTGTTTTTAGTAAAATCGATTTTTATTTCATCATGCTTATCAAATTCTTGATGATTATGCATTTTTCCTCGTTCTTTTTTTAATTACATTAATTTTATTTTAACTTTCATTTTTTTTAATGACACGTTTTATACTAATTTCATGCGAATTGCGAGACGAAATCGTTGACTGTCATATATAACGAATGCATTAATTAC